>CAWUFW010007654.1:387500-928817 GCA_963921515.1 Calotriton arnoldi | reverse complement strand
TCGTCTGATTTTAGATGAATATTTTAAAGTTCCAAAACTCCACACTTAGAAGAATTTCCAAGTGAAACCAGTCAATGTTAGCCTATGGAAGGAAATTCAAGTTACTGGTAAGTACGGTTAAAATTACTTTTCAGGACCAGTACTGGGCTGAAAGATGCAGCACTGAGGTCTCTCCTGATAACAGGTGAGTAAATCAGAATTCGGATTTTGGCTGATTTTAGAGGAATATTTGTATGTTTCAAAAATCAACACTTAGAAACTTTTTCAGCAAAAAGCAGGCAATGATATTCTATGGAAGGAAATTCAAGTTACTGGTAAGTACGGTTAAAATTACTTTTGAGGATCAGTACTGGGCTGAAAGATGCAGCACTGAGGTCTCTCCTGATAACAGGTGAGTAAATCGGAATTCGTATTTCGGCTGATTTTAGAGGAATATTTTAAAGTTCCAAAACTCCACACTTAGAAGAATTTCCAAGTGAAACCAGTCAATGTTAGCCTATGAAGGAAATTCAAGTTACCGGTAAGTACGGGTTAAAATTACTTTTCAGGATCAGTACTGGGCTGAAAGATGCAGCACTGAGGTCTCTCCTGATAACAGGTGAGTAAATCGGAATTCGTATTTCGGCTGATTTTAGAGGAATATTTTAAAGTTCCAAAACTCCACACTTAGAAGAATTTCCAAGTGAAACCAGTCAATGTTAGCCTATGGAAGGAAATTCAAGTTACTGGTAAGTACGGTTAAAATTACTTTTCAGGACCAGTACTGGGCTGAAAGATGCAGCACTGAGGTCTCTCCTGATAACAGGTGAGTAAATCAGAATTCGTATTTCGGCTGATTTTAGAGGAATATTTGCACAATGGTGAAGGGAGGGGCGGGGCCTGAGGTGACATCTGTGCAAACGCGCCCCGTGGCGCGTTTTAAGTTGGGGGATTAAGTCCCCTTGAATGATGAGGGTCCCTACGGGCCAACTAGCCCACCAGGAACCTCCAGTATGCGCCAGGGGCTGCGTTGCAGAGACATGTACAGAGGCCACACCCCTTTTACACCTCTCTGCAACGCAGCTCTGTGGCGCTTTCTGGACGTACCTGTTGGGCTAGTTGGCCCCCAGGGACCCTCAGGATTGAAGAGGATTTAATTCCCCATCTTAAAACGCGCCACGGGGCCTGTTTGCACACATGTCACCTGAAGCCCCGCCCCTCCCTTCACCACTGTGCAAACGCGCCCCGTGGCGCGTTTTAAGTCGGGGGATTAACTCCCCTTGAATCCTGAGGGTCCCTGGGGTGCAACTAGCCCACCATATACCTCCAAAAAGCGCCATAGAGCAGCGTTGCAGAGAGGTGTAAAAAGGGGCGTGGCCTCTGTACACCTCTCTGCAAGGCAGCCCCTGGCGCATACTGGAGGTTCCTGGTGGGCTAGTTGGCCCCCAGGGACCCCAGTATTCAAGGGGAGTTCGTTTCCCCTCTGCAAACGCACCAGGGGCGCGTTTGCAGAGTGGTGAAGGAAGGGGCGGGGCCTACGGGCCCGATCGTTTTTTTTTTTTTGTTTGTTTTCCCCCTGAAGGGGAGCTGTGTGGCCCCCTTCCTTTTTCCTATTTTTAGGCCCCGGGACCCCATCCCCCAGGGCATGGCCTCTTTTTTTTATTTGGAGGGGGCTGTGTGGCCCCCTCCTCAGGCCATTTAAGGCCCCGGGGACCCCATCCCCCGGGCCGGCCTTGCACTTTTTTTAATTTTTTTCCCATTTTTTTACTTTGGGGAGGGGGCTGCGTGGCCCCCTCCGTGGCCACTTATGGCCCCGGGGACCCCATCCCCGGGGCCTGGCCTCTCGTTGGGGACTGTGGGGGTCCCCAAGCCCCCCACAGTCCCGCTGGCTCCCCGTGTCCTACGGGAGCCGGCATTGCTACACATGGGGAGCTGCTAAGATGCAGCTCCCCATGTGGAAAAGCTGTCGGCTTTGGATATTGGAAGAGAGAGCAGGTTTCCTGCTCTCTCTTCCAATATCCAAAGCAAGTTTGCAATGACAGGACGGGAGCCGCGAGGCTCCCGTCCTCTCATTGCAAACAGCAGTGTCCCGGGGTAGGCACCCCGGGACACTGCAGGAGCCGGCCCTGGGGGGTGGCGCTCCCCAGGGCCACCACAGGCTCCAGGAGGGGGCCGCGCGGCCCTCCTCCTACATTTTGAAAGCCCCGGGAGGTGGTGGTCCCGGGGCTTGAGGTCCAAAACGGACCCCCATTTTAATTTTTCTTAGTGCCCCGGGAGGTGGTGGTCTCCGGGGCGTGTGAGGGCTGGAGCCCCCCACACAGGTTTTTAATTTAAAAAAGAAGCCCCGGGGAGGTGGTGGTCCCCGGGGCTGCGGGAGGCTCAGAGCCCTCCCGCACCATTATACATAAAGCCCCGGGGGTGGTGGTCCCCAGGGCTTGGGGGCCCTTAGAGGCCCCCACACATAAAATTAACCCCCCAGCATGCCCCCGGGACTTGGGCCACCCGGGGGCCAATACTATCGAAGCGCGGGAGACCGCGCTTCGATTTTTTCGGCAGGATTCGCGCTCCTGAGCGCATCCTGCTGATTTAAAAAAATATATATATATATTTTTGCCCAGGGGGTCCTTGTGGGATCCCCTGAGCAGACCTAGGGTGTCAGGGTGTTTCTACCCTGCCCCCTTTGTGCGCTTTGCGCACTTGTTTCTGTCCCTCGGTTCTACCGAGGGACAAAATGGCTGCCAACACTTCCTGATTTGGAGTGTTGACAGCCAATTAACATAAAGCTCGTGCTCGGGAGGATCCGCGGCCCTAGATATATCTATCTTTTTACTTTTGATTTTCTCAGCAACTACTGAACGGATTTACACCATTTAACAAAAGGGTTCTTTCTGAACCAAGAACTACCTCTTTGCCAAATTTGGTGTAATTCCGTTCAGCAGTTCGGGCTGTAGCCGTGTCTAAAGTTTCCTATGGAAAATTGCATGGGGAAAACGCGTTTTGGGACCCCCTTTTTCTCGGCCCCCGTTTGACGAATCCCCCCGAGACTTTCAGGGTAGGAGCGGACCGGAGCGCCCCACAAAGTTTGAAAATTTTGCGACGATACGTCAACCAGCAAGAGAGTTATTTCAAATAGAATGTCGCGGATTTCCTATGGATAATAGGTTGTAACTATAACTATCTACTGGCGACCGCCAGTAGATAATATATATATATATATATATATATATATCCAATTACCAATTTCCTTTCCACACACGGAAATAATCCAGCACTCCAAAGGGGGTCAGTTTACTCCATATTTATTTAAATGATGGCATCCACGCGCTCCGGCTGTCTCGCGCAGCCTTGTTCACGATGCATAGTGCCATTTTTTAAAATTTTAAATACACATCCTGATAAAACATAGACGTTGACAAAGGACAATCCCAATGCACATCTAAGCCTTATTTTCACAATAAAAGTGAGCGCCATTTTGGAGTGGTTTTTTGCTGTTGCATTTCATCTTACTTTTCATGCAAGTGCATTTATACAAGCATTTCATTAAACTTTTATATGCAGTGTATAATTATCACTGCTTTACAGATTTTTCAAAACATAAATAAATACATTTATAAACATCTATAGTTTTTATGTATAATGCTTTATAATCCACTTTTATACCCTCTTTTTATACGCTGACTAAAAATGTAAATATATTTCATTCCAATGTGATAATGGCTTAGTTAAAGTGCTAAGTGCTACAGTACATTTCCAAAGTGCTAATGCATAAAGAATTTTTTTTAATTTAAAAATATTTTTCTCTTTAAAGTGCTAGTGCTTCTTATTTAAAGTGCTAAAAAATAAAGGGCATGTGTCCCTTGTCCTTCTCCTCCATATCTAAAAATTAGTTTAAAAAAACAGTTCCTATGAGTGTGCAGCTATATCTCATATATTTCTCACAGACATGTAAAAAGATCTTCTTCAATATTGAGCCCATTAGGTTCTCTGCTATCATACTCAAGTATAAAATAGGTCTCCAGTTTCCGAGCTCTCTCTCTCTGTTGCCTCCCCTTCTTTTTCTCTGAACATCTCCCAAACAACTATATTTCATCAAGTTGGGGTCACTACAATGTTCTTTCTCAAAGTGTCTGGCAACAGGGTAGCTCTGATCTTTATTTATAACTGCTCGTCTATGCTGCAGAATTCTTTGATGCACAGGTAGGGTAGTACTCCCTATATAGACCTTATTGCAAGGGCACTGCAATCTATACACTACAAACCTTGATTTGCATGTCAGATGTCCTCTCACTTTAAAAGTTCTATTAAAGGGAGTTTTAAAGTCAATAAGATTTTCCCCATGCTGACAGGCTCTACATTTCGAGCATTTCCTAAAGCCATCTTTGATTGATAACCAATTCTGATTCAATTTTGCCTCCCTGTACTCACTCTTCACTAGGTGGTCCCTGAAGGATTTTGATTTTCTATAGGTTATCTCGGGGTTCTTTTTACTTTCAGGGCCTAGTACTGGGTCCCCTTTAATCAAATACCAATGCTTTTTCAGGATTGTTCGTACTTCATTATGGCTGCTATTGTATGTTGTTATAAATCTGTGGGATTTTGTACCGGTTTCCTGTTCTTTTCTCTTTTGTGTGCCAGATGGGGTAAAGAGTATCCTGTCTCTGTCTAGTTTCCTAGCTTTTTCAGAGGCATTTTGTATCACTTCTTGAGGATATCCTCTTTGGAGAAAACGATCAATAATTTCTCTCTCTACTCTCCCATACTCTTCCAGATTACTGCACGTTCTTCGTGCCCTATAAAACTCTCCGAAGGGTATACTTCGGATGAGTGGGACTGGATGGGCACTTTTTGCATGTAATATTATGTTCCCCGCCGTGGGCTTACGAAAGATAGTAGTTTCAAGCCTACCTGTATTGGCGGTGACCCGTACATCTAGGAAATCAATACATGTTTTACTATACTGCCCCACAAACTTGAGATTCAGGTCATTTCTATTTAGGTCATTGATGAACGTGTCGATGTTATCCTCTGTGCCCTGCCACAACACAAACACGTCATCAATGAACCTAACCCACAACACTATACTTGGCATCCAATGCTCAAGCTCGGTGCCATGGAGCACCTGCTCCTCCCACCTGCCTAGATGTAAATTGGCATAACTGGGGGCGAAGCAGGTGCCCATGGCTGTTCCTTCCTCCTGCTGGTATAAATCTGTCCCAAACATGAAGATATTTTTCGTTAAGCACCATTCTATCATCTCCATGATCATTTTATTCTGGTGCACAAATCTCAATGGACGTTTCTTTAGGAAATACTCTGTGGCCCTCATTCCGTCTGCATGTCTTATGCTAGTATATAATGTTGTAATATCTAGCGTAAGTAACAACATATCACTGTCCCATTGTACATCATAGATTTTTTAAAGAAAATCTGTCGAGTCCTTAATATGTGAGTTTAACATTCTGGTGATTGGATTAAAAAAATAATCAATATATCTGGACATATTTTCAAACAAACTGCCACAAGAGGAAATGATCGGCCTCCCTGGTGGATTCCTAGTGTCTTTGTGCACCTTTGGCAACATATAGAATACTGGAATGATGGGATTCTCTTGCTTAATGAACTTAAACTCGTCCCAACTTAATAAATCTTGTTCTTTCCAATTTTCTAATCTTTCATAGAACTTATCCTTAGCTGTTTCATATTCGGTTCTAGTCACCTTTTTATAGCATTGTCGATTATTTAATTGTTTCAATGCTTCTTTACAGTAAAGGTCGCGGCCCCAAAGTACAACATTCCCTCCCTTATCTGAGGGCTTCACCAGCGGGCCATCTTCATTTTTCAATTTAGTTATGACTTTCTGTATTTGCATCTCCTTAGGGTCTAGTTTCTTCTTCTGCTTTCCCATTTTATAATACAGATGTTTCAAGTCTGTGGCTACATTGTCAGCAAAAACGTCCAAGTTATCTCATATGGTTTGCGGAATATATCTTGACCATGGACGAAAAGGTGTACGATCACTACTTTATGCTCTCGATTTCTAGAAGCAGAGCACAGTTTGCTATGGCTTGGAGGGAGTGGTAAAGCTCCTGCCAAGCCTTAGCAAACAGCCATGTCCCGGGAGTGGGAATTTCGGGCAGTAGCCGTGATCTAATGTTCCCATGGAAATTAACATGGCGAAAACACATTTTTGGACCCCACTTATACTTGGTACCTGCTTGACGGATCACCCCAAAACTTTCAAGACAGCGAGTGAGCGATGAGCTAGCTTAGAAAATTTCACGAGGATTGGTCAAATAACGCGAAAGTTCTTGGCAAATGAAAAAACACATTCTTCCTATGGAAACAGCATCCTAACTATAACTGCCTACTGGTGACTGCCAGTAGGTTATATATATATATATATTCATTGAATAAACATAGGTTTCAGGGTCGTTATAGCTAGTCAGACATTTCACTCGTACAAAAGCAGAGAAATTCGGACCGGTATATTTAGTTGAGCTAACTATAACTCGCGCTGCCCGCAGTGCATTGCTGATGACGTCACATATTACTTCACTCTTGACATGGTCAGTGACATCATTGATGACATCACTGATGACATCTCAAATGACATCACTGATGACATCATCCAGTGACTGAGTGTTTCTAAAAAGTTTAAGAATGTTATATATATACACGCCAAGGTTTATTGAAGAATGAGTGGGTGTATGAGTGTCTGAATGGATGATTTAGTGGGTGCATGACTGACTGTATAAGTGAGTGATTAAACGTATCTTAGTGAATGCATGGGTGAATGACTAATATGTGTGAATGTCTGAATCACTCTGTCAGTTGGTGTGTAAGTGGCTGCATGGGTTGGTGAGTAGCTGCATGAGTGTCTATATGGGTTAATGTTTGGTTGTCTGATTACCTGTAAGGGTGCCAGAGTGTCTGTGTGGGTGTGTGGGGTGTGTGTGTGACTCCCTGCATGGTTGTGTGAGTAGGTGATTTACTGGGTGTATGGGTTCATGAGTGCATGTGTTAGGGGCTGATTGGGAGAGTGAGTGTGTGTATAGCTGTGTTGGTGATTGGATGGATGTCTCAGTGGTATATGTGTAAGTAACTACATATGTGAAAGGCAGTATATGTGAGTGTTGGAGTATATAAGTGACTAAATGTGACAGTGAGCGATTGTGACAGTGGCTCCATGGATAAGTGTGTGCTTATGTCAGTGATTGTAGAAGAGCGTAAGTATATGGTACTATCTGTATGAATAAGTGAGGTGATGTATGTGTATAACTGCATAGGTGAGTAAATGGCAGTGTGATTGATTCTTTGGGTGACTGACTAGGTGTTTGAGTAACTCTTTGGATGAGTGGCGGTGTGTGGGTGTCTGTATGGGTGTATGAGTGGATATATCAGTGGCTGTATTGATGAATAATTATGTGTGACTGTATGGGTTAGTGAGTGGATGTGTGTGTAGATGTATGAATCAGTGAGCGGGTATGTACTACCTGGTATTGGTCTGTCGACGGTTTCGAGATTGGTAGTCTGTATTTTGGAGTGGGTGTATCAAAGGTTATATTAGGGTGTGAGGAGGTATATCAGATGATCACATGGATGATGTCATCAGTGATATCATTTGAGATGTCATCAGTGATGTCACTGACCATATCATGAGTGATGTAATATATGACGTCATCAGCAGTGCATTGCAGGGGCGCAAGTTATAGTTAGCTCAGCTAATTATAACGGCTGAATTTCTCTGGTTTTGTACGAGTGAAATGTCTGACTAACTATAAAGTCCCTGAAAACCTATGGTTTTTTCAATGAATTTCTAAGTTTTTTTTAAATGCTAATCCCTAACTATAACGTCCCTGAAACCTGTGTTTTTTTCAGTGAATTTCTAAGGTTTTTTAAATGTTAATTCCTAACTATAACGTCCCTGAAACCTGTGGTTTTTTCAGTGAATTTCTAAGGTTTTTTAAATGATCATTTCTAACTATGCCTACATAGGTTGGACATGTGCAGAAAGAGGAAGAAAGGCGCAGAAAGAAGCAAGAGAAGTGCAGAAAGAGGCAAGGGGGTGCAGAAATAGGAAGAAAGGTGCAGAAAGAAGCAAGAGAAATGCAGAAAGAGGCAACAGAAGTCCAGAAAGAGGAAGAAAGGTGCAGAAAGAAGCAAGAGATGTGCAGAAAGAACCAACAGAGGTGCAGAAAGAGGCCTACTTTGACTGTACCTTACAACAAACTCATACAAAGTACCCTAATCACTAATCCTTCTCCGAAGATGTCTTAAACCTCACTTTTCTCTTGAAGGTTCACTATTAATCGACTGCTCAGAATGTTAGGCCTACCAAATATAACACAGCAATCCTAAGCATATCACTGTTGTAAGTCTGACCAAGTTTGTGAAGGTATGCATGCGTGTCTATGCTTTTACCTAGTGACATGTTAAATGAAAATAAACATACAAATACTTGAATACCTGTGTTTCAAACAGCATATTCTGTAAATTTGTGTAACAAAAGGTGTATGCATTTCTTTCTGCTCACAATACAGGGCACATATGTATTCAATAGGATATTTGAGGGGCTCTATAACACATATATACATAAGACATGTCTGCCTGTGCAACCGAATGACAGAGCAGAACTGAGAAGATTTGACCACCTATAGGAGAAGTTACCCACTTTTTAAGCTACCATCTTCAGATGCATAACACATGTAAGAATACATTTATAAGCAGACATATACCTCAGTCACGAGAGCACGCAGACCTTCAAACTTGACAGCTTGCACTTCCCATTTGAGTACAGAAAGAGGTGAGAGAAGTTCAGAAAGAAGCAAGAGAGTTGCAGAAACAGGCAAAAGAGGTGCAGAAAGAGGGAACAGGTGTGCAGACAGAGGCAAGAGGGGTACAGAAAGAGGGAAGAGGGAAGAAGGATGCAGAACGATGGAAGAGGAGTGCAGAAAGAAGCAACAGAAGTGCAGAAAGAAGCAAGAGAAGTGCAGAAAGAAGCGACAGAGGTGCAGAAAGAGGCAAGAGTGTGCAGAAAGAGGCAAGAGAAGTGCAGAAAGAAGCAACAGAGGTGCAGAAAGAGGCAAGAGAGGTGCAGAAAGAGGGAAGAGCATTGCAGAAAGAGGCAGGAGGGGTGCAGAAAGAAGCGAGAGAAGTGCAGAAAGAAGCAACAGAGGTGCAGAAAGAGGCAAGAGGGATTCAGAAAAAGGCAAGAGAAGTGCAGAAAGAAGCAAGTGAAGTGCAGAAAGAAGCAACAGAGGTGCAGAAAGAGGCTAGAGGGGTGCAGCAAGAAGCAAGAGAAGTGCAGACAGAAGTAACAGAGGTGCAGACGGAGGCAAGAAAAGTGCAGAAACAGGCAAAAGAGGTGCATAAAGAAGCAAGAGCAGTGAAGAAAGAACCAACAGAAGTGCAGAAGGAGACAAGAGGGGTGCAGAAAGAGGCAAGAGAAGTGCAGAAAGAAGCAACAGAGGTGCAGAAGGAGGCAAGAGAACTGCAGAATGAGGCAAGAGAGTTGCAGAAACAGGCAAGAGAGGTGCAGAAAAAGGGAACAGGGGTGCAGAAATAGGCAAAAGAGGTGCAGAAAGAGGCAAGAGGGGTGCCGAAAGAAGCAACAAAAGTGCCAAAAGAAGCAAGAGAAGTGCAGAAAGAAGCAACAGAGGTGCAAAAAGAGGCAAGAGGGGTACATAAAGAGGTAAGAGAAGTGCAGAAAGAAGCAACAGAGGTGCAGAAAGAGGCAAGAGAAATACAGAAAGACGGAAGAGGGGTGCAGAAAGAGGCAAGAGGGGTGCAGAAAGAAGCAAGAGCAGTGCAGAAAGAACCAACAGAGGTGCAGAAGGAGGCAAGAGGGGTGCTGAAAGAGGCAAGAGGGGTGCCAAAATTTGCAAGAGAGGTGTAGAAAGAAGCAAGAGCAGTGCAGAAAGAACCAACAGAGGAGTAGAAACAGACAAGAGGAGTGCAGTAAGAGGCTAGAGAAGTTCAGAAAGAAGCAACAGAGGTACAGAAGGAGGCAAGAGAACTGAAGAAAGAGGCAAGAGAGTTGCAGAATCAGGCAAGAGAGGTCAAGAAAGAAGAAAGAGCAGTGCAGAAAGAGCCAACAGAGGTGCAGAAACAGACAAGAAGGGTGCAGAAAGAGGCAAGTGAAGTGCAGAAAGAAGCAACAGAGGTGCAGAAGGAGGCAAGAGAACTGCAGAATGAGGCAAGAGAGTTGCAGAAGCAGGCAAGAGAGGTGCAGAAAAAGGGAACAGGGGTGCAGAAAGAGGCAAAAGAGGGGAGAAGGTACAGAAAGAGGCAAGAGGGGTGCAGAAAGAAGCAAGAGAAGTGCAGAAAGAAGCAAGAGAAGTGCAGAAAGAAGCAACAGCTCCCTTTGTCCAAAAACAATTTGCTTCGCTTCATGGAAGCATAGTTTGCAATGACAGGGCGGGAGCTCCCGCCCTGCCATATGTATATGTGTCTCCAAACCTTTGCCCTGATGTAAGGACGCACTCCACAGGCAGACGATTCTCAGAATCCTTTATTCACAAAAACCGGCAATTGTATTCCAATTAATTATTCAGCCAACACGTTTCGGAGCATCCCTGCTCCTTCTTCATAGGCAGTGCTCTTGGAAAACCACAGTACTGTTGACACACTTTAAATTACATCTGCATCTTACTAGTTGATTGCCCTCCTGGTGGGCCTCCCAGGTAGGCAAGTTCAAGTACATGCTGGTACTTGTAGGGTGCGACCAACCCATTTTTACCCTTCGGTGGGTTCCATGTGTTTCCAATGTTTATTTTGCATTTACAAGCCCTCCAGTGGGCCTCAGAGTGCATTCCGGTTCTTTAATTTATAAATCTCCTGTGTCGATTAGGTGCTTGGCATAATTCCCTGTCCCTTAAGGGGAAGGGGTATGCTGTGCCCCACCCTGAGCAATTTTCAGTCCCAGGGACCCCATCCCCTGTGGTCCAATGCATTTGTTAATAGGAGGGTGCCACGCACCCTCCTCCCTGGGCCTTAAAAAAGGCCCTGGGGACCCCATGCCCCGGGGCAGCTCACTTACTGAGTTCCAGGGTGCCCACCCTTGGGACTTTGTAGTTTCCCTACCCGCACTAGTGCAGGCAGGAAAATATGTATTTGCTCTGATCTGGAGTGAGAATTTTCAAATCTCCCACCAAACAGGAGTAAACACTAAGGGCCTGATTTAGATCTTGGTGGATGGGTTATTGCATCACAATGGTGACGGATATAATGGGATTTATATTTTGGCAGATGGGATATCCATTTGTGATGCAGTAACCCATCTTCTGACATCTAAATCAGGCCCTAAGTCTGCTCCCAGATGGCTGGAACTTCACAATTGTTCCTGCCAACTGGGAGCAGGCTTGTGTTCTGATTCACCACCTGCATGTACGAAAAACAGGGCCCTGGGGTATGGGGTCTTCAGGGCCTTTATAAGTCTATGCGAGGGGGCAACATGGCCTTTCCTCCCTTAAATATCACATTAGGCCTTGGGGACAGGGTCCCCAGGGCTAAAATAGGCTCGGGGAGGAAGGCCGTGTGGCTCCCCCCTTTTAAAAAAATAACAGCTCTGGGGAATGGGGTCCCCAGGGACATATAAGCTCTGGGAGCGGGGCCACTTGGCCCCCTTCCCTCGAACATACATAGGGCCCTGGGACATGAGATCCCAAGGCCTAATGTGTCTAAGGAGGGGGGCCACATGGCACCCTCACCTTTAAAAGAGATATTGTTCTGAGGCCTTAAAGGCCTTCCAAAGTCCCTGGCGGCCCCCCTCCCCTTACAAAAACATGACCCTGGAGGATGGGGTCCACAGGGCCTTTTAAAGTCTTGGGGGGTCACTGTGTGGCACCCTTCCCCTTACATAAAACAGCCCAGGGTGGTGGGATCCAGAGGGCCTAATGAGACTTGGGCAGGGGGCCACTTGGCCCCTCTCCTCTTTAAAAAAAAAAAGGACCTGGGGATTGAGTTCCCAGGGCCAAATAAGGTTCAGGGAGGGGAGGCCACATGGCCCCCCTCCCCTTTAACAAACATAGGGCCCTTAGGCTATGCGCGATGGGGGGTTGACTTTACATGCAGCAATTTACTTTAAATAAAACCTTGAAATTCACAGAAAAAAACAAAGGTTAAAGTAATGTTATAGTTAGATGAGATAAATAGATCTGTTTTAGTTTTTTAAAAGAGCAATGGTTAAAGTAACCTTATAGTTAGGTAAATATGTCAGTAACAATATTAACGTTTTAAAATTGAAAAAAAACACATAAATCTACCAGTTATAGTTAGCAGAGGCCCTTGCAATGTACTTCTTATGGCCTCACATAATACATCACTCTTAACATAATTTATGACATCACTGATGGAATCTCAAATGACATCATTGATGACATCACTGATGACATCATTGATGATATCACTGATGAAATCATCCAAGCTTTGTTTTCCCACATATTGCTGTATAAATTGCTATTGCTTTACATGTAGCATAGTTCACATTAACTATCAGCCACAGGTATGTGACAAACCCTCATTGAGTACAGTGTTCAAACTGTATACAACTGTTCAGAGAAAGACAAAATAGGGAATGTCTATTCCAAAACAAATGCCCTAATATGGACAGCTTTTGTTTGTATCAAAGCCTTGACACACTGAATCTATATTAAGAAATGAAGACGATATCAGGAGAGAACTGTGTACTGTAAACAGTGTTTACTCTATGGGAGAGAGTTCATTTTATACCACACTGTTTGCAAACAGTGAAACTCTCATGAGAAATACACCACAGATTATTCAAAAGAATCTACTAATAACAGTGTACATTTTATGCAATGGTTGTCAAAAACACTATTTGATCTAAATAACCAAGATCTGAAAGTGCTAAAGATCATACTACCTGCACCCTTCATACTGTGGTGAAAACTTAACAGATATCCCTTCTTCTGAAGTAAAACAAGCACAGGGGCATAGGTTTGTACCTGGTGCACACACTCTTTCATGTTAAGTATAAATTATCATGCATACACAATTCTCTCTAATAACTCACGGCTCCTTACACTACTTAGCATCTTCTCATGTTGGAAACTTTTTCTACAGAACCAAAAGGTTGCATGGAGCATAATGACAAAAGCCAACTGTCACTTGCAGACAGAGTTACTCTTGAATGCAAACATTTATAATGTGTTCAATATCTCTACACATCTATGGTGCATTAGGAGCACACATGTTTTATAAACACTTGCACCCATTAGCTGCACCCAGGCTGTACAACATTGTGTGGAATTAATATGATAGTTACTCACTACTGTATAAACTATAAAACAAACTTACACACTCATTGGGTGATGTCATCAGTGATATCAGTGATGCCATCAATAATGACATTTGAGATATCATCAGTGATGTCATAAATTATATCATTGAACATGTCATGACTGATGTAATATGTGGGGTCCCTGTAGCCTTTTGTTTTCTAGTGAATTTGTTAGGTTTTTTAAATTCTATTTCCTAACTATAACGTCCCTGAAACCTTTTTGATTTTTTTAAGTGAATTTCAACATTTTCTTAATGCAATATTTTAACAATAACATCCCTGTAACCTTTGGTTTTTTTCAGTGAATTTCGATATTATTTCCTAACTAAAAAGTCCATGTAATCTGAGTGTGTGAGTGGGTGTGTAAGTGGTTGTGTGGGTGTTTAAATGGGTGCGTGTATGGGTGTGTGAGTACCTCTGTGGGTCTGTCAGCAGGTGTGAGGGTAGTTCTCTGGGTCTCTGAGTGGGTGTGTGAGTTAATGTATGAATATGTAAGTGGGTGTGTGAGTGGTTTTCTGAGTCTCTCTCGCGGTGAATCTGCGATGGATCCACGTTTCTAGGTATACATAAAGCTTTTTTCTTTAATAACTCCAAAACTACTGAACAGATTTATACCAACTTACAAAAAGCACTCTTTCTGGACCAAGATCTAGACTGCTGCCAAATTTAGTGTAAGGGCCTCATTACATGTTTGGCCAACGGGGAGCAGGATCACCCCACTTCGGCACCGCTAAACCCATGGCTGAACCGCCTGCCAGAGTAGGAGATTTCTCCTGTTTGGCAGGCAGTTCTTTGGCATTTCCACGGCAGTGCCAATGAAATAGGCACCGCAATGGGAACATCAAAATCAGTAATTTGAACTGAAAAAGGCGTTGTGCCGAAACGCGTCTGTCAGTGCTTTTGAGGCTTGCACATTAAAGCACTTTGCAGTTTATTACCCGTGAGTGCACTCGTTTATAGTTGGACAAGCATTGGTCTGCTGGAGTGAATATATATATATTTACAACATCAACAATGATTCAGCACTCCAACATGTGTAAGAATTAATATATTCCACAAATACAAGCAAAGTAAAGAGAAGCACATCAATTCAGCAGGTTCCGGTTTCTTTATTGAAAAATTTCTTCATAAAAACGACCGTAGCCAACGCGTTTTGACCTAAAAAGGTCTTCTTCAGGGCTACAAATAAGCGTACAATATATACATTAAAACTTTGACAAATATATAAGATATTTACATTTTAAAACAAGTGCTCACAATCAACCCAGAAAAAGAAGGGTGAAAAAGCAAACAATACATTTCTTCACACTTCATCACAAAAAGCAATATATATAGATATTTACATGAGAACACTGTCATTTTTGGTTTTTTACAAAGTTTTTGCATGATTGAAACCTGCTGAAAAACTTTATGCAGATAAAAGGAGATAATTTTATCCCAAACGACATTCATGTGGCATGGGGCAGCGATCATTCATCTTATATGGGAAAATATTGCACACAATTATACACATACAGCTAGGATAAAAGAAAAGAGAGAACAGAGGCACTATGAAATACATTGTTTGCTTTTTCACCCTTCTTTTTGTGGGTTGATTGTGAGCACTTGTTTTAAAATGTAAATATCTTATATATTTGTCAAAGTTTTAATGTATATATTGTACGCTTATTTGTAGCACTGAAGAAGACCTTTTTAGGTCAAAACGCAGTAGCTGTATTAGTGAGTGAGTGGGTGTATGAGTGGCTGTATGGGTGAGTGAGTGGATATGTATGTGGATCTATGAATCAGTGAGTGGGTATGTAAGTACTGGTATGGGTGTGTCAATTGTTTCGAGAATGGTAGTGTGAAAGTTGGAGTGGGTGTATGTATGATTACATGGGGTTGTGAGTGGCTGCGTCAGAGATTCTGTGGATGATGTCATCAGTGATGTCATGAGTGATGTAATTTTAGATGCAATCAGTCGTGCCATCATTGATGTCACTGACCATGTCATGAGTGATGTAATATGTGAGGTCATAAGCAGTGCATTGCGGGGGCCCGAGTTACAGTTAGCTCAGCTAACTATAACTGCTGAATTTCTCTGATTTTGTACGAGTGAACTATCAGTCTAACTATAACATCCCTGTAACCTTTGGTTTTTTCAGTGAATATCTAAGGTTTTTTTAATCCTATTTCCTAACTATAACAGCCCTGTAACCTTTGGTTTTTTCATTGAATTTCTAAGGTTTTTTTAAATGCTAATTCCTAACTATACCTTACCTGTAACCTTTGATTTTTCCAGTGAATTTCCATGTTTTTTTAAGTAGCAATGGTCTTTGCAGAATGGTGTGGAAAGGGGGCAGAGCCTCTGACAAGCTCTCAGAGATAGGACTTATAGAAAGTATCAGTAGGGCTTCTTGGTCCCTAAGGTCCTTTAGCATCCAAGACAACTTTATTCCCCAACCAGTAGTATGCCCGGAGACGTGTTTGCAGAGTGCTGCAGAAAGGGGGTGTGGCCTCTGAAGACCTCTTAGCAAACTGACTGTGTGGAAGTTGCTGGAGGTAACAAGAGGGATACTTGGCCCTCAAATGCCCTCAATAGCCAAGGAGACTTCATCCCCCAACTAGTACTATGCCAGGAGGTGAGTTTGCAGAGTGATGGAGAAAGGATGTCCTTGATGATTGCACAGGTAGTGCCTGTACGATTCTATGAGTGCCATTTCCAAGGACAGACTGCGAATACCGGGTGTTTTTAACAAAGTATAAAACACATATAGAGACATATTTTACATAAGGTTTCAGTGTAGCTATTTAGTAAGATACTAATTTAACTTTCCCCTTTGTATTCATTTGTCGAAATAACTAAATCAAAAAATGTTCCTTCTTCACAGCAACAGCAGAGTTCGCAATTACACCAGTAGTCACAAATACAAATGACAAAGTGAAAAACAGATATATAGACATATTTTGCACAAAGTTGGAGTCTAGCTGTTTGGTAACATATTAGTTTAACTTTATTCTAACAACACATTTATTAAAAAGTGCAGTTTAAAAAATAACTCAAAATCTGAACTCACAAATAGAACATAACTAACAAACACCCATCAAACTACCCATTGTTACTCAAACTCATGGAGAATTAAAAACTGTTGCCAAACTAGGGCAACGCACAATCTGAAAACATCACATGACTGGGAAAGTAAGGAATATCATTGGATAATATAGTGTTCAGTAAAATGAATAGGAAGTATACACCCAATCCTCCTTCTTGAATCTTCTTTTCCAGAAGTTTATTGTGAGCAGGTGGTAGATTTTGGCTGGAGACATTTTTAGGACTCATGTGGGACGACGTTCATGTTACATCATATTAAAACTTATCATAGAAAACGTCTCCAACTGCAGATCAAGCAGAAGGAAGCTGGAGGACCATCTACATCAGTGGCAGGAGCAACAATTCCCGGCCAAAAAGTCCTTTTATCAGTACAGACTACTACAACAGATATGGCTCCAGAGTTTTTAAGAATGGCCACATATTGCATGGAACGTGGTGTTGTTATAACAGCTGGTGAGCAGTGTCTTATAGTTATTTGCAATGATGCCAAAAATCATACATGGTAATTTTTTCCCCTTTTATATTTTTTGCACATTTTATAAGAGGAGTTCATAGTGAGCAGCAAGAAGGCAACGCAAAGCTGAAGGACCCTCGACTTCAATAGCAGCACAACAACACCGAAGAAGAGAGTCCATTCAAAAGCCAAACCTCAACTTCAAGATTTGGATGAACAGTTTCCCACGATGGCATTATACTGCATGGATTGTGGAGTTGTAGTGAGTGCTGGAGAGCAGTCCATAACGGCCCTTCGCAATGATGCAAAGAATAATAAATGTTGATATTTTTTTATTTTTGGCCCTTCATAGTTTTTCAACATTAGCAGGCATTTTATTATCTTACAAAATGGGTATCTGATATCGATGTGTTGTTCATTTTATTATCTTCTAATTTATTGTAACACTACTTACATATAACTTGCTATATAGACAAGTCAAACCGTCCCTCTACAAATAAATACACAGGTAAACTTTGCCAGTTATCATGATTTACTTTTTCACTTTTTAAATATAAGTCAACAGTCTATGTTTAAATCTTCTAGTAAGTGCATTGACAACATATACAAACATACTCTGTTTTTTTAGACAACACTGTATTAAATTTTGTAATCTCTTCTTTACAACTATCAACTGTAATATATGTTTCTTGTTCTGCAACTCCTACTCTTAACAGCTCTTCATTTTCCCTAGAATCCTGCTCAGGACCAAAGAAACAAAACTGCACATCACCACAAACCTTTTCTACATCTGCCACACTACTATGCAAAAGTGCTCTATTCATTTCTCCTAAACATAAAGCAGGAGTTTTTATATAATACAGCCTCCTACCTAAAATTTGCATTGTTGAGTGGTATAACTTATTTTGTGTTTTAAACTTCGCCTTGGAAAAAAACGTACACATTTTCTTAATATATCAATGGATTGCTGTCTAATACTAGAAACACTACTATAATTCCATTTGTATACAGTACCCTGACTACGCCTTCCTTGTAGCTCTTCTACAATAACTTCTTCTACATTTCTAGGTAACATCACCTCTTTTGCTATAGGACTACCATTCTTCATTTCATAACATCATCCTCTTTAATCAATAGCATGAACTAATTTGTTATCCTGGAGATAGCTTTCTTCATTAAAGAAAGGCTCTGTACAAGAAGTACGTATCCATTCTTCACTTAAAACTGTACAACAGTTACTTCTATTCACTAATCTTTTCTTCTGGTTTTGTGTCCTTATCCACAACACTATTTTGTCAAGAGTCTTCATTCCATTTAGAATCAAAATGAAAAGCTTCCTCTTCAAAGCAAAAGCCTTATCAACTACTCTCTCAACTCGTTCTTTCTGTTTCACTGCATCTCTCCTTCTTCTACTCTTTTTTAAATATAACACTACATTTACAAGGCTGTAACTAGGCAATCATTATAACATTTGCGCAGAACCTATGCAGCCATCTAAACACCCTCTTACAACACATGCAATAATTGAAATACTGAGGCATACGCGTGCATTGATGAAACACTCAGGCTTTACTCATGCACTCATGTAATTGATCAGAGAGTACCATTGTAGTAAACCTATCACCCATATTGTCTAAAGACTACATATTCCTCAGTAAAACTTGTAAATACATGGGTTTGTGGTTGAACACATCAATACTCCCTGGAAGATTGAATGTGCGCATAGGTAATGCCTAGGTGATTCCCTGAGGATACAAGTACAGCCTAGATTATTCCCTGACTATGTCATAACTCCATGGGTCATTTCATATCTGCATTCTTACTGCCTACCTGTTTGCATGAGTATACCACTTGTATCTGGGTGTTTGGATGAGTGCATGAGTAGAGCCTGAATGATTCGACAAGTACGTGACTAATGCTTCAATAATTCAATACATGCATAGATACTGGTAGGATGATTAAATGAGTGCAACTCTAGTGCCTGGATTATTGCAACTCTAGTGCCTGGATAATTGCAAGAGTGCATACATAGTATATAGGTGATTTATGCAGTGCATGGATAGTGCATACATGATTGTTTAAGCCCATGCATAGCACCTAGCCTATTGGATGAGTGGATGAATAGTGTTTCAGCGTTTGGATGCTGCCCATTACTTTTTGGTTGACGGAACAGGTAGTCCCTGGATGCTTACATAACTATAATGGGTAGTGCCTCGAGAATTGAATAAGTGCATCATTAGTGCCTGGCTAATTACATGAGTGCATGACTAGTGTCTGAGTGACTACATGATTCCATTGTTAAAGCTTGAGAGATTGGATGAAAGTAAGTATACTGCTGGGGTGATTGTATTAGTGCAAGACTATTGGCTCTGTAATTAAATGACTACATAGGTACTGGATGTTTATACAATGGTACCCTATACAAAATTACATGAGTGCATGAGTAGAGCCTGAGTGTTTCATCAGTGCACACGTGTGCCTCAGTATTTCAATGGCTGCAAGAGTTGTAAGTGGGTGTTTAGATGGCTGTATAGGTTCTGCGCAAATGTTATAATTATTGCATAGTTACAGCCTTGTTAATTGCATAAGTAAATAGTTAGTACCTAGGTGATTAGATGAATGTATAGGTAGTGCCTGCATAGCTCAATAACTACATAAAGTCTGCCTGCCTGATTGCAAGAGTACATGTGTAGCGTCCGGGTAATTGAATAACTCCATGGATAGTGAATCACTGATTTGATGACTCCCTGAGTAGTGGCTGGGTAATTGCATGAGTGCCTGAATACTGCCTGACTGACTGAGAAAGTACCTTCATTGCTGTTAGATACATAACAGTTGTCACTATATCTCTGACTCATTGGTTATCTCCTTCTGTCTGACTGACTGAGAAATTACCTTCATTGCTGTTAGATACATAACAGTTGTCACTACATCTCTGACTCATTGGTTATCTCCTTCTGTTAGTAGCAAACTACCTGTTTTACTGTCTACATGCTTTTCTTCTGATCTATGTGTGAGTGAAATCTAGGTATCACACTTGATATATAATTGCATACATGGCTCTCTAGAAACATACATTGCTTTGTTACTGAGCGTGCACATGCATCAGTAAGTTTCTAAAACGGAAAACAACATTTCGAAAGTTTTCAAAGCACAAAACCTTTTGCGGATTGCATACCTACATCATTTCTCAAATACTACTTCTGCTTCTAAAACATATATTCAACATATCTCAAACAAAAGTTACACTCGAAATGAAGCTAGCACAAGAACTCTCCAGGCATTCTGCACTATTAATTCTTCTAAATTTTTAATCAAACCATGTTTAAAGAAAAACACTATCCTCACGATATAAATGAAATTTTCATAAGCCTTACTGAACATAGATGGTGATTTAAACATGTCAGTGATTTCTTAATAGATGTACACTTTCAAGCCATCTTTCCCAAAATATATACCACTCTGCATCTTTAAGTAAACTCAAAAGTCCCACCGCATAAATAGCTATGTGCAAGCACAAAAACGTATCTTGCCATCTAAGCATATGCAAAGCGGTCATATAAGTAAAAAACCATCTTGACAAACACTTCCCAATACATACCTAACAAGTATTACTTCTTTCTAATTCATATACAGGCGGACAACATGTTCTCATCTTTTATTTCTCACTACACTATTCCTGTTTAATAATGTTACACAAAGTACTACAACTCCCAAAATGCAAATAACAGATGCATCTATTCTGCACATGATGTTTAGACATTTCAAACATTCTTAGTTCCTCATTGCAACTTTGCACAAGACTATACTGTTATTTTTCAATAAATAAAGAGGCCCTAATTCATTTTCTCTTATTTACCAAAACATTCACCACTAACCTTTTAAACACATACCCTCTAATAGAGTTCATCTCACATATTTTTTCTCATCACTGTGATACTCCTTTAAATCAAACTCCCATATACATCTTCATTCCTAATGTACATTTTAAAAATAATTTCAAAGTTATATACACACCAGTGAATTCAGTTTGTAGATGATATTGTTGTTTAGCTCTTTATGGATAGTTTTGACACTGTTAAGATTTGTAAAAACTAAGCACAAGAATGGTATACAACTCTCATACAATGCAACTCTAAAATGGCAACCTCTTCAACTTTCCACTCTCTGTTCATGAGAAAGGCAGCAAATTAAATCATGTCTTTCATTATAGTGCATCTCCACTTTAGAATGGTTAGCATCTGTTAACCCTTTCCCTCTCTTTCAAAACAAGGTTCCTGTCGGCGTGTTTTCGCGATCATCGCAGAATAATCGCGAAAACAAACGGGAGTTCAAACCTATATCTAGCTTCATTTTTCTGAAGTTTAAATACTACACAACTGTTTATTACATAGTCCTGAGTTGGAAATTAAAACTTGCCATTACTTACATTGTGTCATCACTCCTCAACTTATTTTTTTTTTTTGTCTCTTTAACACCCTTCCCTCCAAATACAGTGTTAGCTCAGTGTACCTAGCAGCCCAGTGGAACCAGAAGGTCAAAAGTTCACAGCACATTCTAGAAGGAACATGCTACTTCCAAATGAGATACAGCAGGTGTGGTTTACTCCACAGATTCAAAAGCAGATCAATGTCTGTATTACATTCCTTTTTTTAAACAACAGCCAATAATAAGACTTCTTCCTGAGCCATCCAACACACTACCTAATTGTATTCACTTTCATGCTGACAGCATCCGATGAAATATATATATTTATATATTTTTTAAAAACACCTCCATTTTAACTGCTTTTCCTTTGGAAAAGTACCTCATTCAGCTCCAGTCTTCTCCTGACTACTATTGCTCCTTCACTTCAAAATGCTTACAGTGTGTATTGTGGGCCACAGCTATATCTATTGGGCTAAAGAGGCTGCAAAAAGAGAGGTATTGACAGCGACTTGGGTTTGCCAAATGTGCAGATTACTTAGTTTGGCCAGAGCGGGTTAAAGTTTCATCAGTTGCTGGCTTTGGTTAAATCCATTATGAATTTCCAAACTCCTTACCTCATAATTGTGCACTGTGGTGACAATGACCTAGGCACATTGACTGGGGTAGGGCTGGAAATCCTAATGAAAGAAAACTTTGCAGAAGTGATGTCACTTTTCCCTCAAATCGTTTTGGTGTACTCTAATATATGCCAAAAACAGAAATGGAAGTGGTCAAATCAATTCTGTCTACAGATCGACAAAGCCAGGAAACATGTTAATAAAACTGTTTCTGCATTCCTCAGAGACCATCACATGGGCTGTATCTATAACAACAATCTGCGTTTTGACATGCAGGGGAATTTATAGAATTGATGGAGTGCACTTTACAGATGAAGGCAACAGGGTATTTCTAAGTTACATGAAATTCTACATCCGGTCTTATGTGTAGCAGCCATATACACACAACCAACGCAACGGCTCTTGTCAGAGCCACCCTAGTACCCAAAATATTGTGAAGTTTTTTTTCTAAAGATTTTTTTTCATTTAATTTTTGGGGATCTTCGCAACGGCGTCGCGATCCCCGCAGAAATGTCACGAATACGGAAAACAAAAGCACACATTCTTCTTTCAAAGCATGTTTAAAGTCATATTTTTGTACTAAGTTTCTTTAAAAACCATCTTTCAGACCTATTTCCCATTTTCGCGGTTATTCGGGATGTCACAATGGCATTGTTAACCGCGACGATCATGCCTTTTCCGTAAAGTGAAAACACATATATGTGCTCATATTACAGTATTTTACACACTAGGGATTTATTACTGTACACTTCAAACTCATGTTTTTCTAGTGTATTTCTCGAACAACCAATTCTAAAACCTATTTTCTGTTTTCGCGGTGGGACCGGAGATCGCAATCACATCGGTAATCGCAATCCCTCCAGACAAGTCGTGAAAGCTGAAAGCATTAATTCTAACCATCACAGTACACAACTCACTATATAAATAACTCTATAAAAAAGTCTCAATATCTCTATAACAATGTATTAATGATTCATTGATATATTTTTTTTCTCACCAATAATACGACAACATTGATAGTCACAATGTCCCCGCGATGGTACATGGGGGCCGCGCAGGCAAATATCGTGCACAATTAAAAAAATCTATTTTGGACACATAACTTGTGTCACTAACACCTCCATTTCTCAACCATGGGGTCAGAGTATCTCCACCCTGACCCTTTATGTGGGCTTTCACACAGATTTTCAGCCCTGGGAACCGTTCCCGATAGATAAAATGGTGCCCGCAAATTTCTATTTAGGTTGCGTCCAGCTGATCAGAGCATTCCCACTGACGTGTGCATTCACTGTTTATCGCGAAACCACCGCGAAATATCTGCGGCCAGAGATATCACTATAATTTTAAACTTACATTTCTCAACATCTACTGAATGGATTTACTCCAAATAAGCAAAAGGCACTTCCTTGAATCATCATCTACCTCCCCGCCAAATTTGGAGTAAGTCCGTTCTGCGGTTCCGGCTGTAAGTGTGGCTAAAGGTTCCTAAAGGAAATAACATTACAAACGCAACCTTATTTTGCACCTCTAATTCTTGGTCCCCCCAAACTTTCCATAACAATGGTGCCCACCATGACACTTTTTTGCCAAAATTTCATGCAGATTGGTCAAACGACGCCAAAGTTATAGCCAAGTCAAAAAATGTTTTTCCTATGGAAACTAGGTCCTAACTATAACTACCTACTGGCGACTGCCAGTAGGTAATATAAATATATCTATATTGTGAGAAGTTGGCCTGGCATATGCTGTCCACTAATTATAGTGGGCACCTTGCACCAGTCCAAACAACCCCTTATTGGAGATAGGTTAAAGACAACCTTTATTGAAAGCTATCCTAGTGGTAGCTATGGAGAGCAGCCTTCAGGCTAAGTCTTGAAGGAATGTAAAGCAGCTTGTTTTACCAGTCTATAATCTCTTGAGTGACCAAATGAAAGAGGACCACACCAGGTATATATTCAAAATATATGTATTTATTGCTAAACACACCCCTCTAGTCTCTTTATGAGGCTAGAGTTCGAAGTACATAAGTTATAAGTTAGTTATCTACAGAAATAGCACAAATACACGTTTGAGCCCTAGGGGCGTACCAAACCATATACCAATAAAGTGGTATAAGAACCACGACTGAGCTAGACACAGGGCCTAGAGCCTGTAGAAGTGCTTGGACCACAAGGAACCACCCAAGGTAGTGACACAGTGGACCCACGGGGGACGTGTGCAGTGTATGAACACAGCCGCGAATCGCCGTTAACTTCTATGGGGAAAGTCGCGGTTTGAATTTAAAAGAAAAGGGACACTTAGAGGAGGACTTGGAGCAAACCCTTTGAGAACTAGGCTGTTCTAGTGTCAATACCCACGGGAGCACCGGAGTACTCGAGTTACCTCACCCAGGGGAGCCGGGTGCATAGGTGTCTTTAGGGGTCGGGTTTCGTCGTCGCTTTCTATGGCGATCTGCTGCAAAGTGCTGCTGGCGGCCAAGTCGAAAGTGTTCGAGTGGATCCAAAGGTGGATCGAAGATCTGAAGAACCTGAAAGCAGAGGGGACAGAGTCTGGGTCACTAGCCAGTGACCAGGAAGGCGATGAGCAGATGCCCACCGATGTTGAGTGCTTCAGGTAGGTTGACAGTCGTCTTGACTCTTCAGCCACGAGGTCCAGGAGGCGTCAACGATGACCAGGAGCTGGATTCGAGCTGTCCCACAAAGTTTGCCGATTGCAGGGATGTCGGCGACCGGATTGGACCCAACAAGCCTTGGCAACAGCAAGTTTCGTGGAAATGGAAGAAGGATGATGTTCCAGACCAGTAAGGTCTGTGGGACTCACCCAGCAAAGGTAAGTCAGGGCACATCTGGAGCAACCAGGGAGCCCAAGCACAAGAAGATTGACCTTCGGGAGGGCCTACTAGCCAACGGACTAGCAACCGCGAAGGAGCCTCAAGTCGACGCACGTGGAGCTGGCTCACAGGACACTCGTGGAGTGGAGACCAGTGATCTTCGGTGAACTTGGTGCTGGAGGCTGGGGCTACTCGGAGCCCAAAGCACGACTTTGTGGGAGACCCAGAAGAGGATGAACTTGCAAATGCAATCGGTGTCCAGGGGTCACGGTTCCACGTTACCCACGACAGCTACGGGCCTCAGCTTTGCTGGGGACTCAGGGCAGCCTCGGGGAAGTCCGGAAATCCACCTCTGGTGATGCAAAGACTTCGGCGTCCGGCGGGAGCTTCAGCGATGCAGACCGGACAATTGCTTCTTTGGTGCCTGCCAAGCAGGGGAGTCACTCCTTGACCCCAAGGGAGATTCTTCAGTCCTCTAATCTTGAAGTAGAGCGTCGAAGGTCCAGGATTCTGTGTCAGAGTTTCGTCCAGGTTAATCTAAAGTCCTAAGGACTGGGGTCCCATACTTATACTAAGGTAGGGTGTTGGACATACTCTGTGGCCCCACCTATGGGAGGGTCAGGGCAGAGGGGTGGTTACACCCCTTTCCCTTTGTCCAGTTTCACACCAGAGCAGGGGCTGGAAGCCCCTGAGCCGGTTTGAACTGGGGTATGCACAGGGACACCAAATGTGCCCCCAGTGCAGGACTTCAAAGCACCAGAGAGTGCTCCCGCCCAGCCCCAATACACACTATCCTGTCTGGGGAGGTGGTTACACCTCCCTGGGACAGGAAACCTATTGTCCAGGCCTCCCCTGCTGGAGTTTCGGTCAGCAGCAGGAGGCCAGACTCGTGTCTGTGGCAGCGGCATCCATTTTGTGATTCCAGGGCTCTGGAAAGTCAGTACCGGGTATACCGGTGTGTACATGTCTCTCCCTCTAGAAGGGTGGAATGCTACCCCCACTGCCAGAACTGGCGGGGGGTAGTATTCCAAGATGTTTGACACCAAACACGACATGTTTCCGTGCAGCAATCCCAAAGTTAGCATTTAACGCGAGGTTATAATGCGCTTAAGAGTATTTGGTCGGGCTGCACTACAAACAGCATCAGAGAAGGGTCTCCGAACGCTGCAGAGGGGCCCAGCTCATGTAGGGGCACCCTCTCACATAGGAACCACGCACTCTGCCTTCAGGATTGATAAGGCCTGCCATTGGAGTGACTTATAGGTTTATATGTGTGTATGTATGTAGTGATATAGGTAGCCTATATCACAGTAAGGGGTGCATGCACCACCTTACCCAGGCTGCAGTAGCAGACCTGTGGTGTCATTTTGGATGGCCTTCCAAAGGTGGCACAATACATGCTGCAGCCCCTGGTAGGCCTCTGAGGTACCTATGCCCTGGGTACATAGTATACCATATACTAGGGACTTATAAGGGCACTCCAGATTCCAATCAGAGATGTGCCTAAGGCACATGGAAACCATTTTAGAGAGGAAGCAGCTAGGCTGGGGTTCTGATTAGCAGGGCCCCAGCCAGACTAAGGTCGAAAAACAGTGAAGCATCAGCAAAAAGTGGGGGTACCCATGTGAAGCAGATCCTACTCTCCTACACAACCCCCCAAACGTAGGGACATTAAACTAACCTTGCCCAGTTAAGTCTTCATGTTCTAAGTGGAAGTACCTAGAGAGTCCATCTGCATTGGCATGGTTACTCCCAGGTCTATGTTCCACTGTGAAATCCATCCCCTGTAGGGAAATGGACCACCTAAGCAGTTTGGGGTTTTCACCCTTCATTTGTTTTAGCCATAAGAGGGGCTTATGGTCTGTTTGAACAAGGAAGTGAGTACCAAACAAGTATGGCCTCAACTTCTTCAGAGCCCAGACCACAGCAAAGGCCTCCCTCTCAATGGCTGACCAACGTTTCTCTCTAGGGGTCAGCCTTCTGCTAATAAAAGCTACTGGCTGATCCTGACCTTCATCATTCAATTGTGACAGTACAGCCCCTACCCCCAATTCAGATGCATCTGTTTGGACAATTAACTTCTTGGAGTAATCAGGACTCTGTAGAATGGGAGCAGTTCACATGGCCTGCTTTAGGTCATCAAATGCCTTTTGACAGCTAACTGTCCACTGAACCTTTTTGGGCATTTTCTTGGAAGTTAAGTCATTCAGGGGTGTCACTATTGATCCATACCCCTTGACAAATCTCCTATAGTACCCAGTCAGGCCTAAAAAGGCTCTCACCTGAGTCTGGGTAGTTGGAGCAGTCCAGTCCATGATGGTCTGGATCTTGCTCTGCAGTGGTTGAACCTGGCCTCCACCCACAAGGTGGCCCAGGTACACAACCTGACTCTGCCCTATCTGGCACTTTGTGGCCTTGATAGTCAGGCCTGCTTTCTGCAGGGCCTGCA
Organism: Calotriton arnoldi; assembly: GCA_963921515.1. NCBI lineage: Eukaryota > Metazoa > Chordata > Amphibia > Caudata > Salamandridae > Calotriton > Calotriton arnoldi. Next base: position 901,669 of record CAWUFW010007654.1, on the reverse strand, counting down.
AAACATTTCTGAGGTGGACCAGGTGATCCTCCCAGGTGGAGCTAAAGACAGCAATATCATCTAGATATTCTGCACTATAGGCTTCCAGACCTGTAAGGACTGTATTCACCAACCTCTGAAAAGTGGCAGGTGCATTCTTCAGACCAAAGGGCATCACCACAAATTGATAATGCCCACTAGGGGTTGAGAATGCTGTCTTTGGCTTTGCATCATCAGCTAGTCTGATCTGCCAGTAGCCAGCTGTCCGGTCAAATGTGCTTAGATACTTGGCTGAGGCCAAAGTGTCTATTAGCTCATCTGCCCTAGGTATTGGATGGGCATCAGTCCTAGTGACTGCATTGAGACCCCTGTAGTCCACACAAAACCTCATCTCTCTTTTCCCACCATTGGTGTGAGGTTTTGGCACAAGGACCACTGGACTAGCCCAAGGGCTATCTGAGGGTTCAATAACTCCCAAATCCAACATCTTCTGGACTTCTGTCCTGATACAGTCCCTGACATGGTCAGGTTGCCTATAAATCTTATTTTTAATAGGCAGACTGTCCCCAGTGTCCACTTCATGAGTGCACCAGGTAGTCTGACTGGGTGTCAGTGAGAATATATGTCTGAACTGATTGAGCACCTGTCTGCAATCAGTCTGCTGCTGGGTAGTGAGGCTGCCTGCCAAGGCTACACCACCCACTGACCCATCATCAGGGTTCTGTGAGAGCAGGTCAGGGAGTGGGTCACTCTCTTCCTCCTGTCCCTCATCAGTAGCCATGAGCAAGCCCATGTCTGCCCTGTCCACATATGGTTTTAACCTGTTGACATGGAGAACCCTGTGGGGACTCCAGGGTGTTCCTACGTCTACTAAATAGGTAACCTCACCCTTCTGTTCAACAATGGTATGGGGTCCACTCCATTTGTCTTGGAGAGCTGCTGGGGCCACTGGCTCCAACACCCACACCTTCTGTCCTGGCTGGTAAACAGTCAGTACAGCCTTTTGGTCATGCCAGGCTTTTGAAGTTCCTGGCTAGCCTCAAGGTTTTTAGTTGCCTTTTTCATGTACTCAGCCATCCGGGAGCGGAGACCAAGTACATAGTCCACTATGTCTTGCTTTGGGGGCTTGAGAGGTAACTCCCATCCTTCCTTCACCAAGCACAATGGACCCCTGACAGGGTGACCAAACAAAAGTTCAAAAGGGCTGTAGCCAACCCCTTTTGAGGCACCTCCCTGTATGCAAATAAAAGGCAGGGCAAGAGTATGTCCCATCTTCTCCTAAGCTTTTCTGGGAGCCCTTTAATCATGCCCTTCAAGGTTTTGTTGAATCTCTCAACTAAACCGTTGCATTGTGGGTGATAGGGTGTGGTGAACTTGTAAGTTACTCCACACTCCTTCCACATTGCTTTTAAGTATCCAGACATAAAGTTAGCACCCCTGTCTGATACAACCTCCTTAGGGAAGCCCACTCTTGAGTAAATTCCCAGGAGGGCTCTTGCCACCACAGGTGCTGTAGTGGTCCTAAGGGGAATAGCCTCTGGGTACCTGGTGGCATGATCCACTACCACCAGGATAAACCTGTGCCCAGATGCTGTTTGGGGATCCATGGGACCAACAATGTCAATCCCCACCCGTTCAAAGGGAACCCCCACCACAGGTAGTGGTATCAGGGGGCCTTTGTAATGCCACCTGCCTTGCCACTGGCCTGGCAGGTTACACAGGAGCGACAAAACTCCTTGGTGTCTTCAGACATGTGGGGCCAGTGAAAGTGAGGGACAATTCTGTCCCAAGTCTTGTTCTGGCCCAGGAGACCTGCTAAGAGAATGTCATGGGCTAGGGTCAATAGGAAGCCCCTGAACTTCAGAGGTATAACCAACCTCCTGGTGGCACCAGGCTTGGGGTCTCTACACTCTGAGTACAAGAGTCCATCATCCCAATCCACAGTATGGGGATCACTAGCTTTCCCAGCAGCCTCAGCAGCAGCTTGCTGTCTGAGGGGTTCAAGAGAGGGGCAGCTCTGCTGCTCCTGGCTCAGATCTGCCCTGGAAGGGCCCCCTGTCCCCAAGAACTCAACCTGGTCAGGTTCAAGCTCCTCTGGGACAGTTCCTTCCTCAGGACTGAGATCATCCCCCTCAAGAGACTGATCTTCCTTCTGAGCCAAGGGGGAAGGCACTGCCTTTACCCTACTACTCCTCTTCTTGGAGGGCACTTGGTCCATTATTCCAGAATCCAAGGCCTGTTCAGTGTTAGACATTTTGGCTTGTGACCTGGTCACAGCAAACACCTCTGCAGGGATGCCCAGCATTTCTGCATGGGTCCTGAGCTCCACTTCTGCCCAAGCTGAAGTTTCTAAGTCATTGCCAAGCAAGCATTCAACGGGTAGGTCTGCACTTACCACAACCTTCTTAAGGCCAGTTACCCCTCCCCAGGAGAAGTTAACAACTGCCAGAGTATGGTCTTTTCTGACGTTGCTAGCATTGGTCACTTGGTACATTTCACCAAGTATAATCTGCCCAGGATTCACAAGGTCTTGTGTCACCATGGTGACACTTGCCCCTGTGTCCCTAAATGCCAAAGCCTCTTTTCCATTGATTAAGGGCTGTTGTCTGTACTTGCCCAGATTACTGAGACTCACAGAGGAGGTCACATTCATGCCTCCATCACAGACTAGGACAGCCTGAGTGAGTTCTCTGACTAGGTCAGAGCTCATCTCCTTACCCAGGGTCAACCCTACTAAACCCTTGGCTTGTGTAGTCCCACCACCAACTGTAACTGCACTAGGGGGAGCAGGTGCCTTAGGGGCATTGGTGGGGGCTGGAGTAGAGTCTTTGGACTTGGTGCAATCACTGGTCCAGTGGGTCTTTTGCTTACAGACCTTGCACCATGGTTTCTTTTGGCCTTTCCCTTTGTTAGACTGTGAATCCCCACCTGAAGAACATTTTTGGGGGCCTTGTGAAGGCTTTTGGCCTTTACCCTTCTCCCCACCCTTATCAGAGTTTTTCGAATCTTGCTTCTTAGGGTCACCACCTTGGTTCTGTACCTTCTGCCTCACCCTGGTTCTGACCCATTTGTCTGCCTTCTTTCCCAATTCTTGGGGAGAGGTCAGATCAGAGTCCACCAGGTGCTGATGCAACAGCTGATTTTGACAATTGTTAAGGATCTGCTCCCTCATGATAAGATTGTACAATCCTGTGAAGTCACATACCTTACTGCCCAATAACCAACCTTCCAGAGCCTTGGCAGAACAATCAACAAAGTCCACCCAGTCTTGAGTCTGTGCCTTTTGGGTATCCCTGAACTTTAACCTGTATTGTTCAGTGGTTAGGCCAAACCCATCAATTAGAGCACTCTTCAAGACTTTGTAATTATCAGCATCCTCCTCTCTAACAGTGAGGAGCTTATCTCTACCTTTGTCTGCAAAGGAGAGCCACAAGATTGCTGCCCACTGCTCCTGAGGGACCCTCTGTACTTTACAGGCCCTCTCTAGAGCAGTTATCCATTTGTGGATGTCATCCCCACTCTGGTAGGGAGGGACAATCTTGCTCAGGTTTCTATGGTCATAAGACCTTTCCCTATCTTTGGGGAAATTGCTGCCACCATGGGACTCTAGTCCCATCTTTGTCTCTCTCTATAGAGATCTAGGGACTCCCTGTCTATAGCCAATTGCTGTTTTCTGAGCTCAAGCTGGGCTTGTTCATACTGAAGCAATCTCTTTCTCCTTTCATGAGAGGATTCCCTCCTATGAGAGGAGACAGAGGTCCCTATTGAGGTGTCAGAGTGGTTAGACTCCTGAGAAGGAGATCTAGACCTTCTGGGCACACTCAGTACTCTTCCTGGGGGGACAAAGGGGAGGTCATTCTGATCCCCCTCCTCCTCCTCCACAGGAGGAATTGGGTTTTCCAGGACAAGGTCATTTTCACCTTCCTGGCCAGTTTCAGAGGGGGGGGGCTGGGTTTCTTCACCCCTGACCACTTCCTCATCTTCTGCCCCACCCTCTCTGCCTACCCCTTCAGACCCTAGGGGCCTGCTGAGATCATCAGCTAGTAACACCTCCCTGAGGTGTTGGGTGCTGGCACTTTTGCCTGCCTTCAACTTCCTAGTATTGCATAATGCTCTCAATTCCAAGAATGGGAGTTTATCATACTTGGAGGGAAGAAGCCCACTGGCTTCAGGCGAGGACTCACTGGGTCCTGGCTTTGAAGACATTACTAGTGAGGTGTGGTGTATGCACTACCTACTCTAGTGTGGCCTACTAAACTCTCTTGAGTTGTAGAAAGGGTGTGCTATCCCTTAACACACAACTCTAAGTTCAGTAGAACTTACTGTATTACTAAGCTTGATTTATATGTACCTTAGGTACCCTTAGTGGTTTTCAGTTGATCAATTCAATTCAGATTATCTGGTAAAACAATAGCAAGCTGGAATCCCACACGCTGCACACCAATGTGAGAAGTTGGCCTGGCATATGCTGTCCACTAATTATAGTGGGCACCTTGCACCAGTCCAAACAACCCCTTATTGGAGATAGGTTAAAGACAACCTTTATTGAAAGCTATGCTAGTGGTAGCTATGGAGAGCAGCCTTCAGGCTAAGTCTTGAAGGAATGTAAAGCAGCTTGTTTTACCAGTCTATAATCTTTTGAGTGACCAAATGAAAGAGGACCACACCAGGTATATATTCAAAATATATGTATTTATTGCTAAACACACCCCTCTAGTCTCTTTATGAGGCTAGAGTTCGAAGTACATAAGTTATAAGTTAGTTATCTACAGTAATAGCACAAATACACATTTGAGCCCTAGGGGCGTACTCAAACCATATACCAATAAAGTGGTATAAGAACCACGACTGAGCTAGACACAGGGCCTAGAGCCTGTAGAAGTGCTTGGACCACAAGGAACCACCCAAGGTAGTGACACAGGGGACCCACGGGGGACGTGTGCAGTGTATGAACACAGCCGCGAATCGCCGTTAACTTCTATGGGGAAAGTCGCGGTTTGAATTTAAAAGAAAAGGGACACTTAGAGGAGGACTTGGAGCAAACCCTTTGAGAACTAGGCTGTTCTAGTGTCAATACTCACGGGAGCACCGGAGTACTCGAGTTACCTCACCCAGGGGAGCCGGGTGCATAGGTGTCTTTCGGGGTCGGGTTTCGTCGTCGCTTTCTATGGCGATCTGCTGCAAAGTGCTGCTGGCGGCCAAGTCGAAAGTGTTCAGGTGGATCCAAAGGTGGATCGAAGATCTGAAGAACCTGAAAGCAAAGGGGACAGAGTCTGGGTCACTAGCCAGTGACCAGGAAGGCGATGAGCAGATGCCCACCGATGTCGAGTGCTTCAGGTAGGTTGACGGTCGTCTTGACTCTTCAGCCACGAGGTCCAGGAGGTGTCGACGATGACCAGGAGCTGGATTCGAGCTGGCCCACAACGTTTGTCGATTGCAGGGGTGTCGACGACCAGAATGGACCCAACAAGCCTTGGCAACGGCAAGTGTCGTGGAAATAGAAGAAGGACGATGTTGCAGACCAGCAACGTCTGTGGGACTCACCCAGCGAGGATAAGTCAGGGCACGCCTAGCGCAAACAGGGAGCCCAAGCAGAAGAAGATTGGCCTTCGGGAGGGCCTACTAGCCAACGGACTAGCGACCGCGAAGGAGCCTCAAGTCGACGCACGTGGAGCTGGCTCACAGGACACTCGTGGAGTGGAGACCAGTGATCTTCGGTGCAGTTGGTGCCGGAGGCTGGGGCTACTGAAAACCCAAAGCACGATTTCGTGGGAGACCCAGAAGAGGATGCACTTGCAAATGCGATCGGTGTCCAGGCGTCACGGTTCCACGTTACCCACAACAGCTACGGGCCTCAGCTTTGCTGGGGACTCAGGGCAGCCTCGGGGAAGTTTGGAAATCTACCTCTGGTGATGCAAAGACTTCGGCATCCAGCGGGAGCTTCAGCGATGCAGACCGGACAATTGCTTCCTTGGTGCCTGCCAAGCAGGGGAGTCACTCCTTGACCCCAAGGGAGATTCTTCAGTCCTCTAATCTTGAAGTAGAGCGTCGAAGGTCCAGGATTCTGTGTCAGAGTTTCGTCCAGGTTAATCTAAAGTCCTAAGGACTGGGGTCCCATACTTATACTAAGGTAGGGGGTTGGACATACTCTGTGGACCCACCTATGGGAGGGTCAGGGCAGAGGGGTGGTTACACCCCTTTCCCTTTGTCCAGTTTCACGCCAGAGCAGGGGCTGGAAGCCCCTGAGCCGGTTTGAACTGGGGTATGCACAGGGACACCAAATGTGCCCCCAGTGCAGGACTTCAAAGCACCAGAGAGTGCTCCCGCCCAGCCCCAATTCACACTATCCTGTCTGGGGAGGTGGTTACACCTCCCTGGGACAGGAAACCTATTGTCCAGGCCTCCCCTGCCGGAGTTTCGGTCAGCAGCAGGAGGCCAGACTCGTGTCTGTGGCAGCGGCATCCATTTTGTGATGCCAGGGCTCTGGAAAGTCAGTACCGGGTATACCGGTGTGTACATGTCTCTCCCTCTAGAAGGATGGAATGCTACCCCCGCCGCCAGAACTGGCGGGGGGGTAGTATTCCAAGATGTTTGACACCAAACACGACATGTTTCCGTGCAGCCATCCCAAAGTTAGCATTTAACGCGAGGTTATAATGCGCTTAAGAGTATATGGTCGGGCTGCACTACAAACAGCATCAGAGAAGGGTCTCCGAACGCTGCAGAGAGGCCCAGCTCATGCAGGGGCACCCTCTCACATAGGAACCACGCACTCTGCCTTCAGGATTGGTAAGGCCTGCCATAGGAGTGACTTATAGGTTTATATGTGTGTATGTATGTAGTGATATAGGTAGCCTATATCACAGTAAGGGGTGCATGCACCACCTTACCCAGGCTGCAGTAGCAGACCTGTGGTGTCATTTTGGATGGCCTTCCAGGGGTGGCACAATACATGCTGCAGCCCCTGGTAGGCCTCTGAGTTACCTATGCCCTGGGTACATAGTATACCATATACTAGGGACTTATAAGGGCACTCCAGATTCCAATCAGAGATGTGCCTAAGGCACATGGAAACCATTTTAGAGAGGAAGCAGCTAGGCTGGGGTTATGATTAGCAGGGCCCCAACCAGACTAAGGTCGAAAAACAGTGAAGCATCAGCAAAAAGTGGGGGTACCCATGTGAAGCAGATCCTACTCTCCTACATATATATCTATATCTAATCTGACTCTCTCTCTCTATATATACACATATATATATATATATATAGAGAAAGAGAGAGGGAGAGAGAGAGAGAAAAAGCAATGCCAGGGGTAGCAAGGGACAAGCCGGGGGTTGCGGCTGCACCCCTAAATGACGTCCATACCTTATTCTCTTTGTCAGTCCCCTTACTACATCCTAATTCTTTCTCTACCCACTCTTTATCCTCACCATCTGAAACTCCTTCCAGATAAATCGCGAATCACAATCACCACATATTTAATGAAACTTGTGATTCGCCTACTATTCACTTTTGCAAATATTGGGGCTTTCCTACTCAAGCATGCTAATATCGATTTTTGCAATATATACATATAAAATAAACAAGCCAGATAACTAACCTACGGAGTGCCGATTCCGCTTTCATTTGGATGATGAGAGAGAAAGCGTTTTTTCGATATATATATATACACATATATATAGAGAGTTTAAAGTAGCAGTAAATGTTATGCACATATCTATCTTTTCTTTCTATCTATCTCTCTATCTAGCTATCTATCTATTTATCTATATATATCTATTTCTATATCTATGCATCAGAATCTAACACCACCCCAAGGGTGGAGTTTGGGAGGCACAACGAGGATAAATGTTTTCATTTCTCCTCTTTTTTTTCTTTTGCTATGTGTGGAGCATTCTGCAGCACACATAGAAAGAGGAAATTACATGGATTGATTGATTTTGTGCAGGAAGGTGTCCCTTCCTGCACAACATCAATCAGCTCCGCAATGCAGGCACCCTTGCACCGTGGTGCAAGGGTGCCTGAGTTGGTGCATGGCAGCCATTGTGCGCCATCATAGGGGGAAAAGACAGGAATGCGCCCTGTCTTATTGATAGGGCGCATTCCTGCCCTTTTGTTTTATTGCAGGGCAGCACAGCAATATTCCTTGCAGCGCTGTTCTGCACCACAACCTCTTAAATGAGGCGCCAAGTGTGTTTGCACCATTTTTAAGACCAGCTAATTTCTGACGCTAAAAAACTGCCTTTAATCGGACTTAGAGGCAGTTTTCTTTTTAGCGACTTACAAGGAAATCCTTGTAAATATTGCGTTGTGTGTTTTGCAGGAGTTTTTATGCGGGAATGCCTACCTTCCATCTCATTTTCAGTAAGTCACTCTAACAGAAGTGTCGCTATGAAAAAAATCACGTTAACTCTGAAAAAATGCTGTTAACTAGACTTTGCAGCAACTTGCAAATATAGTAATTAAAAAAAACTAGCTACAACGCCAACAAATTGACGCTACGGCGGCATTAAATCCTTGTAAATATGCCCCATTATTTGCAGTTAAAGAAATCAGTGTTCATTTTTTGTTTTGAAAAATACAATTACTTCCAGGACATATGGTTCCTTTACACCTGTTCTAGCAATAATGCCTCTGTAGGGTAGTCACCATTAAAATATCTATAAGCGTGTTCATCTCACAGTTTAATATTTTGGTTTTCTTATGTCTACAGTAAAAGACCCCTTTATGGCATTTGGTGCTCCAAGAATCTGCTAAGAATTGTGTGAATAGTAGCAAGGATAACATAAGCTTCTTTTACAACCTTTGTGAATGCGCACAAGGATGTCAGAGTGTGCAAGCATGCCCGCAAATGTAGTCAAAATCAACATTCAGATTACTGCCCCGCCTTCTTCGAAAGTTCAGATCTCATTTGAGCTTAACTGTCCCATTTACTGTTTTGCAGCAGACAGTGCTCAATTTGAGCCTGTGGTTTCCGGTGCTCAGCACTGGCACTTCATCATCAACCCCAGCACTTTTCATGAGCACCAGTTAAGGACACATTCATTTAGGCACAGGAGATTAAGTGATTTGCCCAGAATCACAGGATGTTGAGCTGAAACTGAGATTTGAACATTGTTCCGCAGCCCTGATGTCGGCAGCTCTGGCCATTGAGCCACATCCTCTCCCCACTTTCATGGTTAGTAGTTGGTTCTGATTTAGGCAGCCCTAACAGAAGAAATGGGCTGATGCAAGCTGCCTTCTGACGAGAGCCCCAGCACTTATTCTTTTATAAATTAACCACTGGCAGAAGATGTTACAATCTGTTGTAATGTTATAATGGCATAATCTGCTTTGAATGTAACTGGATAATTTAATTTTTTTAATTACTGATTCAGACTGCAGCGCATGCCAGAACCAGCTTGTTGATGCTGAAGAGCAACAAAAAACTACACTGTTTATTGGACAGTACTGCGGCAATTACCCGTCCCACTCACTGTGTCACTGGATTTAAGCTAGCCTGGCTTATGAGGGGTGATACCCCAAAACCGGTCCTAGGATGCTTGTTTCCAATCCAGGGAGGACCTGGCTTAGTAGTTCGGGCTGGACTGTTCCCATGGGGAACATGGTCAAGACTGATTTGCATATGGCTGGGTCTAAACTGGAATGGTATGCGGAGCAAAGAAACAATGGATTTAGGCCCAGATCTCTGTACTGGGGTAAGTGTATGACATTGTTCAGCATTCTGTCCATCAATTGTTCTTTTTGCATTTGTCACCCCGAGTAGGATGGGAATGCCCAGACGTGGGTCCTGTGCTCTCCATGCCACTGGAATCAAGCTAGCCTGGCTGATGAGGGGTGATACCCCGAAACCGGTCCTAGGATGCTTATTTCCAATCCGGGGAGGACCTCGCTTGGCAGTTTGGGCTGGTGTCAAGACTGATTTGCATATGGCTGGGTCTAAACTGAAATGGCATCGGCGCAAAAAAACAATGGATTTAGGCCCAGATCTCTGTACTGGGGTGAATGTATGACATTGTTCAGCATTCTGTCCATCAATTGTTCGTTTTGCATTTATCCTTTCATGGCACAGAACGGTGTATCTGTGCCACATTGAGGAGCCGGATGCTGTTTTTGTTTAGGCTAAGAAAGTATCCAAACAAATGTTTGGGTGTATTGAAACACAGATTTAGGTCCATCCTTGACAGGGATATATTCCTGTGTGAGGTAAACTGAAGGAAATTACCATGGTTTGCAAGAAAATGTTGAAAATCCGACAAACTGCTTGTTCAGCGTGCTGTCCCAGCCAGATAATCGGGGTGGCAGCTAGCAAAAGACACCATCTGATGTGTAGAGCTTGAAAATATATGGTTGTGGCTGGTTTCCCTGCACCCCAAAGTTGATGTCTGTGACCAAAAGACATGTAGGCTAAACCAGCATTTTGCTATCAGTTGCTTTCCCAATTTCCCAAATGCACTGTACCCAGAATATCACCTAGGGCACCACAAAGCGATAGAAAACCCATACTTTTCTGTTACCTCATGGTCAGGAGATTCAAGGAAGCAAATTCGGCGGGTCAAGCATTGGCATCAATATGTTTCTGTGCAATGAGGACTAGAGAGAATTACCATGTATTGAAAAGAAAAATGATCAAAATTTGAAAAGATCTCCTGACCAGTGAATCAGCGTGAGGAAGCTCTGTCAGCCAGTGGAAAAAAATGTATGATGTGTAGATTTTAAAAATGTATGGTTCTTGTTTCTTTCCACAAAGCCCACAGGGGAAACCTTATGATCTGTAGATCTTGAAAATATACAGTTGTCACAGGTATCCATACAGCCTAGGGGTGAAACCTGAGAACACATGGCAGGTTATCTGGCATTTTGCTCGCATTTGTTTTCCAAATGTCCAAAATGCAATGAGTTCAATGTTTTGCTTGTGGGCAGCTTGAACCCATAGAACACCCATACATGTCTGGCACCGCACACTCAGGAGACCTGGAGAAACAAAGCTGAGGCTGGGTTATGTTCTTCCACGAGGAGGCTGTTGAGATATTTACCATGTTTTGGCAAAAATGCTAAAAATCTGACAAACGTCATGTGAAGCACGAGCTGCCAGCCAGCCAACCAGACTGCGTGAGGGAGGTCTGGCACTCAGTAATAGAAAAGTTAGGATATGTAGAAACTAAAAATATATGAGTGTTGCCTTTGTTTCGATACAGCTCAAAGATGGTACCTGTAGCCAAAAGACAGGTAACTTAAACTGGCAATTCACTTGCATTTTCTTTCCAAATTTCCAAAATGCGCTGCACCCAGTACGTCACCTGTAGGCTGAACAAATATAATGTTTGGTATTGCCAATCTCGGGAAACCCAGCACACTAAATTTGGGGTTCAGGCTTTGGTAGAGATAAGAGTCCCTATATAATAAAGACTGGAGGGAATCATGTTTTTTTTAAAAACAATGCTAAACATCTGACAATCTTCATGTTCAATGTGATCTTCTGGCCAGCAAGTCACAGTAAATGAGGTTTGGCACCCAGCAAAAAAAACTTAGAATGTGTAAATGTAAGACCTATATGGTTATAGTATGTTTCCATAGTGGAGAAGTGTGGCTCAATGGTTAGAGCGGCAGACCCTGATGCAGAGAACTGGCCCGGGACCAGGGTTCAATTCCCACCTCGGCGGGTCTTGGGCTCAATTTCCTCGGACCTGATAATTCTCGCCTCGGTACCTATTCTAATCATGGGTCCCACTCTGCAACTCTGGACAATAGCTTGCTTAATCTCCACAACGGCCCCAACAGCGCTGGGATGCCTGGCTTCACCTTGGGGGTGCCCAGGAGTGGACATTTCACAGGGAAAAGCCAGGAAGGGTTCCACAGCGGTATGCGTACAGCGCCGGGACACCCCTTTGGGGGTATAAGTGCGCTTTGCAAGTACAAATTTCATACAGCGGAAGGGTGATATTTATGACCCAAGATAGGTAGCATAAACTGGCATTTTAATTTAAGTTGATTTCTAGTTTTCAAAATTTATTGCAACCTATTTATCACCCTGAAATCAGAGACAACTCATACTTGTCTGGTACCCTGACACTCAGGAGACCCAGAGGAACAAAGTTGGAGGTCAATTCGGTAGGCATACAGTCCTGCTTAAGGGAGACTGGAGGGAATTACCATGTTTTGAAAAATAAAATGCAAAAAATCTGTCAAATATTGTTCTATGCAATTCTCTGGCCTGCCAATTAAGATGAGGGAAGTCGGGTACCCAACCATAGAAATGTGGATATGTTAAAATATATGGTTGTCATATCTTTCCTTAGCTAAATTGTCATTTCCCTTGCAGTTGCTTTCCAGCATTTCCAAAATGCACTGCAACCAATTTATAGTCTGTGGGCACCCTGAAGCCACAGAACACCCATACATGTCTGGTACCTCCAGACATGAGAGGTCCGAGGAACAAAGCTGGGAGTCAAGGCTTGGCAAGGATATTGTCCTTTGTGAGGGAGACTTGGGGGCATATTAACAACGGCCAGCGATAATTATCGCTGGCCGTGCTTAGCGATACTTATATTATCGCAGGCTATCTCTGGTATTTATCGCCCTGGTAGCGCGTTATTAACAACGTGTTACTCCAGGGCGATAAAAATTCCAGAGATAGCGAAGTTATCGCCTTTGCAGGGAACATCGCTGGTTTTTCAGCGATGTTCCCTGCAAAGGGCGATAACCTGCTGATACGACCCACAGGGTCGTATCAGCATAATCCACCCCTATGTTAGGGATGGTTAAGTCAGGATTTTAGCAGACGTTAGTTTTGGCGAAAACTGCCGTTTCGCCAAAATCTAATGTGTGCTAAAATCATGTGGGCTGCCTTGTAAATATCGCGATGTAAACATCAGCGATATTTGCAAGGTAGCCCATCTTGGGTACGCCTAGTAACGCTCACTTTGCATCTCATTGGAGATGCAAAGTGAGGCGTTGTGAAAAAGGGTGCTAACATGCAATTATGCATGTTTGCACCCTCTTGTAAATAGGGCGCTGGTTTTATCTCCGCTTTTTGGCTTTGTAAGCCAAAAAGCGGAGTTGAAGCCCTTGTAAATATGCCCCTTGTTTTTTCATAAGAGAAACATTGTATATTGAATGACTTGAAAAACAAATACTGCTAATGTCATGTTCAGAGTGTTCTACTAGCAAGCCAGTGAAGTCAAGAGAGGGCTGGCTCACGCCAATAGATTCCCTTGGTTATACAGAATTAGAAAATATATTTTTTATAGCGAAGCACTCGGCTGCATGATAGGGAAAGGCCAGAAATGTGCCATATTTAAGATTATAAAGTGCATTCCTGTCTTTTCCCTTTGCTGGCGCACAATGTGCTGCTGAACAGCAATGTAGGCACCCTTTCATCACGATGCAAGAGTGCCTGTGTTTTAAGCAGGATCATCTGAGGCATTTTCCTCTTTCCTCTTTCTAAGTGTGCTGCAGAATGCAGCACACATAGACAGAGGAAGTAACAAGCAGAAATAAAGATATTTCTCCTTGTTACACCTCCCCTGGGGAGGCTTAGCAATTTGATGCATTTCCAGGTCTACCAGTAATGGTAAAACTGGGGATGTGCCAAAATCCATGGGTGGATGTGTGGGAACACTCACGCTCCACCCATGGAACACCTCCCTGGGGTAGGGAAATACAATGCCGCAGTTTGCTCTACGTTGCCTTACTGTAGATTTATCAGGGCATACAAGAGTTGTGTCGCTCTTGCGCCCTGTCACATGGTGCAAGGGCAACACAAGTCTTTGATAAATTTGGCCCTTGTAGCGCACCATAAACAGTGATTCAGGCACTATTTTGTGATCTGCACTAATATTATATAATTAACTGTACAGACCATTTCCCAGGAAAACACTCACATACTTGGTAATGTCGCACATTCGGGCAGCACTTTCTTGGTTAGCATACCTGGATTTATATTTATCCAGTTTGGAAACGCATTGAAATATTGAGCACATTTGTTGAAAAAAATCAAAATATCTCCATATTTTTCATTATATCTTTATGCTGCAATGAGATATTGATGCAGGGTTTACTCCAATACATAGCACTAAATGTGGCAAAAAACCTATAGTTTGTATGGATGCACAAAGAAACCAAAAAGGTACATGTGCTTAAACACCCTGGGGCAGATTTACAAGCCCCTTGCGCCACTTTTGCGTCACTTTTAACATGGGAAAAGTGACGCAAAAGTGGCGCAAGGGGCTTGTAAATCTGCCGCCCTAATGCCATTAAAAAAAACAAATCTGCGGCACAATAATCCGGTCAGTGAAAGAGTTAACGTTTTTCTAAAAACAGAAAATAATTTATTATGTGTCTGTTGAAGTGGCAGTTAATTCCACAGTTGAAGGACCAAAACACCGGAGAGAACAGTTTCCCACTATTGCATATTCCCGGACTGGAATTCATACTACTTACTAGGCTGCATAGCGAAGTGCTCTGGTTGGAACATGAGGGCACACGAGGCTGGCCAAGTAAAATGGTGGTACACGTTAGGCAGTAACGCAATATCACTTACATACTCGCATCCTTAAATAATGAAACTGCCTCCTTCATCCTCCACGTCTATACATCCACAACATAAAGCCAGTCTCGGATATGTTGCCAAATACTTCGGGGCAGATTTACAATTAACTAACGCAGCACGGCGCAGCAAGTCATTTTGCTGCGCCATGCTGCGTTAGTTTGAAAGCACAGGGATGCGACATATCTACAAGAATATGTCGCATCCTTTTGCTTCCCCTGCGCTGGCGCACAAACTGCAGCCATGCGCCGGCGCAGGCACCCTTGCACCATGGTGCAAGGATGCCTGCGTCGTGGGGAGATTGTTTTTGTGCAGGAAGGGCAACCTTCCTGCACAAAAACAATCACTACAACCATTTTCCTCTTTCAATGCATGCTGCAGAATGCAGCACGCATTGAAAGAGGAAAAAACGAGGAGAAATGAAAACATTTCTCCTCGGTGCGCCTCGCTACGCCATCTCTAGGGTGGCGTAGCTTTCAAACGCATCTCCAGAGTTACGATTTCTCGTAATTCTGGAGATGTGTCTTGTTCCATGGGTGTTGCGTGGGAACACCCACAGCAACACCCATGGAACGCCCCTTCACCGCAAAGTGCTGCGTGTGAAGGGGCCGTATTTACAAGGAGAGGAGGGGTCACGCAGGGTGGCTTTTCCTCTCCTTGTAAATATGGAGCAGCCCCCTGCGCCACCAGTACGTCACAAAAAGTGAGGTACTGGTGGCGCAGGGGGCTTGTAAATCTGCCCCTGAGTACTTCCCAACCACTCCATCCTGGTTGCCATAAAGGGGTAATATTTTTCATCTACATTTCTTTTAGACATGTTAAATGTGATTTATTAATAAAGCAATAATCATAATAGCAACATTTAATTGCATTGTAGCGTCCAGAAGATGTTAGGAGCCTTAAAAACAATAATTACTCCAGAACACGGGAAGCAATTAAATACATCTCTACTCTAGGACTGTCATCTTATGCACTCTACAGTGAAGGAACGTGATGGAGGTACAAAAAAATATTTCGTTTCCCCTGCTCCATCAAACGGAATCGGAAAACTAACAAATGGAATAGGAATGTCAGGCAAGTTCAACTTCACCTGCATCTATGTGCACATATATAACTTAATGGAGGAGATTTACTAACATTTTACGCTGGGTTAGCGTCCCAAAAGTGACGCTAACCAGCACAAAATGTTTTTTTTGCTATTTACTTTCAGCTCAAAACTTGTTTTGCGCTAGAATGCACCCTCAGGGGCAGATTTACAAGCCTTGCGCCACTTTTGCGTCACTTTTCCCATGTTAAAAGTGACGCAAAAGTGGCGCAAGGGGCTTGTAAATCTGCCCCAAGGTATCACAAAGCAGCGCAAAGCACTGCTTTGCGATACATAGCGCTGAGGGGGCGTTACATGGGTGGAACATGGGTGTTCCCATGAAACCACCCATGCCTTTTGACGCAAAACCATATTTACAAAGATTTGTAGACATGGTTTTGCGCCAAAAGTTAACACCCCTTCAAAGGAGGCGCTAACAGGAGAAATGCTTTCATTTCTCCATGCTTTTCCGACTTTGCATGCGTGCTGCACTGTGCAACACGCATACAAAGTGGGAAAAGCTTTCCATTATGTCTAGGCATAGTATTTTGTACAAGAAGGGTACCCTTCCTGTACAAAACCTATGCTAAACTCATGCACACTCCCTAGCATTATGTCGCTAAGGTGTGTGCATGGTGCACGGCTGCTGAAATCAGCACCAGCGCAAGGGAAAGGGGAGAAGAGAGCCATAACTCTGAAGATATGGCGTTCTCCTGCTCCCTCCCTGTTGCGCAATGCAGCACAGCCTCGCGGGGGCTGCGCTGCGTTGTGTGACTTTTTTGTAAATCTCCCCCTTTTTTGTAACTCTCCCCCTATGTGTTATAAGGCAAGCACAGTATTGTGGTTTGTAACCTGATTCTTCTTATTTACCACAAGCATAATACTTCTACCTATATTGTAGTTTGACTTTACAATGAACAACAAATATTAGCCTGAATGTTAATTAGGGCTACCAGGGGTAGCAACATGTTGTCTATGATGTGTTGTCTGGTATCTTACATACTTTTCAATAACTTATCTTTCATAGACCACGGATCAGAAACAAATGTTCAAAGGCACCCTGCAATATCATGTTAAACATTACTTCTATGACTTAAAGGAGGAACACATTAAAATCAATTATTCTATTATTAATGGAAAAGCTAAATATGATGGCTAAAGTTTAAAATGGAAGAACCACCGTTTAAGCAGCAATTAATGTTACTTTAACTGTGGTATATATTATTTGCTGATCCTTTTACATGCTACTGTTCCAGTTGTCAGTTTCTCCAATGATTTTACATTACTCTTTTCAGTGTTTGCTCATATTCACCAAAGCCTGTCCTCATCCAGCCTGCTAATGAGCTAATACTAACCGGTTGAGGCCAGATTGCAGATGTGAAGAACTTTTAAAGCTAGTGCTGCATTGCTTCCAGTGAAAGGCGCTCTTTCATGCTCCGAGTAATACATTCCCCTCGCCTCTGATTTAGCACAAATTGCACCCCAGAGATGTTACAAAAAAAGTGTTAAAAGTCATCTTCTGTCATGAGCTCAACACTCTTCCTTACAGAATAAAATACAGTGGCAAATGTTCCCTTTCCTTTTTTCTTCATCTCTTGCTTTCTGGGTTTTAAGAATCACTAACAAAACTGCAATGGCCCAATTCACAAACGTAAACTTAGACCTGAAGTCTAAGTTTAGACCCAAAGCCTAGCTTTACACCTAAATTCTAACTTTAGACCTAAAGTCTAAGTTTAGATCTAAAATCTATCTTTACACCTGAAATCTAAGTTTAGGGCCCGATTCACAAAAGCGAAAGTCTAACTTTATGACTTTCGGTATTCACAAAGAGCATTTACTACTCGTAAAGGCCCTTTGTAAATACCAAAAGTCGTAAAGTTAGACTTTCGTCTCACTTTACATTTGTGAATCAGGCCAAGACTTCAGTTCTAAATTTAGACTTCAGGTCTAAAGTTAGACTTCCGGTCTAAAGTTAGACTTCAGATCTAAGTTTCCCTTTGTGAATCAGACCATATGTAATTGCCACAAAAGTTAAATATATAATTTCTCGTCATAAATATATATATTTTGTTTTTTAAATTTATTTATCAAGCTTTTACAGAACATACAAGAAGCAAGATGCAACGTCCTGACCGCTGTAAGGCGTGCACATGGTGTACAGTTGAATTCAATTAAGCATAATACAAACAGATCAAGTACAATTCAACATATCCGTGTGAGTAATTACTGTATAACATACTGGTGACTGTGGTGATATCGCTTTCAGCCACTCCAGAGCGGAACATCAGGAGCATATGTGCGGGCATGGCCCCGACTCAACAGTCATTGTGCCCACCTAATATGGCCTCAAGGGGGATCAGACAGCAGGTGTTGTGAGGGCTTGGGACGGCATGTCGCAATCACTCACAGACTGATCCGATACCCTGGCAGATATACATGTCGTGTAAAGTCCCCAAAATTTTTTGGGGCGGCTCCTGGGGGGGAGTAGATCGCTGAAATTCTCCGTCTGCGTGCAGCAAAAAAGCATTTCGTGTGACCACTGCGCCATAGTAGGGGTGGGGCCGCGAAGCCAATTGATGGCTACTCTACGTTTTGCTAGGAGAAGACCCATGTCTATCAGTCTGCGCCTCCCTTGTGGGATCTTTTTGGAATAACCCAGCATGGCCAGGGCAGGGTCCAGGGGGAGTTCCGAATCAGTTATTTTCGCCAGCTCACTAAAAACCAGTTCACAAAATTTGTGTACCCTTGGGCAAGACCAGGCCAGAGTGCATAAAGTCAGCCGTTGGTTCCGCGCATCTGTCGCAGGCAGAAACTTCCCTAAACCTGTATCTGTGTAATCTCTCCGGGGTGTAATACGCCCTATTGAGGTATTTGAAGTGGATCAGTCTGTGCCTGCCATTTAGCGAAATACGACGTGTACTGGTGCAACAATATGCCCACATAGCGTCATCGATCGGTTGCTGTAGGTCTCGTTGCCAGTCTAACCTGGCCTTGGAGTACTGATTTACCCTGTGGGACATAACGATCTTATAAATATTGGAAACAATCTTGCGGGGCGATTTAGCTTTGATAACATAGGTTAATTCCGTGACCTCGGGTGGGTCTAAGAGGTCCTCCCCCAATATGCCACGTAAAGCATGCCTCGTCCTATGAAATTGGAATTGTTGCAGTAGGGTATGAGGGGGCTCCAGCTGCTCCAGCTCCTCCCATTGTTTAACCACACCGTTGTGAAAGAGGTCGCCGGCCGTCTGAATGTTCAGAGAGCTCAATGCTCGTATCACCCCTCGGTCTCTGCAGGGGGGCAGCCAACGGACCCAGTCGAGTGGCATGATTGGGGAATATAACAAGGCTCCAGCTTGGAGCTGCAGTAGAAAATGTCAGGCGTGACGCGTAGCGTTGATGGAATCAAGTATACCTGTCCTGCGATCTGCATCTTCAAATATCAAGGCCGGGAGTGGTAGCGGATCAGCAACAATCATCTCAAGGCGGAAGTGGGGAGCGTCCGGAGGACCATGTATCCAGTAGTATGTGTGAGCACACTGCGCGGCTCTATAATATAAGTTTAAATCCGGAGCACCCAGTCCCCCCATGTGATACGGCAAGGTTAGTGTCTGCCACCTATTTTCTAGCATGTTTGCCCGCCCAGGCTAATTTTATCAGTAACGTCGTGACCCGACTAAAAAAAGAGTTGGGTAATACAATGGGGATATTCATGAATAAGAACAAAAACCGCGGTAGCACCACCATCTTCATGATCGATATTCTGCCTAGCAGGGACAGAGGCAACTTGATCCAAGTCTCCACATCATCTTCCAACCTACTGACAGCCGCACCATAATTTTCCCTGAAGACAACCTCTAAGTCGGGGTGCACCCGAATACCCAGGTACCTGATCGAGTCCGCAGACCACTGCGGTTCATGCGGGTCGTGGCGGGCGTGAGCGGAACAGCGACAGATTTGGGCCAATTAACCCGCAGTCCCGAGAGGGCGCCAAAGTGCACCACCTCGCGCAGGACGGAGGAGAGGTTGTTTTCCGGATCACGGACGTACAGTAATGTGTCATCAGCATAGGTTGACACAATTAGTTCATATTTCAACAATCTAACACCCTTGTGACTGTGGTATTCACGTAGTGCACAGGCCAACGGCTCAGCCACTAAGGCGTATAATAGAGGGGACAGCGGGCATCCCTGCCTCGTCCCGCGGGTGATGTTAAAGGGATCCGTCACCAGGTTACCAACTCAGACTCTGGCGGAGGGATGATCATACAGCACCCCGATCAATTGTAGGAAAACCGGACCCAGACCCATCCTAGTCAAGACTTGGCCCATGAAGGGCCACTCGACAGAATCGAAGGCCTTCTCCATATCGAGAAAGACCGCCACCGCCTTAGTATCTTGCCGAATATGCTGTAAGGCCCCAAATACCGTACGTAAATTGTAAGTGAGGTTCCTGTCTGGGATGAACCCAGCTTGCTCGGGGGCAACTAGAATCTGCGCAAGGGGAACTATCCGGTTAGCAAGGATTTTAGCAAAGATTTTAGTGTCAACGTTTAACAAGGAGAGCGGGCGATATGACCCGCACTCCTCAGGCGGCTTCCCCGGTTTAGGTATAGCAACTATGACGGCCTCCCTCATCATGGGCGGCATCGTGCTGGTTTGGCACATGTCATCAAAGAGCGTAGACATATGCGGCAAAAGAATATCAAGAAATGCTCTGTAAAAGGCCACGGTGAGGCCGTCCACCCCAGGGGCGCTGCCTGACCTCATGCCCGTCAATGCCAGTACTATCTCGTCTTTTTCCACAGGTCTCATCAGAAACTCACGATGTGTATTCGTGAGGGAGGGAAGTTTAATATAGGAAAGATAATCCGTGATTTCCTCATTCGTCCCGGAAGAGCGGGCAGAATATAATTCTGCATAATAACTTCTAAAACGCTTCGCTATATCTGCCTCCTCAGTTAGCACCTCACCTTCTGCTGATTTGAGTTCCGTGACTTGAGTTTTACTGCGGCGCCTCCGAAGCAACTGAGCCAAAACCGCACCCGGCCGCTCCCCCTCCCCGTACGCGCGTGCCGTGGTGTATTTACCTAAGTGTTTAAGTTCAGCATCTGCTGCCTCCTGATATTCCTCCAAAAGGGTCTTAATTTCCAAAGCCACTGCGTCATCCACATGTACCAACTGTCGCTGCTCCAATACTCCCAGTTTCCTTTCTAGATCAGCCAGGCGTCTGCGAAGGTCACGGAGGACCCCCGAGTGCTTGGACATAGCTATACCCTGAATATAAACCTTGAAGGTCTCCCAGATCACTTGAAAACTGTCCACCGACCCCACGTTAGTGACAAAGAACGTCTCGATAGCCTCCGCAAGCTCAGCCTTGAAGGCCGAGTCCAGCAGCGAATAGGGAGGGAATCGCCATATGAACGGCGGTATACATTTCTTAGGGGTAGCTATCGCTATCAACAGGGGGGAATGGTCAGACAGAGTACGGGGGAGGACCTTACACTCCCTAACATCATCATAGAGGGGCGTGGATGCCAACTAATAGTCAATCCTATTATGGAGGTTATAATAAGCAGAGTAATGTGTATATCCCCCCTTAAGCGGGAATCTCGAGCACCAAACATCGCGCAGATCCAGACGAAGCATAGCGCACTCCAACGTCCTAGAGGCCGCAGAGGGACGTCTCTCGGGGCCCCCCGAACGATCCACACACGGGTTCCTGACCAGATTGAGATCCCCTCCCCAGAGGAACTGGCTATCCCTGTATTTAGGTCCTGCGGACACCAGCAAGTCAAAGAATGCGGGGCAGTCGTAATTTGGACCGTAAATATTCACAAGTACTAAATCAATGCCCTTCCCCTGACATCTAGGTATCGTATATCTGCAGTCTCTGTCAGAGTCAAGTGGCTCTAGAGTGTAGGGAGATTTGGGGTTAATCCATGTAATCACCCCTCTGGCGTGTGTAGTAAAACCTGAGGCATGTATGTTGTCCCGTAGACCTCTGCTGCGTAGGAAGGGACTGTCGAGTGGAAGGTGCGTCTCCTGTAGCAAGGCAACGTCTATAGCATGATTTTGTAAATAGTGTAATACCTTACAGAGTTTCCTGTAATCATTTAGACCCCTAACATTCCATGTGAGCGCTCGGAAAGCATCAGCAGGTAAGTTCTTGCTGACATTACTAGGTACCACCATCGCACTTGTTTGATCTCACCCCACATTTTGATCTGTGTAGTAGGCGACATTCACTCTCACCATGTGTGTGCTGATAAAAACATCTATCTGAAATGACATCCAATTGCTTCTCAACACCCACCAACCCCCTCCCACAGCAGACCTTCCCAAACTTGGTCGCTGTTGTTCCCCATCGGCGTCCCAACTCCCCCCACCCTTTCCCACCCGCAAAAACAAAGAACACTCCCAGGTGTGTTTCACGCTTGGGCGGAAGTTGCTCATCAGACAAGGAGCACTATCAGGCCAACATGAGGCCGCTCTCAAGGCACCGTCTCAAACATCTTATGCAACTATCAAACATATGATGTCCCCCATTCCCTCTCCACAACATTAGCCTGAGTACCATAGGCATGTCCGCCATGCAGGGTGCTGCTAGTGCACAGGATATGCCTGGCCAGGAGCCGCACCACAGATCCTGACCCCCCAATACAAAGTCAGCGCTTTCGCTCGGCCCACAAATCCAGCATCACACATTTAGCTAAGACCCTCCCCGCATGGATCCCGCCGCAACTCTGTGGGACAACAAAGGCATCCAGGGTGAGGACCCATCCAGTTAAAGGAGCAAAAACAGTGTTAAAAGAGCCATATATCCCCCTCCCCAGTCCCACCAAATAACATCCCCAACTCTGTCCCAGGGCAAAGACCATACTTATCACACAAAGGCATCAGACAAAGTTCAGTCCTGTTCCTTCAACTGTCCTCCCGCAGCCTCGTCAAGTAGCTGCCGCTCCGGACTGTGACGCTGTTCTCTCGACCAGTCTTTTAGCGCCTTCTGTAGGGCCTTCGGGTCTGTGAAGATGTGGGATCGGCCCTGCCTGTTGACATGCAGCTTCGCTGGGTAAACCATGGCATAATCCACTCCAAGGGGCAGATTTACAAGCCCCTTGCGCCACTTTTGCGCCGCCGTTGCGTCACTTTTGTGACGCAGCGGCGACGTAAACCATGCGCCACGTTGCGCATTATTTACAACGTGACGCATCTAGGGAGATGCGTCACGTTGTAAAGCCCTGCGCCACATGAAACCTGTGTCAGGTTTCATGTGGGCGTTCCTCCGCAGGGTGGGCGTACCGTCGAAGGAAAGCCTCGTAAAAGTGACGCAGTGAAATCTACAAGATTTCACTGAGTCACTTTTCCGACTGCGCTGTGACGAATCCTTACGCCTGCTTCAAGCAGGCGTAAGGAGTGGCGCACCACGTTAGGTATGGGCAGCCCACGAGAATTGCTGGAGTTGCGTCGCGCTTGCGACACGACTCCAGCAATGCACCGCCCTTGCGCCACAGGATGCGACACGCATCGGCCTTTCCTTGCGCCACGGTGCACCGCATTGTAAATGCGGCGCATCCGTGGTGGCGCAAGGAGAGAATTGCGTGTCGCAACTATTCTGGCGCATCCCTGCTGATTTGCAGGGATGCGCCAGAAGTTGTAAATCTGCCCCCAAGATCGCAGAGCTGTTTTTTCATCGGGGCAAACTGCCGGCGTGCCTCCTGGATCCGGATCGTAAAGTCCGGGACTAGCGAGATCGTGGAACCTTCAAACCCCAGAGGCTGCTTCTCTCTAGCCAGCTTCAGCGCCACGTCCCGATCGCAATAGTTGAGTAGTTTTGTAATGATGGGACGAGGGGGCGCCCCCGGGGGTGGCCGGGGCCCCAAGCAGTGGTGCGCTCTTTCCACCATGAACATTGCAGAGAATGAGTCCTCTCCCAGCAAGGTCTTCAATAGCTTCTCTGTAAATTGCTCCATGTTGCCAGTGTGTGTGGTCTCCGGTAGTCCCGTGATTCTGAGGTTGCAGCACAGAGAGTGCGCCTCTAAGTCTTCGGTTTTTTCCTGCAGAACCCGCAGCACTCTGCCAAGTTGCTTGTGTTCAGAGTCAAGTGTGGTGTGCGCTTCCTCAGCTTCCGTCAGCCTTTGTTCGGACATATCTAGCCTCTCGGCATGCTTGTCAAGCCTCTCGGCCATGCTATCCATTCTGTAGGATAGTGCATCCATCTTCGTGCCAAGGGCTGAGATACCACTCTGCAGGCTCTTTTGCATAGCCACTAGCATGCCACGGATATCCGGACGCGATTCTTCAGCGGGCTGCTCCTGCATTCTGGAGGCGTCTTCCGTGGATGTCTCTCTGGACTTGGACCTTTTCTGTTCGAACGATAGCTTCGTTTGCGCCCTGTCAACTCTGCCCATCCTAGCCTCCAGTAGGCCGCACAAGCAGCAGATCTCCACCAATCCGGGGAGGAAGCGCAACAGGAGGGGAGACAACACGTTATGCACAGCGGGCTCCCTGAGTCAGCAACCCAGATAGCTCTTCAGGCCAGAGGTGGCGTCAAACAGTATCAGGCCAGTAGCACTCACTCCAGGGAGGGTTCCAGCACATAGCTCAAGGCCCCAGGACCACGCCGCTGCTTGTTAATGCTTATATTGGTCTTCAAAGCTGTCTCTTCTGCGTGGTTGAGCACAGGGAGAGGTTGCTCTGACCCCCAGCCAAGCCCGCTCGCAGCCGCTCCCGCACACGGGCAGTATCAGAGAGGACGTAGGGCCCCCAACTGCAGTGAGCAACTCAGAGGGGCTCGGTGTCCGCAGTAAGCAAGTCTAGGTCGCCCCAATAGCTGAGGCCCGTTGATCCCAGCTATGCGTATCTAAGACAAGCAGTCAGACAGGGCGCCTCTTCTCCCAAGGGCAGCCAACAGTACCAAGTATAGCCACGCACCAGGCTATCAGAGTCTCAATGGCAGGCCCCGCTCCCGGCTCGCAGCACAGCCCCCACCAAAGACCCCCTGGGGACTCCGCAAATCTTAACTGGGCTGGTCCCTCACTTCCATTGCACAGGCAGAGGACATCCGGGGCTCCCAGAGTCTAAAATGGCGGCCTCGCGACGTCCACAAAGTAGAAGCTCTTCTGGCCGCAGCTACTTGATGCGGGGGATGGGGCCGCCGCAGGTGCGTGTTCCAAGAGGCCCGCAAAGCGCTCTGAGGACCAATGAATGGCAGCGAGGCTTTAACACCCTCGGAGCATCGGGCTCGCCCGCATAGGTCGTGTGTCTCCGGCACAGGATCCGAGTCGTGCAGCGAGGCTCTCCCCCGGATCGCACTGAGTCCCGTGTATTTGTCAAGTAAGGGATGCCACGTACCGAGAGGTCCCGCTGGGGTAGGCAGAGCATAAAATGCACCGCTTGTGCAAGTAGCGGCGCTCCGCATGCGCTCCCAGCTCCAACGCAGCAGCGGTCTCGGGCGAACGCCGCCCACTGCACCTACGCAAGTCCAGTGCTTGAGGCCTAGCCGGGCCAGCGTCGGCAGGCGTTCTAACTTTGTTCAGAGAGGCAGCACGGCGGACAGGGGCACTTAAAAACGTAGCCACAGATCTCCGGAGACCAGGGGACGCAGTCTCAGGTCACACATACGTTGCAGTTGCCGGATAGTTTTCGGATATTATGATGGTGTTGCGGAGCACTCGGCTCAAACGGCCATCTTGGTCGCGAGCAAGCTCCGCCCCCTCTCGTCATAAATATTAACAGTGGATATTCTGAAAAACCAACCAGGATTTTAATATTTAGGGGATTGACAAGCTCAGCTCGCTTCACAATAATGCAGGTCCACCTTCAAAAGGTTGGCCATCAGAAGGGCCACTGGAAATAAGCGAAGGGGGGGATAAATTATGTGGCAGGGTTCACTGAATTAGGACGCAAGAATACATTTGCCACAAAAATAATATTTGTTTTGTTGTTCATTTTTTTCATATGTAACTCTATCTGGGCAAAGACTTCACCTCCTTAGTACTAGGTTTACACCCAAATACAGCAGTAAGCAACCAAAATTTCACTTTCCATGTTCCACAACATATGCTATTGTGTTTTTAGTAACTTTTGATCTGTTTGACTAACAAACAAAATCGTTTTCTTAAAAAGTAAACCTATAACTTATGTAGCAGATGATAGATTGATTATGTGACAAATGTGGCAAATTCATAATTATTCGGAAAATGCTGTGGCTGCAGAATCACATAATTCCAGTGGACCTGGCCATCAGGGCTATTCTAACAATGTGAAAAGCTAGTGACCCACCCATTCACTAATGGGTGGGGTATGTGAGAGAGGCGTCATGTTCTTTAGCACCAAAAAATAGCTGTAATTTCCTCAAACAGTAACTCTGCCCCTAAACCTCTTGCTGTGTCATCTAACAAAAGTTCTCCCATGGGAACAACTCCCTAAATAACTCTTGCATTAAAACTTCCCATATGCTTATTGCCATACCAAATGCCCCAATATTTCTTGCAATGACACATCAACACCTTTCACAGAATACTCATCTCCAATAAATTAAAGAAAAACAACATTTCCCCTGTTACCAATACCTCTCTGAAAATTTCATAGGCACATCTCAATTTCTGTCAGAGTACCACTAAAAAGACACCTCCAGATTTCCCAGCATCCATCTCAAGAGGAAGTGAAATTACTGCATTTTCCTACATCCATCTGTACTGGAAGTGACATCACTGGTTTCCCACCAAATACCCTTTAAAAGAAGAATCCAGACATCAGACTTAATTTCCCCGAGTCCATCTAAAGAAGAAGACATTTCTGAATTTCACTGCATCCATCACAACAGGAAGTGATTTCACTGTATTTCCCATAATTCCGCATTCCTACCAAAACCACTTTTAAAAGAAGAAGCCAAGCACGCAGACTTCATTTCCCAGCATCACTCTAAACACGCAGATATCTCCGGATTCACCAGCATCTAACTCAACAGGAAATAACATCACTGCATTTCCCATCATGGATCCGTAAAGAAATTGACATCACTACAGTTTCTCTCCCTTTCCAGCCCTGAAAGGCTTGCCTTTAAGGCATCCCTCCCACATAGGTCGCAATCTAGGGTTGACCAAAACAAGGGCATCACCGGTCTGGACCTGTTCCGATGTGAACAAACTAGTGCCAAAATCCCTGCTGGGTAGGTAAGCCATCCACCATCATGTGTCTCCCAAACACCACCAGACACAATTACCAGTCTAAAAACCATGACCCCATGAACACACTTACCATACTTGCATGTCTACCACTAGTAACCTCATCAACATACCATTCACTAGAATACATGCACCAGCCATATCACACCATCTTCAACTCATACTTTTCAATGGACAATGAGTAATAAGCCACACCCCGAAATTCCCCGAACCCATCTTCCAACACAACCTAGACGCTGTTTTCATCACAGAAACCTGGTTCACATCCCTCTTCACACATTCTTGATGTCCTCCTCCCCTCTGGGCACAGCATCCAACATATAGACCTCACATGCAAAACTGGAGGTGGACTTATATTCATAGACAAGTTAACATGGTCCTGCACTATCTTCAATGTGGCAACGTCTGAGTCTTTTGAGCTTCTCTCTTGCCACTTTTCTCTCTCAGCCTTCAAACCAACCTCCTTTCACCTCATCTACAGACCACCTGAAACCCAGGAGGGAGAAATATCAGACCAGATCTTTTCTGCCTACATACGCCTTTCCCACCCAACCATCCTCAGAGATTTCAGTCTGCCCGGTGACTCTATCACTAAAACCATGAAACAAGCGATCAACTCACTACTCAGTACCCTTAAAATAAGAAACAACTTCACCAACACACCTCACTTCAAAGGCATGACATTAGACGCCACCCTCTCTTCAACCCCCAACATCCGCTGCGATCCTCCACTACTTTTGGACTGAACTGATCATCTTGCTATCCCCTTCACCATCCTATATGCCACTCCAGCACGCAAAGGACTACTGAAAAACCTTCCACTCCTTTAAATACAAGCATCTTGAGGAACTCAAGGACGAGATAAACTATCCAGACACTTGCAGCTCTTCCTAAATGTCAACACCCTTCAAAACTTCTACCACACCACTCTGTAGAATTACATACTGGTATGTTCCTCTGAAAACTTGTGCTTCCAAGCCTAAGCCCTCAACACCAAGTACACCAAAAAACATACCAAAAACAAGTACACCATATGAAGACAAGAGAAATGGAGAAAATTAAAATGGCAGAAGAGCATTATCCTCCTTGAAGCACTCAACTCCAACTGTCATTCTTTCATCAACCCAACCAAATCAACCTACTACAAAACTACTATCACCTGGGAAATCAATAGAAGCAAAGCAAACTTTTATGTAATCAAACAGTGTGCCAGCTCCATCCTAGAAGCTGCAATTCAAACCTTCAATCAACAGATACAACACTATTAGCCTCTTCTTCGCAGTGAAAATCTACAAAATTAGATATAACATCATCAATTCATCAATAAAAACTGCACCATTACATAAACCCAGCAGCCTCACCACTAATTGGTGTTACTTCAAAAAATTCTCCCACACACAGATCTCTCCAACATTCTGAACTCACTCAAAGTCATCTTCTACAAAGATGACTTGCTTCAATTCTCCATCATCAAGTTTAGACAAGGGAAAGCCCTTACACGGCTTCTCCATATTTACAGAGCTTTGCTAACACAGGGCACCTTCCTGGAAATTCTCAAGACTGGATACAACCTACCCCTGCTGAAAAAAATCATTCTGTATTCAGCTGGCCTTGCCAAATTCAGTCCTATAACCCATCTTCCATTTGTTGAAAAACTATTGAATAGGCAGTTGCCACCCAGCTACCTAATTCAAGACTATCAACTGGGGTTTCGATTATGCTCCATTATTGAAACAGCCACCCTTCACTTTGTAAAATATGCCCACTTACTCAATTACATAATGATTCTTGCCCCCTCATCCTGCTTGACTTCTCCACATATTTTGGCGCTGTTGTCCATCCAAAATTGATCCACACCCTGAAAATGTGGCTGAGTTTCTGACACAACACTGGCAAAATACTACAATGGTTAGCATTAGCATACGGCCTCAGCAATTGACAGCAACTTGTTCAGGAAGGAACTATCAGCTCCCAGGCTCTCCCTGGGAACTGTGGTGTCACACAGGGCTAAATCTTGTCACCCATCATTTTCAAATTTTATATAGGACCTTGAGAGTCATCGCTCCAGACAGCAATATCCACCAGTATGCTGATGACAACCACATTTTCTCAAAATCTCTTCAGCGAAGGACTCAGAGACTAAACGCCTGCCTTGAACACATCCACACCTAGATGTCAACAACTACCTGATGCAAAACCCTTTGAAGATTGACTTACTCCTATTTGCCAACAATACCAAATTGTTTCAGTCATGTTTCAGTCATGGCTTTCCATCTTAAACAAAATGTGATTCACACTCGAACCGACAGAGCAGGATACAACCCATGCATTCACCCTTGACTCGCACCTCTACCTCTAAAAACACATTACCAAGTAGACCAGAACAGCACAACTCTTCTGAAAATAGTAAAACCTTTTCTTTCAGGAGAAGACTTCAGAATGACAGTTCACGGCTGTAAGAAATTGGGTTATCAATTAAGAGGGTGATGACCCACCTTAAGTAATTAGGTCCTTGTTAGGGTGAACCACTAAAGTCACCAAATTAACCTGAGCTTAACCCCTAGTAGCTATGTCACAGAGCAGACAGGCTTAGCTCAGAGGCAATGTGTAAAGTACTTATGCAGTACCAAACCAGAAATAGAGTCAAAACACAACACAAGAAAAATCCCAAACTAATTTAGAAAAACTGATTACATTTTAATAAATTAAATGGCATCAAAATGACAAACATCTAATAAGGGAAACTGGCGGTATGAAATTTAATTTAAAATAAAAATATCACCAAAAGCATCAAGTGCCAAGCGATATCAACTGGTCGCGTCAAACCGGGCCCTAAGTTAGATTTGAGGTTGACCGCCAAAGAGCGTTGTTCGGATACAGAAGTAAGTTTCAACCCAGTCAGACGTTCTACCTTGGAACTTAGAGCTGAGTTAAATGTTAGTGATAACCATACTCCTTAGCAAAGGTGTCAGAGTATGCTTACCACCAGAATAATGGTCCATCTGCCAAATTTAGAAAAAGTAACTTTCTAAAAGTACATTTTGACATACTGACTTCACCAGTGAATAGGACTTTTAATAAATATTGAAAAGAGCCCATGAATGAGATTTTTAGATGTTTCTTAGCTGAAGATAGCATTATTTAATTTTAATATTGCATATCAGTGTATCTCTATTGAACAGCCAGCCTTGCTAAGGTGAAAATTGTTTTTGAGATGAAGTCACTGTGCGGATATGGTTAACATTAAATTTCTATAAGTACTAATTTTAAATACCATGCACCCTACATTATGGGTAAAAAGACCTACTTAGGGGTGACTTAGTAATATTTAAAAGAAAGGTTTAGACCTGTCACAAGTTGAATTGTAGTTTTGTACATGGCTCCAGTCATGCTACAATGGTAGTCCTGAAGCCATGTTTGCACTGCCACTACAGTTGATGGCCCATTAGGTGCAGTCCTCAAGTGACATTTATTTTATGGGCCATAGGTACACTTTTTAAAATATGCTAGGGACTTAGAGGTAAGTTAAATATGCTAATTATGGTTGTGCTAATTCAACCATGTTAAATGGCGGAGCACAGGCACTTTACAACGAGCTAGCAGGGCTATAGTTCACAGAGTTCTACAGCCTGCAAAACCAGATACGACACACATCTGGTGGTGTACCACACAAAAGATGGTCATTTCTACAAAGTCTCAGTCTTGTCCCATCTAGATGGAGGCAACGTCCTTCTACTTGGCAACCCAGAGTCCACCCCCACTTCATCCAGCAGGGCATAAGAAATTTGACCACAACACCTTTGCACTAAAGGCTCTATAATGGCTTCCTTTGCAAGCCTGGAGCATTTCCAAGATCAGTTGCATCACTTACAAGGCCCACCTATACCAAGACCCCAGACTTCCTAGCTAACAAACTAACAATATCTGGATGTCAATATGAGACGAGGAGATCAGACATCACCAGAATAAATACTAATCACAGCAGAAAGGAAAAAACAAGAAAACAAGCCTTTTCAGCCTACACCTCCAGGATCTTGAGCAACACAACCTTTGACATCAGAACAACACCACCTTCCTACAATTTAGAAAGAAACTGAAAACTCACCTCTTCAAGGAAAACTACCTAGTTTGACTGATGTGTTACTCTTTCAATGGCCCTACCACCTCTCTCTGTCCCCTTGTCTCTCAAAATTGAGAGTTTCAACTGTATTATCCTTTAAATCCCAACTCTAAATCAATTCCAAAGTATATTCAGAATACTACTTTTGGTGACCTAAAAGTGCCTTTGGTGGCACTTTGCATAGTAATTCATCTGAGAGACATGAATACGAACCAGGTGCAGAAAGATTACTTTCTTAAAATGCCTTTCCGGGTTAAAAGATCTTTGAAGAACAGCTCCTTAGCTGTCTCTGCAAATGCTCACCTTTTTAAAACACTTCTTCTCTTTCTAAACAACAAAAAACAGGTCTTTCTGTAACCCAATCCAGTGGAATTCAAAGCACTTGCATTCTTGGAATTTGAACTCATGGTCCTCAGATCACTAAACATATAAGTGCCAAGTTTCCAAATCATCAGACCATCTTTCCAACATAATAGCTTGAAAGCTTGGAAGCAAGCATATATAGTAATTTCTGGGAAACTCACAAGTTCAACTCAGTCCTTGGACTCAGACACAAAGCGACACAAGCCCTTAAGTGAAATTTACTATGTCATGGAGAGCCATTCTTATGTGGTTCTGCGTGGCATAGTAAATCTGGAGTAACGCAAGGCAGCACAAGTTGTTACCTGTGTTACTCTGCCCTGGGAAGGCGTTCCCTGGTTGGAGTGTGGGCATTCCACAGCATCCACCCATGGTTTTTGGCACATTCCCAGATTTACTAATTCTAGTAAACCTGGGAAAGTGTCAAAATGCTACATCTTTCCAGGTGAGGCATAACGAGGAGAACTATGTTTCTTTCCTCCTGTTTTTTCCTCTTTCTACATGTGCTGTAGTCTGCAGTACACAGAGAAAGAAGAAAAAGTCTCAGAGGATTGTTTTTGTGCAGAAAGGTGTCCCTTCCTGCTCATAAACAATCCTGCCTGTAACACAGGCACCCTTGCACCATGGCTTGATGGGGCCTGTGTTGGCGCTAGACAGCACACAGTTCGTCAGTGCAGATAGAGGGCAGCAATGCACCATAGCTGTCATGAAGTGCAGTGCAGAAAGTTGACTTGCTGCATTGCGTTGTGTGACCTGTTAGTAAATCTGCCCCACAGTTTACAGTGGCACATTAATCCTACATAGAGTTAGTGACATCCCAGAAACATTTCTGACAAACCTGCATCCTCGTTTTAAAACCCTGGTAACCTATTTCTATGAGTAGAATTAAGGTGGGGAGATTCCAAACTGCATTGCATTTAGGGACTCAGAGATTATAGAGCATACACTGACACCTCAGAAAAGTATTTAGGAGGTTGAAAGTACAGAGGAGCCCTTGATATCCATGAATAGAAGTTAAGATTTGAGGTATTAAAGCTATAGAGTGTGCTTCATGAAAGGTGAGGAGGCTGAAGCAAAGTTTGATAGGGGTAAGCCCTGGTGCCTAATACCCATTGATATTAAAAGATTGGCACCTTTAATTTGCTTTATCTGTTTTTTCTAGTTCTTCACAAAACCATGAACATGTTTGGCTATTTGTGTAGTGTCTGACTCTCTCACCTCAACTACAGCTGATCACTAACTTTGATATTAACTGCTTATATACTATATATACTCAAATATCACCTTTTCGTATACAAATACACAAAGATGGGAGTGCAGTTACACACATACACACACACACTCTCGAATGCTTCCCCTCTCCATGGCTTCAATATACCCTCACATGCTACCACGGAACAGGCCCCTTAACTCACTGGTGAGGTATCAGGCTGTCTTAGTTTGTACTTATCCATTGTTTGAGGGGCTGCAGAATGGAACGGCACTATGCATAACTCTGGCCCAGATCAGCATATCATGAAAAGGCTTCAAATGAGAAGACTAGGGGCAAGCGGCTGCCACACCTGCTTCACACTTTACATGTGTTCTTGGGGCCGTGCTCAAATTTAGGCGTAATGACTTTGTGCCGTGTAGCAAGTTAGGTACTCCATATGGAGACTGGGATTGCTCTTATGCCTTTGTATGCCTTTGAATTCAGGCTGTCAGCACTAAATAAACATGATATGACACACCAAGAGCTTGAAAAGTTCTGGTACCTGGGACTGGGCAATGCAGCTGGCCCTTGCTTCTAGTCTAAACTAAGCCCACTGCACAGGTGTGTTTGGGAAAATATGAAGAAGACCCTCAGTCATTTATGCACAGTGGGGCTATGCATTTGAGGCTAGTCTGATGGCAAGGAGGACATCCAAATTTGAATGATTTCCAGTAGAGCAAATAAGTGTGACTTAACAGAATTGAGATGGTTTAGTCCCACTGACCCACATTTTACTAATAGTAATTTCACGACTGTGGAGAATCGACATTTGTGACGGAGACTCTGCATATATAAAAAGATATACTGCATTTTTGGAAGCAAACACACTGATGGCTAGAGATGGGTGGCACAGCCCTTTGATTTCAACAGCAAAATAGCCATATGTGACAGAGTGGACAGTTGGAAAGGTCCCATAAGCTCCCACAGCTTGCTGAATATTGGCTTTTTAATTGCAAAAAGAGGTAATGCACACTACTGAAGAAGTGATCCAGCTCCCACATTGATGCTCAGAAACTCCAGTGCATTGATAGTGCATTATTACACACAATTCAATTAATATGTGGCAACTAATCACACTTTGTGCTTTCATAGAGCAAATTAAGAATCCCACGTATGAACATTTAAGTGGAATAATTAGACTAGATTGAGCTCATCTATTATGTATAGTTCTCATTCCTCCTCAGAAGTATAGTACCAGTTATAGTCTAGTTTTTCAATGATTATGTGCCCCCTTATGTCTAACAGTCGGGCTTGCTGAGGCCCATTTTCTTCTGCGCTTGTGATCCAGCTATGCTAAAACCCACAGCCTACCTGTGGTCTGCTACTGTCCTACACCTAGCACATCTGTGACTCCACATCTGTGACTCCACCAATGCATATATTCAATCTTGATGGATCTGATATATCATGCATTACAGGCATTCATTTCAATAAAGTAGCCACATCTAAAGCAAAGAAGAAAGTTAACCACATCATTCATTTGCACCTAAAGATTCCCTTCACCATACCATTATCCCGGCATTTGATTTAGTGCCAGGAAATGAACCTTCATCTTTATCATTGTAACCTGGCTAGAGATAGATTAGTCTGACTACCCACTATGACACCAGAACCTGCCCAAGCCTTGATGACATCTCCAGTGCCTGTCCACTGTAAGCACATTGAAATATCCTACTCACAGCACCACTCAAATCAGTTATACGTTAATTGCAATGTGCAGCACTCCATGAAATAGCAATGATATTGCTATTTTCTAACTTCTATGACCATTGGCCAGGTTTAGAGGATCAATATAAGCTACGACATTAATATTCTAATCCTACTCAAAGGGGGTGGGGGGCAGCATTTGATGCTGCTGTCAGGGATGCTGGGATGTTGCTAAACCCTTGCTCGAAATCCAAAACATTCAACTTCCACAGTAATGTCAATTAGGACTTACTTCTTTTTCTTGGTATCAGCAAAATATGTTTTGATGACAATTTAACTATTTGCAGAAACCCAATGGGGAGTATTAGGATGTAAGGTAAGGTTGAACTGATCTTTGCAGATGGCATCTGTTGCAAGGAAACACCAAGACCCATCTAAGCCTTCTTCAAGTATTGTGGACCTGATTCACAAAAGTAAAACTTACATTTTTGTGTACGTTTACGGTTGTCTGCTATTCACAAAGGTATTTTACTAGTAGTATCTTTAAGACTGCGGAGACTCCACACATAAATGAAAGGACTGTTCTTACACAAAGGTTTGTGAATGAGGGCCTGTGTGTACACATGCACTGCTAATCAAGAAGTTTTCCAATGAGAAACCA
This sequence comes from Calotriton arnoldi, assembly GCA_963921515.1. Lineage (NCBI taxonomy): Eukaryota > Metazoa > Chordata > Amphibia > Caudata > Salamandridae > Calotriton > Calotriton arnoldi. Next base: position 866,831 of record CAWUFW010007654.1, on the reverse strand, counting down.
GTGAACTGGACACCATCTACTATTAAACTTTAACTTGATTTTGGTTTTGAAATGCCCTAAAACCCTGGCTACCAACGTCTCTAACTTCTATTCAAAGTAGAACTACCAGGCAAGGACTGCCTGGATGTCACACAGTTCCTAAATCATAAAATGGGACAGATCCTTAATCTGCTGTGGTACCTGAGCAAAACAGGGTTCTTGATTGTTAGATCTGTCAGACTTAGGGTGTTGTCCCTCCCTAACATTTTCCCTTGCTCCTCCATTTCTGTGCTGATCTAGTTTTTACTAGCCTTAGGATCCTGTGCAGTTTTCCACTGCTAACCAGTGTTGAAGAGCTTGTGTTCTCTCCTCTAAACATGGTAACATTGGCTTATGCACAATTTGCATATTTAATTTACTTATAAGTCCCTAGTAAAGTGGTACTATATGAACCCAGGGCCTAGTGGGCCTCAGCACTGATTGTGCCACCCACTTAAGTGGCCCTTTCAACATGTCTCAGGCCTACCATTGTGGAGCCTGTGTGTAGTTTTAAACTTCCATTTCAACCTGCAAAATAAACCTTCTGCCAGGCCCAAACCTTCCTTTTTAACACATATAATGGAACTGGACAGCCCAGAGGGCAGGGTGTAGTGTATTTAAAAAGTAGGACATATACTTTTAAGTTTTACTTTAGCGGGACTGTTAGAAATGGGGGTCTCTACTTGGCAAGGGTTTGCACCTTTGTCCAAGTAGGAACCCTTCCTTCTAGTCAGGATAAGGGAGTTACACTCCTAAAATAACCCCTGCTCACCCCCTTGGTAGCTTGGCATGAGCAGTCAGGCTTATCTTAAAGGCAGTGGGTAAAGCATTTGCACATAACCAACAGTAAAACAGTGAAAGCACTACTAAAGGACACCACACCAGTTTAGAAAAATATCCAATATTTTTATATATGCAAAACAAGACCAAAAACGATAAAGAATCCACAATACAGTACTTGAAAAATAGATACTTTGCAAGATGTTTTCTAAACTGCAGAAATACCTCAAAAACATAGTTCGTACGAGTCGGTAGCTCCGTCTGGGAGTCTAACAGTTCCAGCCAATCGCGTCGATACGGGCCAGCAAAAGCGTGAACAGACTCGGTAACAGTACCTTTCTCATTGCGGCTTACACGGAGGTGCGAGCCGGTCGTGGCAACCGCTGCGGTTGCTTTGCAAAATGGAAGCGTTGCAGGGCGCGGTGTCCTCTCAATGCCGTGTAGGCAGCGGTTCGGTGACGATCGTCCAGACGGCGTCGGTGAGACCAAGGCTTATGGTGCAGAGCGAGACGGTGCTCGATGTAGTGCTGGCAGGTTGCGGCGCAGGCGACAGAGCCGGTTTGCGGGAGCTGGCGTTGGTCGGCCCAGATGGCTGTGTGGGACGAGGTGGTGCATCGTGAAACTTTACAAGCGGTGCCCACAACCACGATGCGGTCACGGGTGTCGAGTCAGCAGCAGCGACAGCGTCAGTGAGACCAGGATGGCAAAGTGAAGCGAGGCGGTGCGGACTGCAGTGCCCACAGGTCGCAGTGCAAGCAGCGGCACGGTGGTGGCGGCGTCAGTCGTCGTCATCGGTGAGACCACGGTTGCGGTGCGAGATGCTTACGGTGCGGTCTGCGGTGCCGTCAGGACACAAAGCCAGCGACGGAGTCGGTGACGGAGTCGGTTGCAGAGTCGGTTGCGGTTCCCTTTTCTGTGGCAACTGAAACAGCGGCTCCAGAAGCGGTACCCAGAGGTTGGTGAAGTCTTTGCAGTCCCTGAAACTTCAGAACAGGAGGCCAGCTCGAATTCAGGCCCTGGGAGATACTCAGCACAAGTAAAGAAAGTTCAGTCCAGTCCTTTCACTGCCCAAGGCAGAAGCAGCATCTGCAGGCCAACCCAACAAAGCAACAACACAGCAAAGGGGCAGAACTCCTCCTGGCAGCTCTTCCAGCTCTTCTTCTTGGCAGGTTCCTTGATTCCAGCGAGTTCTAAAGTTTAGGGGTTTGGGCCCCACTTTTTATAGCCCAAAATCCTTTGTCCTCTCAGGCACAGAGTGTCTGTGCCCAACCAGAACCAGTTCTGTCATCCTTGGTGCAGCTTCCTGGCAGGAGGTGGAGACAGCTTTGTCAGAGGCAGACCAGGCCCATTCAGGTGAAAGGAAATCTCCTCCCCCTACTCTTAATGCAGCCCAGGTCTATTCAGCCCTTCCCTGACCCATCTAGACTCTCTGGAGCCACTGCTTCTCTCCAGCCCCTGTCATCCAAAACCCAGACAGTCAATCCACCAACCTAGCAAAGGCCTTCTGGATGGCTAAGCAAGAAAATACCTACTTTCTAAAAGTGGTATTTTCAAACACAGAATGTAAAAATCACCTTCACTAAAATATGCATCTTTAGATTCAGGCATACTAAACTTTATTTCTCTATCTGGTTTCCAGGGCCAGTTATGTTTATAAGATGTTATAAACGAACTCCCCATTCTGTCCTATGGGAACAGGTAGCCTTGCCATAGTGAAAAACGAAATTGGCAGTAATTCACTATCAGGACATGCCACACACACCAGGGCATGTCCTACCTTTCACATACACTGCACCCTGCCCACACGGGTACCTTGGGCCTACCTTAGGGGTGACTGGCATGTAAGAAAAAGGAAGGTTAGGGCCTGGCAAGTGGGTACACTTGCCAAGTCGACATGGCAGTCCCAGTCTGCACACAGGCTCTACAATGGCAGGCCAGAGTTACTTTTACAGGCTGCTTGGGTGGGTGGCACAATCCAGTGCTGCAGCCCACTAGCAGCATTTGACTTACAGGCCCTGGCACACTCAGGGGCATATTCTCAAGAACGTGTGATAACTACAGCAAGTGTAGCTTAACGCAACCCTACACATCGCAGTCCATCGCTGGAAAACAACTCCGTGTTAACGTGGTATTCACAAACGGCGGTACCATGCGATAGTCACAGGACAACGCGTCAAATGAACGCGTTAGAAACAACGCAACGCCGCAAAAACGCGAAACCCCAACGCGAAAATAGTAGCGATGATGCCAATCGCGATACAAAAATCTACGAAAACCAGCCACAGGCCTGCAATTCCCACGCGTCATGCGGGAAAATGCACCATAAAAGTAGAAAAAAACATACCAACAAAAGCCAAACAACAGCGAAGAACAATGGAGGCAGCCAGAGCAAGTACAGAGGACAACCAGAACCCCACAAGCCCCACGGAGGACCAGCCTGGGACCTCGGGGTCAGGGAAGGGCAAGGACAAGAAGAAGAGGAAGACGAAGTTCAGTCCGCAGGAAAACAGGATCCTGATAACGGAGGTGATAGAACACCATCAATCACTGTTCGTCACCTCCACTGTGTCACTGGCAACTAAAAATGGAATATGGCAGACCATTGTGGACAAGGTGAATGCAGTCGGAGCGCTGGAATGATGTGAAGCGCCAAACCAAGCTGAAACTCGCAAACAACCAGAAGGCAGCAATGCAGACTGGAGGTGGGTGTCCTGTGCCACAGGAGGAGCTGGACGAGATGGAGGAAATGGTGTCCACAGTCATCAGTGGGGAGACGGTGGCAGGAGTCGGGGGACCGGACACTGCTCAACATGACCGGACACAACAGCAACAGGGTGAATAACCACCAGGGACTGGGGGGATGGGGGAGATGGGCACAATGGCACACATGCACAATTAAGCATAGCACATCTGTGGACAAACCATGCCCCAGACCCACAACTCCCACCAAGAGACCAATGCACACAGGTATGCAACATCTCAGCACTGCAGAAGCACAGAACCCAGAGGCACACCGCATGGAAGGGAGGAGGGCAGCTAAATCAGAGCTGCAGGGGTGACTCCCCCAAAATGTGGCACACACACATAACATGCAGAGCACATCAACACTGACAACGAGGTGGTACAAACCGCAACACATCCACAACAGAACAGAGGACACAACAGGTGCCGCATGTGCGTAGAAACTGGACAATCACATATGGCACTGCAGGGAAATGTGAGTTGACAATGTACAAGTACAAACTCACATCCGTGATGTAGTCAGAATGTCTACTGTCCCGCATCAAATAGGCAGCTCCCCCCAACCAGTCACAATGTACAGTGTCATGCAGTCTGAATGCAGACATGTACAATGCGTCAACATACATATGTACACGATGTCAAACTGCATCTCCCCTTCACATTGCAGGGGGAAATCCAACACCTCCTGCAGAGCAGTCTGAACCTCTCTTCTCTGATGACGAAGAGGACCACCACACCTTCGACTCAGACGCCCTCGAACAACTCGTGGAGAGCCTCTGCAGCCCACTTCCAGGATCAGGGCAACCCAGCTGCCACGAGGAGCCCCCCCTGCACAGTACACACAGCAGGCAGCACCCACCACCACGGCTGCCTCCCAGGACCCCCACGACGAACACATGGCCTTCCAATGCCGTGTGTTGGGGTGCCAGGAGAAGCTGGCTGAACAGGTGCAGGTATAGTTCGACCGCATGGCAGCCAAACTAGATGCCATACGTGGGTGTCTAAGTCCCATCAGGGACCACTCACAGTCCCTAACGGACGCCCGCAGTCTGCTCCATGCCCTCCAACGGACCATGGCGGACATCGCCAGAGTCCTGACTCTGCGACAAGAATGACTGTCTAGCCAGGGTTCCTCCAGCAATCTCGCCTGGGAGTTGGGACACATGCGTAGGATCATGGAGAACATGGAGCGGATGCAGGCGGAAAGAGCGGCTGCCACGGCTGCACACCAGCGAGAGGTAGCTGGGTCCCTCAATGCCCTGAAGACCTTCCTCATGGCATTGCTGCCACAAGGTATGGTGCTGATGCATGCTGCTGCTACCACCCCATCCACATCTCCAGCCCCTGATGTGTCTGTGCCACACAGTGCTGGGGACAGTACACCACCACCCACATGTGAGGCACATGCAACAGCAGAGGACGAAGATGCGGATGAACCCACCCTCGTGGTCAGGAGGACGCAGTAGCATTTATCTCTGCCATGTGGCCTGCTTCTGCTTGGTTCTGCCCTCTGCATCATCACCTTCCACTGTCCCCCGATGCACTCTGCGACACTCACCTCTGACCTCGACATGGACTGCCATATTCTGTTTGGTCCCCAATGACACAGCTATCAGACTGCGGACTGAAGTCCTCCTCTCCTGATGTACCTGTCATTCCCTGTAGGACTCTGGCTGGCCCTCCACGGGCTGACAATGTGAAGTGGGGTTGGCATGGCCCTGTACTGCTCCAGCTGCAAAACTCCCTTGAATGTGTAATAAACATTCATATCCACACAGATGTGTCATGTCTATGATCTTTCAAGTGTGGAAGTATGGATGAATGTAGGGTCAGTGATTCCCCCTTACGTCCATGTTGCCCATGTTGTGGGACTATTGTCACAGGGTGACAGATTGCCGATTCCGGTCCGGGTGGTGCCGACACTACAACGGAGACACATCCATTAGTCACTTCCTTGTCCAGCCCAGGACGGAACCACGCCCAGAGCCCCGGGGTCATTGTTCACACCCTTATGCTGGACTGGCATACGCCAGGACAGCCCACTCCGATTACGCACACAGGGGGACGACGACAGCGCTACATGTCCTAGGTCTTCACTGTGGGGATCTGCAGCTCACAGGTCTAGTTGTCAGCATGCCACAGCCACTCCCTCATGGCTGGTGTACACCCACACCAAACCCATCCAGCACTGGCGTCACAGGACATGTGACCCTGGCAATAAAAATGGCCTGGCGCATGTGCTGGACGCCATTTCCACTCTCTCTGACTGGGTGTCTCCATGTAGTTCTCATGTGTGCATGAGGGCCTAGGGCCCTGCCACCTCACATTGCCCAGTGCCGGGTGTGACATGATGGCGTCCGCACAACGGGACTCAAACATTAAGGGTTCATGGCTAGCGGGGCACAGACTTGGTGGCACCGGATACACTGCGGAAGGCACAGGCACCCCGCCATGGGACAGTGTCTTGCGGTGCAGTGAGATAGGGGCACCTAAAGTGCTGAGCGGGTGTGCAGCCTGTGATGATGCGCCGTTCTGGCGGTCCGGACTGGCAAGGATTAGTGTGAGACCAAAGGGGATGATGGACGGAGTGTTGAACATTGCAAGCACTCACCCCCAGTCAACTGATCTGGGTTTAATCCATCATCATTCTTTAGCTCACTCCGCCACCCCAGTTCAGACATGGCCATATGCAAATCAGTCTGACCCTGTGCCTCATGGGAACAGTCCAGCCCAAACTGCCAAGCCATGTCTTCCCTGGACCGGAAACAAGCATCCTGGGACCGGTTTCAGGCTTACAGCCATCATCAGCCAGGCTATCCTGAATCCAGTGGCAAAGTGAGCAAGGGACCCACGTCTGGGCATACCCTGCCAACTTAGGGCAAACATAGCAAAACCAAAGGGGATGATGGACGGAGTGTTGAACATTGCAAGCACTCACCCCCAGTCAACTGATCTGGGTTTAATCCATCATCATTCTTTAGCTCACTCTGCCACCCCAGTTCAGACATGGCCATATGCAAATCAGTCTGACCCTGTGCCTCATGGGAACAGTCCAGCCCGAACTGCCAAGCCATGTCTTCCCTGGACCGGAAACAAGCATCCTGGGACCGGTTTCTGGCTTACAGCCGTCATCAGCCAGGCTATCTTGAATTCAGTGGCAAAGTGAGCAAGGGACCCACGTCTGGGCATACCCTGCCAACTTAGGGCAAACATAGCAAAACCAAAGGGGATGATGGACGGAGTGTTGAACATTGCAAGCACTCACCCCCAGTCAACTGATCTGGGTTTAATCCATCATCATTCTTTAGCTCACTCCGCCACCCCAGTTCAGACATGGACATATGCAAATCAGTCTGACCCTGTGCCTCATGGGAACAGTCCAGCCCGAACTGCCAATCCATGTCTTCCCTGGGCCGCAGTGTAGGCCTGGACCAGCGGGCAGTGCGGCCCTCCCGCCACGTGGCGTTGCGTCGGCGTTTCACAGAGTTAGTGGCACCTCAAGCGCTGAGCAGGTGTGCAGCCTGCGATGATGCCGTGTGCACTGATGTGGTCTCTGCCATTGCGTAATCAAGACCCAGAGTCAGGTGTGTGACCTGGTGGCCTGTGGTGCGGGGCTGCATGATGTGGAGGGTGCCATGGTCGCGGGCACCGGGCTTGGAGATACCTCTGGAACATGGTGGGCCCTCTTGGAGACACGCCGGTGGCGGAAGGTGAGCAGTGAGGCCTGGTTGCGCAGGGGTGGGCAATCACCACTGGGCGGCGGGAGGGGCTGGGGTGCAGCAGCCTGTGTGTGCAGGGGCGGGCAAGCGATGATGGCGTGTGCAGCTGTATGGGCTCTGCCATTCATGTCTCTGGAAACTGTTTCAGATGAGGGACCTGGGGGACTGCTGTGAATACCGGCACGTGGTTGGAGACACACCGGTGGCAGCAGATGAGCAGTGAGGCCTAGGTCCGGAGTGTCGGCACTCTCTCCCTCTCTCCCTCTCTCTTTCTCTCTCCCTCTCTTTCACTCTCCCTCTCTCCCTCTCTCTTTCTCTCTCCCTATCTCCCTCTCTCTTTCTCTCTCCCTCTCTCTCCCTCTCTCCCTCTCTCTTTCTCTCTCCCTCTCTCTTCCTCTCTTTCGCTCTCTCTCTGTACTTTGATGGGCGCATGGCACACCTTCTGATCCAGATTTCTGTTTTGCAGGCTGTGACTTACAGAATGTCCTGAGACGACCCGCCATGCCTCTTCAGATTTTTTTTTTGGTTTGTTCTGTAATAAACGTATTGTTTGGATATTTTGATATGGGTGTATGATTGCCCTTTTTCTGGCCACACATGTATGTTGGGTGTTGGGTGATTGTGCGACTTCAGGCGATTTGTTTGGTTCATGATTTCGTGGAGTTGATGTGCAATATCTTTGTCCATAGGGGTGGGTTTGGGGGGTGCCCGGGCTAGGGCCCGGGGGGGTGGGGTCCTGGGGGTGGTGGCGGTGGGTGTTGTTGACCTATTGGGGCTCAGGCCTGCATGATGGGTTGCTCCAGGGCATCTGTTGTTCTTCATGTGTGGCTTTGGGCTGTGCTCCCTTGTCTGGTGCCGGTTGTTGTCCGACTTTACACCAGGTAGGAGCAGGTGTTAGTTTCCTGCTGCTAACGCGCCTTAGCGCATGTTTTTTGATCTTATTGCTGATCTGGCTGGTCGTTGAGAATGTTGTGGAGTGGTGATGTCGCGGCTTTTTGCACAGGAACGCCTACTCTGCATATCATTAGCGTTAGTTGCCGAGCTCCTCTGTGGCGATGTTTTTTGCGACTGCTATCGCAGGTAAACTGGTGTTATGGGCTGTTAGCACCAGCTTGGGAATGGGGTGATAACTTTATCGTGACTTTGGCAGAGATAAAGTGCAGTTAACTCGGCGATAGTTCCTTGAGAATATGCCCCTCAGTGTACTTTACTAGGGACTGACAAGTAAATCAAATATGCCAATCATGGAAACACCAACCCATAACACAATTTACAACAGGAGCACTTGCACTTTTACACTGACCAGCAGTGAGAAAGTGCGCCGAGACACTAAGCCAACAAAAATAGAGTCAAAACTGGGAGGTCAGAAAGCAAAATGTCAGGGGAAACACTCCAAAAGATGCCAAGTCTAACAGGAACTAATCTGGGATTGCATCCAACTTGCGCTCCATTGCGGTCAACCTGAATCTTTGACTTTGACCCGGTCCAGCTCAACCAGATAGCCGTGGTTGGTGCTTTCTGCTTTTAGGTGCTGGTTTACAGTTTATTCTTTAAAATTTCATAAGTCCAGTTCTATTAATTTGAGTTTTGTCATTTCGGTCTTGTTATATTTATTGAGTTAAGCTCTATCTTTCTAACTTTGTGCGGTGTTTCACAATTTTACTGTGTTACACAAATACTTTGCACATTGCCTCTAAGTTAATCTTGACTGCTCTGTGCCAAGCTACCAGGGGGTGAAAACAGGTTAATTTGGGATTACTTGTGCCTTACCCTGCCTAGGACTGTGGTTGCTGCCTGACCAGGACTCACACCCCAGTCAACCAGTAATAATGCTTTTCAGCGGTGACTTGTGTTTGTGCAGTGCCATACAGTGATTTGGTATACATTCCCTTCCCATATCTAAGACCAATTTGAGTTTAAATTCTTTATGGTTGGCCTTTTTGATTTTTTAAAATAAATTCTCTCAGTGTCTGTTGTGCCTGAATCCACCTCTAGAAGCATGGAGATTAAGCTGACAAACATGGAATCACACATTGTAGCCCAGCCTAAGGAGTTCTGTAAAGAGAGGGCTTCCAGCCAAGAGCACCACCAGGAAGGTGGAATTGCAAAATGTGCTGAGGGCCTAGGCGGAAATCTACTGGTCGCTTTGCTACAGAAACTGAAGGTGACGAGGAGAAGCACAGGCAAGTAGATGATTTGGATCTCAGTCCTGAGGTCCATCAGCCTGCTGAAGGGGATGTATTGACCCCTGATTTGGAGCTCCATGACAGGGCAGAGAGCATTGTATTTTCCTGTGGCCTGTCCCCAGAGGTGATGGTGGAGAGGAGAGAGAAGAGAGAATTCAGGCTGGAGATGGCCAAGCTGAGGATGAAGGAGAAGAAACCGGCCATGGAAGAGAAATGAGCTTTTAAGCCTTTGGATCATGAAAGGAGCCTTAAGAAGCTGGAAATGAAAGCAAGGCAGGCAGTTTCCAGCAGCATTGGTTGCAGAATTCCTACAGGTTCAGAGGGAGATAAAAAGGTCCTCACATCCAAGCACTTGGTGCCCAGCAATTATGTGGTGGGGGATGATATTGACAAATGGTTTTCTGTCTACGAGGTATCCCTGAGGGTTCACAAGATCCCAGAAGAGCACTGGGGTGTGGTTTGTGGAAACGCATGCCTACAGTGGGGCGGGACACGCTTCTTACTTTAGAGGTTGGGGACCAAACCAGGTACTCCCCCATGAAAGCCATCTTGATAGCTAATTTTGGGCTGCACCCTGAAAAGTACTGCTGAATGCTAAAGGACAGTCGAAAGCTCCCCAAGCAGTCAAATATTTTATAGACTACTTCAGGAAGGCAGTGAATGGTTGGGTGTGGGGCAGCAACCTTAATGACTACAGGGGACTGTACAATCTAATCTTGAGAAAACACATGCTCAGTATTTGTTTTCCAGAGCTGCACCAGCACCTAGTTCACAGCAAGCTGACTGACCTCAGGAAGCTTGCTGGGTAGGGAAACCTCTGGACCAGCACCAGAGTATCCAAAAAGGTATCTGGGAGAGACTCTTTCAAGGGTGGTCAAGGATCCCACCAGAAGAAAGGGGGGAGAAAAACTTCAAAATAAAGAGTTATCAAAAGGACCCCAACATATTTCCCAAAGGAGTAGTGGTAACCTGTCCCAGTCTAAGCCTAAAAAGAAGATCTTCTTTGATAAACAGACAGGGAGTTTTGTTCCTCAATACACAGAGTGCTACAAGTATGGGCACACCAAATGCCCCAAAAGAGCTCAGCCCCCCACTGGTGGGCAGATGCCTGTGTTGGCAAGTGTAGCAGTGGGGAGGAGGTAGTCCAAGTTATTTTTAGGGAGCAGACAGAGGTGCCCCCAGTTTCTCTGGGGGTTAAGGACATGGTGCTAAAAACCCATATGGCTGCCAATACTTCTAAGTATAGGTCATGGCTCACCATCAATGGGCAATGTTTGGAAGCGCTGAGGGACACAGGAGCCAGCATGACTACTGTGAAGTGTCAGATGGTGTCTTCAGAGCAGGTCCTCCCTACCACATTCCACTAAGTCATAGTCGCCGACAATTGCGAGAGTCATCTACCAGTGGCTCTGGTTCCCTGTGAGTGGGGGCCCTCAGGTTCCCTAAAATTAGCTGTGAGCCTTGCCATGCATGTAGATTGTCTGTTGAGCAACGAACTGGAGTACGCTACCTGGAGGGAGGCAGAGCTTAGGTCACACTTGGAGATGTTGGGTTTGACTGAATGATCCTGTATGACCACAAAGTCCATGGCTGTCCGGGAAGGGGGTCAAGTGTGTCTGGAGCCTGGAACAATGGCCCAGACCAATGCCAAAAAGGAGAGAGGAAAGATGTGTGGGAAACCAGCCCCTGAAGTCCCATGATCAAGGAGGATGGGGTACCTGAGGAGAATGCTCCCTGAGCCAACCCCAGAGGACATTGCCGTCTTGGGTGACCTGCCTGAGCTTGCTGGTTGGCAAGTTGAGGGTAGGCCTACGTGGGAGTAATTCTGCAAAGCACAGAAAGAGTGCCCCACTCAATAGGGCTTAAGGTGGCAAGCTGAGGCACAAACAGCAAATTACACCTTTGGAGATCACCTGATCTAGATACCCCCGGGTAATTGTCGTGCTTTATAAATTTTATTTTCATTTCATTTCATCTAGTGGGAGAATAACCTCCTATATAGGAAGCCTAAGGTTCCTGCATCTGAGGCAGCCCATGTTCTGGTGGTCCTCAAGTGTTACAGGACCTTCCTACTGGGTTTGGCTCATGACATACCCTGGCAGGACCACTGAGGCAAGACAAGATCTTCTCCAGGCTTGTGGCCCACTTCTATTGGCCTCAGATGAAGATGGCTTCAGATGCATTCTGAAGGTCTTGTCCCACCTGACAAGCCAGTGGAAAGTCAGGGAAAAAGCTTAAGGCTCCCTTGACCCATTACCTGTTGTTGGCACTTCCTTTGAGAGGGTTGGCATCAGCACAGTTGGTCCCTTAAACCCAAGACAGCTTTAGGCAACAGGTTCATCCTGGTCTTGGTGGACCATGACACTCGCTACCCAGAGGTTATCCCTCTGAGGCCTGTGGCTGCGCCTGCAGTGGCCAGGGCCCTGAAGGGGATTTTTACCAGTGTGGGGTTCCCCAAAGAGATAGTGTCTGACAGAGGCACTAACTTCATGTCAGTGTACATGAAGTCCATGTGGGATAAGTGTGGAGTAACGTATAAGTTCTTCACACCCTAACACCCTCAAATCAACGGTCTTGAGAAGAGATTCAACAAGTCCATGAAGGGCATGATCATAGACCTATCTGAGACCTTGAAGCATAAGTGAGATGTCCTCCTGCCATGCCTTCTTTTTGGCTACAGGGGATTGCCACAGAAGGGACTTTGTTTCAGCCCCTTTGAACTCCTCTATGGCCACCCTGTAAGGGGACCACTTAGCCTTGTGAGAGAAGGGTAGGAACAAGCTCCCCGGAAGCCCCCTCACGATATAGTCAGCTTCTGGAAGATGGCTTAAACCAATCTTGAGGCCAGTCAAGAGGGTATGAAACTCTGTTATGACCAGAAGGCCACTATGGTAGAGTTTCAACCTGGCCAGAAGTTGTGGGTTATTGAGCCTGTGGAGCCCAGAGCTCTCCAGATACTCTAGTCAGGCCCATATGAAGTGAAGGAGCAGAAGGGGGAGTCCTCGTATTTCGTGTATCTCCAGACCCCTACAGACTCCTTAAGGGTACTCCATGTGAACTGCCTCAAACCGCACTTTGAGAGGTCCGAAATGAGCATGCTATTGGTGATAGATGAGCGAGTGGAAGAGGAGAGTAAGCCTCTCCCTGACATCTTGCATGCCCACAAACAACCCTATTAAAAACAAAATGTACAGGTTGTCAGAAAAGGTGAGGGCCATTATGAAGTAGGATGTCTCCAAGATGCTGGCGTTAGGGGTGATTGAGCCCTCCAACAGTCCCTGGTCCAGCCTTGTGGTGCTGGTACCCAAGGCTGCCCCACCGGATGCCACTCCAGAACTTAGGTTCTGCATGGACTATAAGAGTCACAATTCCATCACGAAGACCGACGCACACCCATCTCTCGGGCTGATGAGCTTATCAACAGGCTGGGCGCTGCTAAATTTCTCAATATTTTTGATTTGACATCAGGGTACCTGCAGATCACTCTGGCTGAGGGGGCAAAGGAGAGGTCAGCATTCTCAACCCCAGGGGGCCCCTTCCAGTTTCGGGTGAACCCCTTTGGTTTGAAGAATGCCCCTGCCACCTTTCAAAGGTTGGTCAACAGGGTCCTAGCTGGGAAGGAGGCATGTGATGCCCTTTTGGTTTGAAGAATGCTCCTGCCACTTTTCAAAGTTTGGTCAGCAGGGTTTGGGAAGCAGGCATTCTGTGCTGCCTGCCTGGATGACATAGCTGCCTACAGCTCCAGCTGGGAAGAACACCTGTACCACCTCCAGGAGGTGTTTCAGGCCAGGTAATGGGCAGGCCTGACTATCAAGGCCAGTAAGTGCCAGATAGGGGATGGTTCTGTGGTTTATCTGGGCCATATGGTGAGCGGGAGCAAGGTGCAGACCCTCCAGGCCAAGACTGAGACTATCCATGCCTGGCAACCCCCTAAAACACAGATTGAGGTGAGGGTCTTCCTGGGCCTCATAGGATACATTAGGAGGTTTGCTAAGGGATATGGCACCATTGTTTGCCCCTTGACAGAGCTGACTTCAACACAACAGGCCAGACTGGTGATCTGGAGTAAAGCTTGCCAGAAAGTCTTTGATACCCTCAAGGAGGCCATGTGTACAGTACCCATAGTAAAGCCTCCTGACTTCTCCGAGGAGTTCATAGTACAGACAGACACTGAAAAGCACAGCATAGGTTCTGTCTTAGCACAGTTAAATGAGGAGGGCCTAGACCAACCGGTAGACTTCATTAGCAGGAGGTTACTTCCACAGGAACAGAGGTGGAGTGCAATTGAAAGTGAGTGCTTTGCGGTGGTCTGGGCACTGAAGAAGCTGAGACCATACCTGTTTGAGATTCACTTCCGAGTTCAGTCAGACCACAGACCCCTCAGATGGCTCATTCAAAATGAGGGGTGACATCCCAAAGTGTTGAGGTGGTCCATCTCCCTACGGGGAAGGGACTTTACGGTGGAACACCATCCTGGGTCAGACCACTCCAATGCTGATGGTCTATCCAGGTTCTTCCACCTTAGGGATGACAACTCCCAAGGAGTTGGTTAGTTCTGCCCACTTTCAACTTTCACATGTTAGACCTGTCAGCCTTAGGGTGGTCTTCCCCTCAACGTTTTTCCTTTCTTCCCATTTTTTTAGCTAATCTCATTTTTGCTGGCCTTAGGATACTGTGCAGTTTTCCACTGATAACCAGTGCTAAAGTGCTTGTGCTCTCTCCTCTAAACATGGTAACATTGGCTTATTCCCATTTGGCATATTTAATTTACTTATGAGTCCTTAGTAAAGTGGTACTATATTTACGCAGGCCCTGCAAATTAAATGCTACTAATGACCCTGCAGTACTGATTGTGCCCCCCACTTAAGTAGCCCTTTAAGCATGTCTCAGGCCTGCCATTGAAGAGCCAGCATGTGCAGTTTTGAACTGCCATTTCGACCTGGCAAAATAAACCTTCTGTCAGGCCCAAACCTTCCTTTTTAATACTTTTAAGCTTTACTTGTCCTGGTAGAGAAAAAAACCCTAAATGATTTTTCTCACTAGTTCAAGGCCTATCTCTCCCATAGGATAACATTGGAGTTGCATCGGTGTAATTTCCAAATAGGAAGGGATAACCAGTTCATGTTTGGTGTCTGGAATCACAATTTAATATCTTAACTTATGGTGAAGTCGGATTTTAACTTGCAATTCTAAAAATGCCACTTTTAGAAAGTTGGCATGTTCTTGCATTAGCCATGTAGTGCCTGTAGCCTGTCTCTGGTCACATGACTTGGTGTAGCTGACAGTTGAACTCTGTGTATTCCTCCTAGCGAGCCACACACAATAGTGAGCTTAGGTGTGCCTGGATGGGCCATCACTGGCAGGATGGGAGGGAGGAGCTGGGCACATCTCCACTTACACATGAATAGGTAGTGTCCTGCCTCCACACAAAGGGCTGCATGCCCCCTATAGTTGGTCTGGAGCTGGGGGGGAAGCAGGATGCCTGGGGGCTTCAAAGGGAAACCTCTAGAAGCTTCTCTCACAATTCAAAGGCACAACTGGGTATAAACACTGGACCTTAAACCCCAACTCTTCAGTACCGTTCTGGACCTGTGGATACACTGCCAGGAAGAAGGACTGCTGTGATGCTACAATGAATGCCAATCTGCTGGACTGCCGCTCTAAAGGAACTGCTGCCCTGCTGTGCTGCCCTATTGCCCATTTACCTAGGGAAGAACTGGACCTGCAACCTCATCTTGAACCCAGGATGCCAGCGTGACTCCAAGGGCTAGTGTGTTGGTCTCCTGATCTGAGCCTCAAGGACATAAAAGTCTCCCCGACAGCTCCTGGGCCCGTTTTCAGTGGGTTCCTGACCCCAAGTGGTGTCTCTCAGGTCCTGGACCTTTGGTGTGGCTCACAGGCTTTTAAAATCAGGCTTTACAACCGCGAATGAGGCCATTTGCACTGGAACAGCGCAGTTTGCCCCAACGTTCAGCACGAGCCGTTGGCAGCCTGCCTCTTCACACAGCAGCATTGATAGCCCGTCAGGGACTGCCAATGTGAAGCTCCAGCCCACCCATCAGCAACACCCAGGCTGCTCATCGCACTACACCAACTACTGCCGGCATCGCTCTTTGTAAACGGGACTCTTGGCACAAAACTTGAGAAGGTTAAACTTCAGAGGGACTAATCTGGAACTAGCAAACACTCCATCTTGATCACACTGCACTTTTGACTTTGACCTGGTCCAGCGTGACCAGATAGCCACGGTTGATGCTTTCTGCTTTTAGGCGCTATTTTACAGCTTATTCTTTAAAAATTCAAAACTCCGGTTCTACTGGTTGAAGTTTTGTCATTTTGGTCTTGTTTGATTTATTACATTAAGCTCTATTTTTCTAACCTGATGTGGGATCTTTTTGATTGGTGCTTTGCCTGTTTTACTGTTTGAAGTGTTCCACAAATACTTTACGCATTGCCTCTAAGTTAAGCCTGACTGCTCCGTGCCAAACTACCGGGGAGGGGGGCACAGGCTAATTTGTGGTTTGCTTGTGCCTTACCCTGCTTACCCGGATTAGGGTTGTGGTTTCTGCTTGATCAGGGTCTCACCCCAGTCAACCAGTAACCCAGTTTCTAACATTAATCCTTTCTAATGTGGCTAAGAAGCTTTACAGTGGCATCAAACAGCTACAGCCCTTACCTCGTTTAGGGTCTCAAACATGAAGCGGCTAAATGCTTTTTTTAAGTGCTTTTTTCCCATTAATGTACCTCACGAATTCTCACCATAATTAATACTGTGCGTAGGAGTGGACAAAACTACTTTTGTCTGCCTCACGGGAAAGTGAATTACTAGGTAAAATGCCATTTCTTAGCTGTGCTTTGATGACCATGGATAGGAAAACGATTGCTATGAATATGACCAATGTTCCAAACGTGTACACAAGCAACTAGAAGGCAACTTGCCCACCCATTCTGTAGTAGATATATTTAAGGGGTGGGTGAACCATAGTGAATGGCTTTTCAGCAAAACTCAAGAATAGTTTAATTACACAAATATGCTCTGGTTGCTTACAAAAAGCTGGCAAACCAGAATTGTTAAAATGACCTACTTTTCAGAAGTTCTCACTAGCTCTGTTTAATGAATCAGAGTAGGTTCATGTATTTACACTATTCTAATTGACAGCTTGGTTGTCGGTCTAAATAACTCTGACTAGCAAACACCTAGAGATAACATTTCGTCATTCTGGATAGTGGGGGAAGCCTGATCCTGTGTGGTTTTCTATGTTCTTGCATAGAAACCCCCTTTTTCCTAGTCCACACACAATGAATTTTAGAGGTTTTCTAAAAGTATCTATGCTCTTTGTGTCTTCTGACAAAAGTGGAGATTGTCCCCTCTGGTTTTGGCAAAATAGTTTGCTTAGCCCCACTGGGATGTCTTACACAATGGAGTGACTTCGTGACAGCGTCTCATACCACCTGTAAATTTACAAATGCCTCACTCCATCAATGAGAATGTAAATAAGAGATGAAGCTATTACGTCGATACAATGACAAAGGATTGGAGAAGTATCCTCCTCAATGACCTTCACAGAGGGAAGGGCCAGTTGAAGAACTCACAGCACATTTCCTGCACCTCAGCAATTAGGAGTTGATCAAAATGACCAGAGAAAGTCGGCACAGCAGGTCTAGGTAGGCAGATCAGTCTTCTCAGACACTGAAGTAGCCCAGATTCTGTTTTAAGGTTCACCATCATGCAAGACTAAAACAATGCTTTGAAAATATTGGATTTTGTAAACTCACACGTGGAGACATCCGTGTAAAAGCCTGTGTCAAGAAAGCCAGCAGAAACAGTGCAGAGATGATAATATGCTGTTAGCTTTGAAGTAATATTCCGTACTGGATTGGTTTGGGAATATAAACAATGACCAGCACTAAGTAGATTGTCAAACACAAATATCTTGTGTTCTGCTAAAAGTGAATCCACTGAACGTGTTTACGTGCAGCTCGTGATTTCACGCAGCTATGGATTTTTTCTCTGACATATGGGCTACATTTTGCAATAAGAAGACTGAGAAGCAGCAGCTACCGAAAACTACTTAGTATTTTCCTCCACAGGCACAAACGGTGCCAGAATAATATTCAGGGTATTTAGAGAAGCTCCCACACCTGGACACCATTTCCCAACTGGCAGAAACTATCACAGACAATTATCAGGGGTACATACCCCAATAAACATTATGCCATCTTAACTGAAGACAAACTGGTGGTTGTGTTAAACACATTTCACTTATTATAAAGCGAGAAGAATTAAAGTGAGCCCTCCTGGCGCCACCTCCAGAGCTTCATTAATAACTGTACGCTTTTAACATCACAAAGAAACCAAAATGAAGGAATCATTGAAGCGGAGGCACATCTGGAATGGAAATTTGCGACACAATTTGTTTTTATTGATTGACTAACTGGTTAACTACTAAACCATTAACCTAATTTTTATGACATACATGCAGCAGGCAGCATTGTTTTGATCATGGTCATGACCATATCCACCCTGCACCTTCATAAGTTCTCAATAAGTAGAAAGATTGGGAAATATCTAACAGGTTACAAAAGATATGCTCATGCCCGTAAACAACTTGTATCGTCGCAAGTTGTCACATGGTCCAAAGCCTGTAAAAAAATCTAAAAGGTTACAAAAGATAATCAATCTACAATATGTCAGTCGGACAGAGGGGAATATTCACCTGTATCAATCAATGCCCCCAAATGCATGCTCATTCAATTTGACACGAACTATCTTTCATTGGTTTAAGCTCTCTCCTTATGTGTGGTGAGCCTGCTATTCTATTCTCAACAAGACATATGGCAAAATTAGGAGCCTACAATGGCTATCCATCAATAGCTTGGTTCTAATCCTGATGTCCAAGTATAATCCAGCATTTTAGAAAGCAGCATTTCACTAAGTTAAAATATATTCAACTTCAAATGTGAATATTATTACCTAAACATAGTGGCAAACGCGAGGTAGCAGAAAATTACATGATTGAAAGTGACAAACAACAAAACTTGGAAATTAAAAGGAGTAAGCGCTGAATTTTATGATATTGTGAATTATGGTAATTAACTTATTATTATGGTCAGCAAAGACAGTGAATTATATAGAAGTTTGTAGGAAGGTGGAATCTGACTATATGGTTGCCCCCACTTTTTTTATGGTGTTTTGCTGGTTTATGACTTAGTTGGACTGGGACCCTGCTATTCAGGGCCCCAGTCTATCTGCTCTCTCTCTAAATGACATGGAGTGCACTCTAGGTGCACTAGTGATTGGATACTGTGGTGCCTTATGAGTCCCTAGTATATGGTACCTTAGGTGCCAAGGGCATAGGTACTTCACAGGCCTCCCAGGGGCTGCAGCATATGTTATGCCACCCCTGGGAAGCAGTCTAAATCTGACACCACAGGCCTGCTACTGCAGCCTGGGTGAGGTGGTGCTAGCACCCCTCACTGAGATATAGGTTTCCTATATCTCTCCTGCACACACATATAAACCTATCAGTCACCCCTAAGGCAGGCCCTATCAATCCTGAGGGCAGGGTGCTTGGCTTCTATGTGAGGGGGTGCCTCTGCATGAGCAGGGCCCCTCTGCAGTTCTCAGAGTCCATTCTCTGGTGCTGTTTGTGGATGCGGTTAAACCATATACTCTTAAGTGCATTATATCCTCGCGGTAAATGCTAACTTTGGAATGGCTGCATCAAAACATGTCGTGTTTGGTGTCAAACATCTTGGAATACTACCCCCGCCAATCTTGGCGGCGGGGGTAGCATTCCACCCTTCTAGAGGGATAAGACATGTACCTGCTGTGGAAACGCGGTAGAATCCTAAAGAGCCCTGGCATCACAAAATGGATGCCACCAGTCACAGACACTGGGCTGCCCTCCTGCTGATGACCGAAACTCGCAGTGGAGGAAGCCCAACAATAGGCATCCTGTCACAGGGAGGTGTAACCACCTTCCAGACAGGGTTTAGTGTATTGGGGCTGGGTGGGTGCACTCTTAGAGTGCTTTGAAGTCCTGCACTGGGGGAGCAGAAGGCTCCTCTGTGCATATGCCAGTTCAAACCAGCTCAGGGGCTACCTGCCCCTGCTCTGGCACGAAACTGGACAAAGGGAAGTGGGTGTAGCCACCCCTCCCTTGACCCTCCCATAGGTGGGGTCATAGAGCTAGTCCATCCCCTCTTTTTAGTTTAAGAGGGGGAACCTTGCCATTGCAAAGCAGATAACCCCTGGACGACGCTCTACAGAAGAATCCTGGCCCTTCGACGTTCCACTACCTTTGGAAGACAGAAGAATCTCCCTTGGAGTCAAGGAGTGACTCCCCTGCTTGGCAGGCACCAAAAACGACAACGACGGTCGCAAACTACGCCGCTCCCGCCGGAGTCCGAAGTCCCTGCAGCCCAAGAAGTGGATTTCCTGACCTCTCCCAGGCCATCGTGAGTCCCCAGCGAAGCTGAGGCAAGTGGACCCCACGAGTAACGAGGAACCGCGACCCCTGGGTACCGTGCACTATTGTCGAGTGCAACCCCTTCACAACGTTCTACGAACTTGTGCTTTGGACCACGTGTGGTCCCGACCTCCAACAGGAATCCCTCCGAAGATCAGAGGCCTACACCGTCCCGAGTGACCGTGGGCCCCTGTTGAGTGATTCCGCCCGAGGTGTCTTCGCGATCCCTTGCCCGCTGGCTTGTGGGTCCCCAGAAGACTTCTTAACCAAACCAAAGGGCTCCCCTGGTTGCTCCAGGCCTGCCCTGACTTACCCTCGCTGGGTGAGTCCCTCAGACCTTGCTGGTCTGCGCCATCGACTTTTCTTCATCTCCCCGAGACTTGCGGCTGCCAAGGCTTGTTGGCTCCGATCGAGTTGCCGACACCGCAGTCAGCTGCAGACGTCGAGGGACACACCGAATCCAGCTCCTGGTCGTCGTCGACGCCTCCTGGACCACGTGGCTGAAGAGTCAAGGCACCCGCAACCGACCTGAAGCGACCGACGACGGTGGGCATCCATCTTCCTTGCCCCGGGTCACTGCCAAGTGACTTTGAACACTGTCCCCTCTGCTTTCAGGTCATCCTTCTTCAGAATCCAGGCTTGGATTCCACCGGACACTTCTTCAGCTCCCGCAAGCAGCAAGTCTTCTTTGTTCGCCATTGAAAACGACGCCGCGACCCGACACCAAAGGACACCTGTGCACCCGGCTTCCCTGGGTGAGGTAACTCCAGCACTACGGTGCTCCTGTGGGTGTGGGCCCTAGAACTACTTACCCTGTAAGTGACTTGCTTGTAGGTTCTCCCGAAGTATCCTAAAACTCTTTATTTCCAACCGCGACTTGCCCCATTGAAGTTAACGGCGATTCGCGCCTGTGTATCCACACTGCACGCGTCCCCCGTGGGTCCTTTACTTACCTGCCTTGGGTGGTTTCGTGAGGCCCCAGCACTTCTGAAGGCCCTAGGCCTTGTCTCCTTGCAAGTCGTTGTTTCTAAGTCTCTTACTTAGTATATGGTCTGGTACGCCCCTAGGGCCCCAGCCATATTTTGTGCTTAACTTATTGTGAAACGTTGATTTGTGCATATGTTTGTCTTCTAATCTCATAAAGAGATTAGTAGAGAGTTATTTAGAAATAAATACATATATATTTGATATATATACCTGTGTGGTGTCTTTTCATTTGGTGATTCAAGAGATTATATGGTAAAACAAGCTGCTTTACATTCCTCCGAGACTTAGCCTGAAGGCTGCTCTCCACAGCTACCACTAGGATAGCTTTCTTTAAAAGGTTGTCTTAAACCTATCTACCATAAGAGTCGATTTGCCCTGGTGCAAGGTGTCCACTTTAATTAGTGAACAGCATATACCAGGCCAACTTCTCACATTGGTGGGCAGCGTGTGGGATTCCAGCTTGCCATTGTTTTACCAGAAAATCTCTATTTGAATTACTAACTGAAAACCATTATAGGTACTCAAGGTACATATAAAGTCAAGCTTAGTATCAATAAGTTCTACTGAACTTAGAGCTGTGTGCCAAGGGATAGCACACCCTTTCCACAGCTCAAGCTAGGATCAGTAGGCCACAAACTAGTGTAGGTAGTACAACACTGCACAACACTAGAATGTCCTTAAAGGGTGGACCCAGTGGATCCACTCAGCCTCAGTATAAGGACATGGCTTTCTCTGACTTGAGAGCCATGTGTGTTGACAGACACCTGAGACTAGGACAGAGTCCCTCAACACTACACCTGATAGATCTGCTGACAGCAGATGACCTTAGATTGGCTCTAGGAGCTAAGGGGTCTGAATCAGTGGGTGGGTCAATCATAGTATCTGGGTCAGATGAGGACAATCCGAATGACCAAGACTCTGTGGTTGAAGGGCCAGGCTTCAAGGAGCCTGAACAGGACAGAGGAGTTCTCCCTAAGAGAACTGGCAGAGTGGATGAGAGGCACAGATCCCCTTCCAGGGAATCTGAGCACTCTTATCACTCTGGCAGAGAATTTGTCCAAGAGAGGAGCTCATACTTTAACTTAAGAGAGACCTCCTCTGAGAGAAGGTGCAAACTGCTCCAGTATGAGGAAGCCAAAGTGGCCCTCAGAACCAAGCAGTTGGCACTGGATAGAGAAGCCCTGGAGATCCAGAGAGCTTCCAGAAGGGAGGGTTTAGAACCCCCTGGTGGCAGCAACAGTGTCCCTAGAGGCAGAGAATATGTCCCTGACCATAGGAACCTGAGCAAGGTTGTTCCTCCCTACCAGAGTGGGGATGATATCCACAAGTGGATAACTGCTATGGAGAGGGCCTGTAGAGTACAGCAGGTCCCCAAAAGCAGTGGGCAGCAATCTTGTGGCTCTCCTTTTCAGATAAAGGTAGAGACAAGCTCCTCACTGTTAGAGAAGAGGATGCTGATAATTATGAGGTCCTGAAGAGTGCACTGATAGATGGGTTTGGCTTAACCACTGAAGAGTACAGGTTGAAGTTCAGAGATACCCAGAAGGCACAGACTCAGGACTGGACAGACTTTGTAGATTGTGCATCCAAGGCTCTGGAGGGTTGGCTGGTTGGCAGTAGGGTTACTGATTTCAAAGGATTTTATAATCTAATGATGAGAGAACAGATCCTTAATAATTGTCAAAACCAGCTTTTACACCAGTACCTGGTGGACTCTGATCTGACCTCTCCCCAAGAATTGGGAAAGAAGGCAGACAAATGGGTCAGAACCAGAGTAAGGCCTAAGAATCAGGGTGGTGACCACAAGAAAGATTCTACCAAGTCCCAAGAGAAAGGTGGGGATAAATCCAAGGATAAGTCCACTACAGGGCCCCAAAATTCCTCTTCTGGGGGTGGGTCCCAAACTCCTTCCTCTCCTGAAAAGAAACCCTATTGCCATGTCTGTAAAAAGCCTGGGCACTGGAAATCTGATCCCAGTTGTCCCAGGAATGGCAATAAAGAAAATGTTCCTCCAACAACTACTACCACCCCTCCTGGTACTACCAGTAGTAATCCTCCAGTTGGGAGTAGTGCACCCAAAAAGTTAGGTGCTTTTGCAAGAGGAACAGAGGTGGGCCCTAGTTTAGACAGGACCCCCTCAACAGACTCCTCAGATTCTGATGGTGGTGTAGGATATGCCACCTTTACCATGGGTCCCATAGCATTGGGCAGGTACAGACTGGAGCCAATGATTAATGGTCAGAAAGCTGTGGCATTTAGGGACACAGGGGCTAGTGTCACCATGGTGGCAGGGAAACTAGTCCCCCTCACCAGCTTTTACCTGAGTTTAAATACCAGGTGACCAACATTGATGGTGTCAGAACAGATCACCCCATGGCCATAGTCAATCTCAGCTGGGAGGGGGTCACAGGCCCAAAAAGAGTGGCAGTGTCCCCAACCCTACCTGTAGATTGCCTGATGGGCAATGATTTGGAAATTTCAGCCTGGGCTGAAGTTGAACACCAAACCCATCTTAGGATGTTGGGCGTCCCTGCAAAGGTTAGTGGGGCTGTGATGGCCACAGCCCCAGCCCAAGAATTTGGAGAGATGGAGCCTGAAAGAATGGCCCACTCTCCCCGAAAGAGAGCACAAGGGTTGAAGAAAAGTCTTCTTCCCCCAGACAGTAGGTAAGGGTCAGCCTCCTCAGGGAACTGACCCTACCCCTAGTGAAGGAACTGCCACAGAGGTAGTCAGGCCTGGCCTGGCCACACCCCTGATGGCAGAGGACCCTTCCAAGGTGGTACCCAGTCTGGAGCAGGTAACCTGCCCCTCTCTACCCTGCCTCAGTCAGCCCAGGGCTGCAGAGGTCAGGGAGGTCAGTGGACCCCCGGGCCCCCTGTCCAGAGGAAGCCCCCCATCAGCAGATTAGGGGCACCCAGTCTAGTAGCCCTAGCCAGGTGAAAATTCCTCTACACACTGAGGGATCCCCCATACCTTTATGTAGGGACCTCCCCAGAAGGACTCTGGTAGGCAAGGGCAAACCTGGGACCAGAAGGTTCCAAACCTGCCATGTCCCTCCAGTGTTCCATCCAAAGGGACCCAACCCCCAGCTGTAGGCAGCCAAAGGTTGACCCTTAGAGCAAAGTGCAACTCAGTCATGGAAAGACAGGCATACATGGTGACCAGTGATCTGAGGAAGCTGAGGCCAACATTCCTAGGGCCTCACTTCCCTACTCAGACACCTCACCGGCCTTGTACTTTACCTAAGCACACCAGAGGTAGTGATTCCCCATGGTGGAGACCCTCTCATACCCTTAGGGCGAGGGATTGCTTAGTGGACCATAACATAGGGGGCAACCATGCTAGTGCAGGTGCTTCCTTATATGGCCACTTAGTCAATATAGGCTCAACTGGTCAAGGTTAGCCTTATCTCCTTTCGTTTGGGGGGGTTATGTAGGAAGGTGGAATCTGACTATATGGTTGCCCCCACTTTTTTTATGGTGTTTTGCTGGTTTATGACTTAGTTGGACTGGGACCCTGCTATTCAGGGCCCCAGTCTATCTGCTCTCTCTCTAAATGACATGGAGTGCACTCTAGGTGCACTAGTGATTGGATACTGTGGTGCCTTATGAGTCCCTAGTATATGGTACCTTAGGTGCCAAGGGCATAGGTACTTCACAGGCCTCCCAGGGGCTGCAGCATATGTTATGCCACCCCTGGGAAGCAGTCTAAATCTGACACCACAGGCCTGCTACTGCAGCCTGGGTGAGGTGGTGCTAGCACCCCTCACTGAGATATAGGTTTCCTATATCTCTCCTGCACACACATATAAACCTATCAGTCACCCCTAAGGCAGGCCCTATCAATCCTGAGGGCAGGGTGCTTGGCTTCTATGTGAGGGGGTGCCTCTGCATGAGCAGGGCCCCTCTGCAGTTCTCAGAGTCCATTCTCTGGTGCTGTTTGTGGATGCGGTTAAACCATATACTCTTAAGTGCATTATATCCTCGCGGTAAATGCTAACTTTGGAATGGCTGCATCAAAACATGTCGTGTTTGGTGTCAAACATCTTGGAATACTACCCCCCGCCAATCTTGGCGGCGGGAGTAGCATTCCACCCTTCTAGAGGGATAAGACATGTACCTGCTGTGGAAACGCGGTAGAATCCTAAAGAGCCCTGGCATCACAAAATGGATGCCACCAGTCACAGACACTGGGCTGCCCTCCTGCTGATGACCGAAACTCGCAGTGGAGGAAGCCCAACAATAGGCATCCTGTCACAGGGAGGTGTAACCACCTTCCAGACAGGGTTTAGTGTATTGGGGCTGGGTGGGTGCACTCTTAGAGTGCTTTGAAGTCCTGCACTGGGGAGCAGAAGGCTCCTCTGTGCATATGCCAGTTCAAACCAGCTCAGGGGCTACCTGCCCCTGCTCTGGCACGAAACTGGACAAAGGGAAGTGGGTGTAGCCACCCCTCCCTTGACCCTCCCATAGGTGGGGTCATAGAGCTAGTCCATCCCCTCTTTTTAGTTTAAGAGGGGGAACCTTGCCATTGCAAAGCAGATAACCCCTGGACGACGCTCTACAGAAGAATCCTGGCCCTTCGACGTTCCACTACCTTTGGAAGACAGAAGAATCTCCCTTGGAGTCAAGGAGTGACTCCCCTGCTTGGCAGGCACCAAAAACGACAACGACGGTCGCAAACTACGCCGCTCCCGCCGGAGTCCGAAGTCCCTGCAGCCCAAGAAGTGGATTTCCTGACCTCTCCCAGGCCATCGTGAGTCCCCAGCGAAGCTGAGGCAAGTGGACCCCACGAGTAACGAGGAACCGCGACCCCTGGGTACCGTGCACTATTGTCGAGTGCAACCCCTTCACAACGTTCTACGAACTTGTGCTTTGGACCACGTGTGGTCCCGACCTCCAGCAGGAATCCCTCCGAAGATCAGAGGCCTACACCGTCCCGAGTGACCGTGGGCCCCTGTTGAGTGATTCCGCCCGAGGTGTCTTCGCGATCCCTTGCCCGCTGGCTTGTGGGTCCCCAGAAGACTTCTTAACGAAACCAAAGGGCTCCCCTGGTTGCTCCAGGCCTGCCCTGACTTACCCTCGCTGGGTGAGTCCCTCAGACCTTGCTGGTCTGCGCCATCGACTTTTCTTCATCTCCCCGAGACTTGCGGCTGCCAAGGCTTGTTGGCTCCGATCGAGTTGCCGACACCGCAGTCAGCTGCAGACGTCGAGGGACACACCGAATCCAGCTCCTGGTCGTCGTCGACGCCTCCTGGACCACGTGGCTGAAGAGTCAAGGCACCCGCAACCGACCTGAAGCGACCGACGACGGTGGGCATCCATCTTCCTTGCCCCGGGTCACTGCCAAGTGACTTTGAACACTGTCCCCTCTGCTTTCAGGTCATCCTTCTTCAGAATCCAGGCTTGGATTCCACCGGACACTTCTTCAGCTCCCGCAAGCAGCAAGTCTTCTTTGTTCGCCATTGAAAACGACGCCGCGACCCGACACCAAAGGACACCTGTGCACCCGGCTTCCCTGGGTGAGGTAACTCCAGCACTACGGTGCTCCTGTGGGTGTGGGCCCTAGAACTACTTACCCTGTAAGTGACTTGCTTGTAGGTTCTCCCGAAGTATCCTAAAACTCTTTATTTCCAACCGCGACTTGCCCCATTGAAGTTAACGGCGATTCGCGCCTGTGTATCCACACTGCACGCGTCCCCCGTGGGTCCTTTACTTACCTGCCTTGGGTGGTTTCGTGAGGCCCCAGCACTTCTGAAGGCCCTAGGCCTTGTCTCCTTGCAAGTCGTTGTTTCTAAGTCTCTTACTTAGTATATGGTCTGGTACGCCCCTAGGGCCCCAGCCATATTTTGTGCTTAACTTATTGTGAAACGTTGATTTGTGCATATGTTTGTCTTCTAATCTCATAAAGAGATTAGTAGAGAGTTATTTAGAAATAAATACATATATATTTGATATATATACCTGTGTGGTGTCTTTTCATTTGGTGATTCAAGAGATTATATGGTAAAACAAGCTGCTTTACATTCCTCCGAGACTTAGCCTGAAGGCTGCTCTCCACAGCTACCACTAGGATAGCTTTCTTTAAAAGGTTGTCTTAAACCTATCTACCATAAGAGTCGATTTGCCCTGGTGCAAGGTGTCCACTTTAAGTAGTGAACAGCATATACCAGGCCAACTTCTCACAAAGTTAGACAAAACTATCATGTTACCATTGCAAACTACATACTCATGGAGCATCACTACAGGTTTGCAGTGGTGACAAGTCTGATTATGTGACATATTTCGGAATTTTCATTCTTTTCCCATTCTCGCCCACTTTTCACAATCCTCTTCCATCTGTTTGTAGGTTTTACTGCCTGGTGCTCCATTTTGTGAACCAGGACTTCATGCCTATGGAAATTACAGAAATTTGCAAGAAGGGTGCAGAAAGAAGCAAGAGAAGTGCAGAAAGAACCAACGGAGGTACAGAAAGAAGCAACAGGGGTGCAGAAAGAGGCAAGAGAGGTGCAGAAAGAGGAAAGAGAAGTGCAGAAAAAAGCAACAGAGCTGCAGAAGGAGGCAAGAGAACTGCAGAAAGAGGGAAGATAGCTGCAGAAACAGGAAAAAGAGGTGCAGAAAGAGGGAACAGGGGTGCAGAAAGAGGGAACAGGGGTGCAGACAGAGGCAAGAGAGGAGCAGAAAAAGGGAATAGGGTTGCAGAAAGAGGCAAGAGGGGTTCAGACATTTGCAAGAGAGGTGCAGAAAGAAGCAAGAAAAGTGCGGAAGGAACCAACAGAGGTGCAGAAAGAGGCAGAGGTGTGCAGAAAGAGGCAAGAGAAGTGCAGAAAGAAGGAACAGAGGTACAGAAAGAGGCAAGAGAACTGCAGAAAGAGGCAAGAGGGGTGCAATCAGAAGCAAGAAAGGTGCAGAAAGAAGCAAGAAAAGTGTAGAAAAAAGCAACAACGGTGCAGAAAGAGGCAAGAGGGGTGACGAAAGAGGTAAGAGAAGTGCAGAAAGAAGCAACAGAGGTGCAGAAAGAGGCAAGAGACCTGCAGAAAGAAGCAAGAGAGGTGGAGAAAGAGGCAAGAGAGATGCAGAAAGAGCGAAGACGGGTACAGAAAGAAGCAAGAGAGGTACAGAAAGAAGCAACAGAAGTGCAGAAAGAAGCAACAGAGGTTCAGAATGAGGCAAGAGGGGTGCAGAAAGAAGCAAGAGAAGTACAGAAAGAAGCAACAAAAATGTAGAAAGAGGCAAGAGAAGTGCAGAAAGAAGCAACAGAAGTGCAGAAAGAGGCAAGAGAAGTGCGGAAAGGAGCAACAGCAGTACAGAAAGAGGCAAGAGAGGTTCAGAAAATGGCAAGAGGTGTGCAGAAAGAGGCAAGTGAGGTGCAGAAACAGGCAAGAGGGGTGCAGAAAGAGGCACGAAAAGTGCAGAAAGAAGCAACCGAGATGCAGAAGGAGGCAAGGGAATTGCAGAAAGAGAGAAGAGAGTTGCAGAAACAGGCAAGAAAGGTAGAGAAAAAGGGAACAGGGGTGAAGAAAGAGGCAAGAGGGTACAGAAAGAAGGAAGAGATGTGCAGAAGGAAGCAAGAGAAGTGCATAAAGAGGCAAGAGAGGAGCAGAAAGAGGCAAGAGAGGTACAGAAAGAGGGAAGAGGGTGCAGAAAGAGGGAAGAGGGGTACAGAAAGTAGCAAGTAGGGTGCAGAAAGAAGCAAGAGAAGTGCAGAAAGAAGCAAGAGAAGTGTGGAAAGAAGCAACAGAGGTGCAGAAGGAAGCAAGAGAACTTCAGAAAGAGTGAAGATAGTTGCATAAATAGGAAAAGAGGTGCAGAAAGAGGGAACAGGGTCGCAGACAGAGGAAAGAGAGGTGCAGAAAGAGGGAAAAGGGTTGCAGAAAGAGGCAAGAGGGGCAGTGGCGGCTCGCCGAGGGAGTGCCATGGGGCAGTGGGGCAGGGGAGGGGCAGGAGTGAGGGGTAGTGGACTCAGACATACGACAGACAGAACTCAGAGGGAGTTCTGTCCGTCGTAAGTCCGAGTCAGTACCCCTACCCTCTCCCGCACCGCCCTGCGGCACTCCCTCGGCGAGCCGCTACTGAAGAGGGGTGCAGACATTTGCAAGAGAGGTACAGAAAGAAGCAAGAGAAGGGCAGAAGGAACCAACAGACATGCAGAACGAGGCAAGAGGGGTGCAGAAAGAGGTAATAGAAGTGCAGAAAGAAGCAACAGAAATGTAGAAAGAGGCAAGAGAAGTGCAGAAAGAAGCAACAGAGATGCAAAAGGAGGCAAGAGAATTGCAGAAACAGGGGAGAGAGTTGCAGAAACAGGCAAGAGAGGTGCAGAAAGAGGGAACAGGGGTGCCAAAAGAGGCAAGAGCGGTGCAGAAAGAAGGAAGAGAGTTGCAGAAGGAAGCAAGAGAAGTGCATATAGAGGTAAGAGAGGAGCAGAAAGAGGCAAGAGAGGTGCAGAAAGAGGCAAGTAGGGTGCAGAAAGAAGCAAAAGAAGTACAGAAAGATGCAAGAGAAAGCAGAAAGAAGCAACAGAGGTGCAGAAGGAAGCAAGAGAACTTAAGAAAGAGGGAAGATAGTTGTGTAAACAGGAAAAAGAGGTGCAGAAAGAGGGAACAGGGGTGCAGACAGAAGCAAAAGAGGTGCAGAAAGAGGGAAGATGTTGCAGAAATAGGCAAGAGGGGTACAGACATTTGCAAGAGAGGTGCAGAAAGAAGCAAGAGTGGTGGAGAAAGAGGCAAGAGAAGTGCAGAAAGAAACAACAGAGGTGTAGAAAGAGGCAAGAGAACTACAGAAAGAGGCTAGAGAGGTACAGAAAGAGGTAAGAGAGGTACAGAAAGAGGGAAAAAGGGTGCAGAAAGAGGCAAGAGTGGTGCAGAAAGAAGAAAGGGAGGTGCAGAAATAGAGAAGAGAGCTGCAGAAAGAGGCAAGAGGGGTGCAGAAAAAATAAAGAAAGGTGCGGAAAGAAGCATGAGAACTGCAGAATGAAGGAACAGAGGTGCAGAAAGAGGCAAGAGAGGTGCAGAAAGAATGAAGAGAGGTGCAGTCAGAAGCAAGAGATGTGCAGAAAGAAGCAAGAAAAGTGCAGAAAGAAGCAACAGCAGTGCAGAAAGAGGCTAGAAAGGTGCAGCAAGAGGTAAGAGAAGTGCAGAAAGAAGCAACAGAGGTGCAGAAAGAGGCAAGAGAACTGCAGAAAGAGGCTAGAGAGGTGCAGAAAGAGGGAAGACGGGTACAGAAAGAAGCAAGAGAGGTGCAGAAAGAAGCAAGAGTAGGTGCAGAAAGAAGCAACAGAGGTTCAGAAAGAGGCAAGAGTGGTAAAGAAAGAGGCAAGAGAGGTGCAGAAAGAAGCAACAGAAATGTAGAAAGAGGCAAGAGAAGTGCAGAAAGAAGCAAAAGAAATGCAGAAAGAGGAAGGAGAAGTGCAGAAAGAAGCAACAGAGGTGCAGAAAGAGGCAAGATAAGTGTGGAAAGGAGCAACAGAGGTACAGAAAGAGGCAAGAGAGGTGCAGAAAAAGGCAAGAGATGTTCAGAAAGAGGCAAGTGAGGTGTAGAAAAAGGCAAGAGGGGTTCAGAAAGAGGCAAGAAAAGTGCAGATAGAAGCAACAGAGATGCAGAAGGAGGCAAGAGAATTGCAGTAAGAGGGAAGTGAGTTGCAGATACAGGCAAGAGAGGTGCAGAAAAAAGGAACAGGGGTGCAGAAAGAGGCAAGAGGGTGCACAAAGAAGGAAGAGAGGTGCAGAAGGAAGCAAAAGAAGTGCATAAAGAGGCAAGAGAGGAGCAGAAAGAGGAAAGAGAGGTGCAAGAAGAGGGAAGAGGGTTGCAGAAAGAGGCAAGTAGGGTGCAGAAAGAAGCAAGAGAAAAGCAGAAAGAAGCAAGAAAAGTGTGGAAAGAAGCAACAGAGGTGCAGAAGGAAGCAAGAGAACTTCAGAAAGAGGGAAGATAGTTGCATAAACAGGACAAAGGTGTGCAGAAAGAGGGAACAGGGGTGCCGCCAGAGGCAAGAGAGGTGCAGAAAGAGGGAGGAGGGTTGCAGAAAGGCAAGAGGGGTGCAGACATTTGCAAGAGAGGTGCAGAAAGAAGCAAGAGATGTGCAGAAGGAACCAACAGAGGTGCAGAAAGAGGCAAGAGGGGTGGAGAAAGAGGCAAGAGAAGTACAGAAAGAAGCAGCAGAGGTGTAGAAAGAGGCAATAGAGGTACTGAAAGAGTTAAGAGAGGTACAGAAAGAGGGAAGAAGGGTGCAGAAAGAGGGAAGAAGGGTGCAGAAAGAGGCAAGAGGGGTGCAGAAAGAGACAAGAGGGGTGCAGACATTTGCAAGAGAGGTGCAGAAAGAAGCAAGAGATGTGCAGAAGGAACCAACAGAGGTGCAGAAAGAGGCAAGAGAAGTACAGAAAGAAGCAGCAGAGGTGCAGAAAGAGGCAAGAGAACTGCAGAAAGAGGCAAGAGAGGTACTGAAAGAGTTAAGAGAGGTACAGAAAGAGGGAAGAAGGGTGCAGAAAGAGGGAAGACGGGTACAGAAAGAAGCAACAGAGGTTCAGAAAGAGGCAAGAGGGGTACAGAAAGAGGCAAGAGAAGTGCAGAAAGAAGCAATAGAAATGTAGAAAGAGGCAAGAGAAGTGCAGAAAGAAGCAAAAGAATTGCAGAAAGAGGCAGGAGAAGTGCAGAAAGAAGCAACAGAGGTGCAGAAAGAGGCAAGATAAGTGTGGAAAGGAGCAACAGAGGTACAGAAAGAGGCAAGAGAGGTGCAGAAAAAGGCAAGAGATGTTCAGAAAGAGGCAAGTGAGGTGCAGAAAGAGGCAAGAAAAGTGCAGATAGAAGAAACAGAGATGCAGAAGGAGGCAAGAGAATTGCAGTAAGAGGGAAGTGAGTTGCAGAAGCAGGCAAGAGAGGTGCAGAAAAAAGGAACAGGGGTGCAGAAAGAGGCAAGAGGGTGCAGAAAGAAGGAAGAGAGGTGCAGAAGAAAGCAAGAGAAGTGCATAAAGAGGCAAGAGAGGAGCAGAAAGAGGAAAGAGAAGTGCAGAAAGAGGGAAGAGGGTTGCAGAAAGAGGCAAGTAGGGTGCAGAAAGAAGTAAGAGAAGTGCAGAAAGAAGCAAGAAAAGTGTGGAAAGAAGCAACAGAGGTGCAGACGGAAGCAAGAGAACTTCAGAAAGAGGAAGATAGTTGCATAAACAGGACAAAGGTGTGCAGAAAGAGGGAACAGGGAGTGCAGACAGAGGCAAGAGAGGTGCCGAAAGAGGGAGGAGGGTTGCAGAAAGAGGCAAGAGGGGTGCAGACATTTGCAACAGAGGTGCAGAAAGAAGAAAGAGATGTGCAGAAGGAACCAACAGAGGTGCAGAAAAAGGCAAGAGGAGTGGAGAAAGAGGCAAGAGAAGTACAGAAAGAAGCAGCAGAGGTGCAGAAAGAGGCAAGAGAACTGCAGAAAGAGGCAAGAGAGGTGCTGAAAGAGTTAAGAGAGGTACAGAAATAGAGAAGAAGGGTGCAGAGAGAGGAAGAAGGGTGCAGAAAGAGGCAAGAGAGGTACAAAAAAAGAAGCAACAGAGGTGCAGAAAAAGCAAGTGAAGTGCAGAAAGAAGCAACAGATGTGCAGAAAGATGCAAGAGAACTGCAGAAAGAGGCAAGACAGGTGCAGAAAGAGGGAAGAGGGGTGCAGAAAGAGGCAAGAGAGATGCAAAAAGAAGAAAGAGATGTGTAGAAAAAGAGAAGAGAGCTGCAGAAAGAGGCAAGAGAGGTGCAAAAAGAAGCAAAAAAGGTGCAGAAAGAAGCATGAGAAGTGCAGGATGAAGGAACAGAGGTGCAGAAAGAGGCAAGAGAGGCACAGAAAGAGGGAAGAGGGGTGCAGACAGAATCAAGAGAGGTGCAGACAGAAGTAAAAAACGTGCAGAAAAAAGCAACAACGGTGCAGAAAGAGGCAAGAGGGGTGTAGAAAGAGGTAAGAGAAGTGCAGAAAGAAGCCAGAGAGGTGCAGAAAGAGGCAAGAGAACTGCAGAAAGAAGCAAGAGAGGTGGAGAAAGAGGCAAGAGAGGTGCAGAAAGAGGGAAGACAGGTATAGAAAGAAGCAAGAGAGGTACAGAAAGAGGCAAGAGAACTTCAAAAAGAAGCAACAGAGGTTCAGAAAGAGGCAAGAGGGGTGCAGAAAGAGGCATGAGAAGTGCAGAAAGAAGCAACAGAAATGTAGAAGAGACAAGAGAAGTGCAGAAAGAAGCTACAGAAATGCAGAAAGAGGCAATAGAAGTGCAGAAAGAAGCAACAGAAATGTAGAAAGAGGCAAGAGAAGTGCAGAGAGAAGCAAAAGAAATGCAGAAAGAGGCAGTAGAAGTGCAGAAAGAAGCAACAGAGGTGCAGAAAGAGGCAAGATAAGTGTGGAAAGGAGCAACAGAGGTACAGAAAGAGGCAAGAGAGGTGCAGAAAAAGGCAAGAGATGTTCAGAAAGAGGCAAGTGAGGTGCAGAAAAAGGCAAGAGAGGTGCAGAAAGAGGCAAGAAAAGTGCAGATAGAAGAAACAGAGATGCAGAAGGAGGCAAGAGAATTGCAGTAAGAGGGAAGTGAGTTGCAGAAGCAGGCAAGAGAGGTGCAGAAAAAAGGAACAGGGGTGCAGAAAGAGGCAAGAGGGTGCAGAAAGAAGGAAGAGAGGTGCAGAAGAAAGCAAGAGAAGTGCATAAAGAGGCAAGAGAGGTGCAGAAAGAGGAAAGAGAGGTGCAGAAAGAGGGAAGAGGGTTGCAGAAAGAGGCAAGTAGGGTGCAGAAAGAAGTAAGAGAAGTGCAGAAAGAAGCAAGAAAAGTGTGGAAAGAAGCAACAGAGGTGCAGACGGAAGCAAGAGAACTTCAGAAAGAGGGAAGATAGTTGCATAAACAGGACAAAGGTGTGCAGAAAGAGGGAACAGGGGTGCAGACAGAGGCAAGAGAGGTGCAGAAAGAGGGAGGAGGGTTGCAGAAAGAGGGAGGAGGGTTGCAGAAAGAGGCAAGAGGGGTGCAGACATTTGCAACAGAGGTGCAGAAAGAAGAAAGAGATGTGCAGAAGGAACCAACAGAGGTGCAGAAAAAGGCAAAAGGGGTGGAGAAAGAGGCAAGAGAAGTACAGAAAGAAGCAGCAGAGGTGCAGAAAGAGGCAAGAGAACTGCAGAAAGAGGCAAGAGAGGTACTAAAAGAGTTAAGAGAGGTACAGAAATAGGCAAGAAGGGTGCAGAGAGAGGGAAGAAGGGTGCAGAAAGAGGCAAGAGAGGTGCAAAAAGAAGCAACAGAGGTGCAGAAAAAGCAAGTGAAGTGCAGAAAGAAGCAACAGATGTGCAGAAAGATGCAAGAGAACTGCAGAAAGAGGCAAGACAGGTGCAGAAAGAGGGAAGAGGGGTGCAGAAAGAGGCAAGAGAGGTGCAGAAAGAAGAAAGAGATGTGTAGAAAAAGAGAAGAGAGCTGCAGAAAGAGGCAAGAGAGGTGCAAAAAGAAGCAAAAGAGGTGCAGAAAGAAGCATGAGAAGTGCAGGATGAAGGAACAGAGGTGCAGAAAGAGGCAAGAGAGGTGCAGAAAGAGGGAAGAGGGGTGCAGACAGAATCAAGAGAGGTGCAGACAGAAGTAAAGAACGTGCAGAAAGAAGCAACAGACGGTGCAGAAAGAGGCAACAGAGAGTTCAGAAAGAGGCAAGAGGGGTACAGAAAGATGCAAGAGAAGTGCAGAAAGAAGCAACAGAAATGTAGAAAGAGGCAAGAGAAGTGCAGAGAGAAGCAAAAGAAATGCAGAAAGAGGCAGGAGAAGTGCAGAAAGAAGCAACAGAGGTGCAGAAAGAGGCAAGATAAGTGTAGAAAGAGAGCAACAGAGGTACAGAAAGAGGCAAGAGAGGTGCAGAAAGAGGCAAGAGATGTTCAGAAAGAGGCAAGTGAGGTGCATAAAAAGGCAAGAGAGGTGCAGAAAGAGGCAAGAAAAGTGCAGATAGAAGAAACAGAGATGCAGAAAGAGGCAAGAGAAGTGCAGTAAGAGGGAAGTGAGTTGCAGAAAGCAGGCAAGAGAGGTGCAAAAAAAGGAAC
This sequence comes from Calotriton arnoldi, assembly GCA_963921515.1. Lineage (NCBI taxonomy): Eukaryota > Metazoa > Chordata > Amphibia > Caudata > Salamandridae > Calotriton > Calotriton arnoldi. The sequence goes on along the minus strand of CAWUFW010007654.1, from coordinate 831,936 downwards.
AGGGGTGCAGAAAGAGGCAAGAGGGTGCAGAAAGAAGGAAGAGAGGTGCAGAAAGAAAGCAAGAGAAGTGCATAAAGAGGCAAGAGAGGAGCAGAAAGAGGAAAGAGAGGTGCAGAAAGAGGGAAGAGGGTTGCAGAAAGAGGCAAGTAGGGTGCAGAAAGAAGCAAGAGAAGTGCAGAAAGAAGCAAGAAAAGTGTGGAAAGAAGCAACAGAGGTGCAGACAGAGGCAAGAGAACTGCAGAAAGAGGCAAGAGAGTTGCAGAAACAGGACAAAGAGTGTGCAGAAAGAGGCAACAGGGGTGCAGACAGAGGCAAGAGAGGTGCAGAAAGAGGGAGGAGGGTTGCAGAAAGAGGCAAGAGGGGTGCAGACATTATGCAACAGAGGTGCAGAAAGAAGCAAGAGATGTGCAGAAGGAACCAACAGAGGTGCAGAAAGAGGCAAGAGGGGTGGAGAAAGAGGCAAGAGAAGTACAGAAAGAAGCAACAGAGGTGCAGAAAGAGGCAAGAGAACTGCAGAAAGAGGCAAGAGAGGTACTGAAAGAGTTAAGAGAGGTACAGAAAGAGAGCAAGAAGGGTGCAGAAAGAGGGAAGAAGGGTGCAGAAAGAGGCAAGAGAGGTGCAAAAAGAAGCAACAGAGGTGCAGAAAGAAGCAAGTAGAAGTGCAGAAAGAAGCAAACAGATGTGCAGAAAGATGCAAGAGAACTGCAGAAAGAGGCAAGACAGGTGCAGAAAGAGGCAAGAGAGGTGCAGAAAGAGGCAAGAGAGATGCAAAAAGAAGCAAAGAGATGTGCAGAAAGAGAGAAGAGAGCTGCAGAAAGAGGCAAGAGAGGTGCAGAAAGAAGCAAGAGAGGTGCAGAAAGAAGCAAGAGAAGTGCAGGAAGAAGGAACAGAGGTGCAGAAAGAGGCAAGAGAGGCGCAGAAAGAGGCAAGAGGGGTGCAGACAGAATCAAGAGAGGTGCAGACAGAAGTAAGAGAAGTGCAGAAAGAAGCAACAGACGGTGCAGAAAGAGGCAAGAGGGGTGTAGAAAGAGGTAAGAGAAGTGCAGAAAGAAGCCAGAGAGGTGCAGAAAGAGGCAAGAGAACTGCAGAAAGAAGCAAGAGAGGTGCAGAAAGAGGCAAGAGAGGTGCAGAAAGAGGGAAGACAGGTATAGAAAGAAGCAAGAGAGGTACAGAAAGAGGCAAGAGAAGTGCAGAAAGAAGCAACAGAGGTTCAGAAAGAGGCAAGAGGGTGCAGAAAGAGGCATGAGAAGTGCAGAAAGAAGCAACAGAAATGTAGAAAGAGACAAGAGAAGTGCAGAAAGAAGCTACAGAAATGCAGAAAGAGGCAAGAGAAGTGCAGAAAGAAGCAACAGAGGTGCAGAAAGAGGCAAGAGAAGTATAGAAAGGAGCAACAGAGGTACAGAAAGAGGCAAGAAAGGTGCAGAAAGAGGCAAGAGACGTGCAGAAAGAGACATGTGTAGTACAGAAACAGGCAAGATGGGCGCAGAAAGAAGCAAGAGAAGGGCAGAAAGAAGCAACAGAGATGCAGAAGGAGGCAAGAGAATTGAAGAAAAAGGGAAGAGAGTTGCAGAAACAGGCAAGAGAGGTGCAGAAGAAGGGAACAGGGGTGCAGAAAGAGGCAAGAGGGTACAGAAAGAAGGGAGAGAGGTACAGAAGGAAGCAAGAGAAGTACATAAAGAGGCAAGAGGGGTGTAGAAAGAGGTAAGAGAAGTGCAGAAAGAAGCCAGAGAGGTGCAGAAAGAGGCAAGAGAACTGCAGAAAGAAGCAAGAGAGGTGGAGAAAGATGCAAGAGAGGTGCAGAAAGAGGGAAGACAGGTACAGAAAGAAGCAAGAGAGGTACAGAAAGAGGCAAGAGAAGTTCAAAAAGAAGCAACAGAGGTTCAGAAAGAGGCAAGAGGGGTGCAGAAAGAGACAAGAGAAGTGCAGAAAGAAGCAACAGAAATGTAGAAGAGACAAGAGAAGTGCATAAAGAAGCTACAGAAATGCAGAAAGAGGCAAGAGAAGTGCAGAAAGAAGCAACAGAGGTGCAGAAAGAGGCAAGAGAAGTGTAGAAAGGAGCAACAGAGGTACAGAAAGAGGCAAGAAAGGTGCAGAAAGAGGCAAGAGACATGCAGAAACAGACATGTGTAGTGCAGAAACAGGCAAGAGGGGTGCAGAAAGAAGCAAGAGAAGTGCAGAAAGAAGCAACAGAGATGCAGAAGGAGGCAAGAGAATTGAAGAAAAAGGGAAGAGAGTTGCAGAAACAGGCAAGAGAGCTGCAGAAAAAGGGAACAGGGGTGCAGAAAGAGGCAAGAGGGTACAGAAAGAAGGAAGAGAGGTACAGAAGGAAGCAAGAGAAGTACATAAAGAGGCAAGAGAGGAGCAGAAAGAGGCAAGAGAGGTGCAGAAAGAGGGTGCAGAAAGAGGGAAGAGGGATGCAGAAAGAGGCAAGTAGAGGTGCAGAAAGAAGCAAGAGAAGTGCAGATAGAAGCAAGAAAAGTGCGGAAAGAAGCAACAGAGGTGCAGAAGGAAGCAAGAGAACTTCAGAAAGAGGCAAGATAGGTGCATAAACAGGAAAAAGAGGTGCAGAAAGAGGGAACAGGGGTGCAGACAGAGGCAAGAGAGTTGTAGAAAGAGGGAAGAGGGTTGCATAAAGAGGCAAGAGGGGTGCAGACATTTGCAAGAGAGGTGCAGAAAGAACCAGCAGAGGTGCAGAAAGAGGCAAGAGGGGTGAGGAAAGAGGCAAGAGAAGTGCAGAAAGAAGCAACAGAGGTGCAGAAAGAGGAAAGAGAACTGCAGAAAGAGGCAAGAGAGGTACAGAAAGAGGTAATAGAGGTACAGAAAGAGGGAAGAAGGATGCAGAAAGAGGCAAGAGGGGTACAAAAAAGAATCAACAGAGGTCCAGAAAAAAGCAAGTGAAGTGCAGAAAGAAGCAACAGATGTGCAGAAAGATGCAAGAGAACTGCAGAAAGAGGCAAGAGAGGTGCAGAAAGAGGGAAGAGAGGTACAGAAAGAGGCAAGAGAAGTGCAAAAAGAAGCAACCGATGTGAGAAGTTGGCCTGGCATATGCTGTCCACTAATTATAGTGGGCACCTTGCACCAGTCCAAACAACCCCTTATTGGAGATAGGTTAAAGACAACCTTTATTGAAAGCTATCCTAGTGGTAGCTATGGAGAGCAGCCTTCAGGCTAAGTCTTGAAGGAATGTAAAGCAGCTTGTTTTACCAGTCTATAATCTCTTGAGTGACCAAATGAAAGAGGACCACACCAGGTATATATTCAAAATATATGTATTTATTACTAAACACACCCCTCTAGTCTCTTTATGAGGCTAGAGTTCGAAGTACATACGTTACGAGTTAGTTATCTACAGTAATAGCACAAATACACGTTTGAGCCCCAGGGGCGTACCAAACCATATACCAATAAAGTGGTATAAGAACCACGACTGAGCTAGACACAAGGCCTAGAGCCTGTAGAAGTGCTTGGACCACAAGGAACCACCCAAGGTCAGTGACACAGGGGACCCACGGGGGACGCGTGCAGTGTATGAACACAGCCGAGAACCACCGTTAACTTCTATGGGGAAAGTCGCGATTAGAATTTAAAAGAAAAGGGACACTTAGAGGAGGACTTGGAGCAAACCCTTTGAGAACTAGGCTGTTCTAGTGTCAATACCCATGGGAGCACCGGAGTACTCGAGTTACCTCACCAAGGGGAGCCGGGTGCATAGGTGTCTTTCGGGGTCGGGTTTCGTCGTCGCTTTCAATGGCGATCTGCTGCAAAGTGCTGCTGGCGGCCAAGTCGAAAGTGTTCGGGTGGATCCAAAGGTGGATCGAAGATCTGAAGAACCTGAAAGCAGAGGGGACAGAGTCTGGGTCACTAGCCAGTGACCAGGAAGGCGATGAGCAGATGCCCACCGATGTTGAGTGCTTCAGGTAGGTTGACAGTTGTCTTGACTCTTCAGCCACGAGGTCCAGGAGGCGTCAACGACAACCAGGAGCTGGATTCAAGCTATCCCACAACGTCTGTCGATTACAGGGGTGTCAGCGACCGGATTGTACCCAACAAGCCTTGGTAACGGCAAGTCACGTGGAAATCGAAGAAGGACGAGGTTGCAGACCAGCAAGGTCTGGGGGACTCACCCAGCAAAGATAAGTCAGGGCACGCCTGGAGCAACCAGGGAGCCCAAGCAGAAAAAGATTGGCCTTCAGGAGGGCCTACTAGCCAACAGACTAGAGACCGCGAAGGAGCCTCGAGACGATGCACGTGGAGCTGGCTCACAGGACACTCGTGGAGTGGAGGCCAGAGATCTTCGAAGCAGTTGGTGCTGGAGGCTGGGGCTACTCGGAGCCTAAAGAAAGACTTCGTGGGAGACCCAGAAGAGGATGCACTTGCAAATGCATTTGGTGTCCAGGGGTCATGGTTCCACATTACCCACGACAGCTACGGGCCTCAGCTTTGCTGGGGACTCAGGGCAGCCTCGGGGAAGTCTGGAAATCTACCTCTGGTGATGCAAAGACTTCGGCGTCCGACGGGAGCTTCAGCGATGCAGACCGGACAATTGCTTCTTTGGTGCCTGCCAAGCAGGGAGTCACTCCTTGACCCCAAGGGAGATTCTTCAGTCCTCTAATCTTAAAGTAGAGCGTCGAAGGTCCAGGATTCTGTGTCAGAGTTTCGTCCAGGTAAATCTAAAGTCCTAAGGACTGGGTTCCCCTACTTATACTAAGGTAGGAGCTTGGACATACTCTGTGGCCCCACCTATGGGAGGGTCAGGGCAGAGGGGTGGTTACACCCCTTTCCCTTTGTCCAGTTTCGCGCCAGAGCAGGGGCTGGAAGCCCCTGAGCCGGTTTGAACTGGGGTATGCACAGGGACACCAAATGTGCCCCCAGTGCAGGACTTCAAAGCACCAGAGAGTGCTCCGGCCCAGCCCCAATACACACTATCCTGTCTGGGGAGGTGGTCACACCTCCCTGGGACAGGAAACCTATTGTCCAGGCCTCCCCTGCCGGAGTTTCGGTCAGCAGCAGGAGGCCAGACTCGTGTCTGTGGCAGCGGCATCCATTTTGTGATGCCAGGGCTCTGGAAAGTCAGTACCGGGCATACCGGTGTGTACATGTCTTTCCCTCTAGAAGGGTGGAATGCTACCCCCGCCGCCAGAACTGGCGGGGGGTAGTATTCCAAGATGTTTGACACCAAACACGACATGTTTCCGTGCAGCCATCCCAAAGTTAGCATTTAACGCGAGGTTATAATGCGCTTAAGAGTATATGGTCAGGCTGCACTACAAACAGCATCAGAGAAGGGTCTCCGAATGCTGCAGAGGGGCCCTGCTCATGCAGGGGCACCCTCTCACATAGGAACCACGCACTCTGCCTTCAGGATTGATAAGGCCTGCCATAGGAGTGACTTATAGGTTTATATGTGTGTATGTATGTAGTGATATAGGTAGCCTATAGCACAGTAAGGGGTGCATGCACCACCTTACCCAGGCTGCAGTAGCAGACCTGTGGTGTCCTTTTGGCTGGCCTTCCAGGGGTGGCACAATACATGCTGCAGCCCCTGGTAGGCCTCTGAGGTACCTATGCGCTGGGTACATAGTATACCATATACTAGGGACTTATAAGGGCACTCCAGATTGCAATCAGAGATGTGCCTAAGGCACATGGAAACCATTGTATAGAGGAAGCAGATAGACTGGGGCCCTGAATAGCAGGATCCCAGTCCAACTAAGTCATAAACCAGCAAAACACTAGGAAAAAAGTGGGGGCAACCATATAGTCAGATTCCACCTTCCTACATAACCCCCCCCAAACGAAAGGAGATAAGGCTAACCTTGGCCAGTTGAGCCTTTATTGACTAAGTGGCCATATAAGGAAGCACCTGCACTAGCATGGTTGCCCCCTATCTTATGGTCCACTAAGCAATCCCTCACCCTAAGGGTATGAGAGGGTCTCCACCATGGGGAATTACTACCTGTGGTGTGCTTTGGTAAAGTACAAGGCTGGTGAGGTGTCTGAGAAGGGAAGTGAGGCCCTAGGAAGGTTGGTCTCAGCTTCCTCAGATCACTGGTCACCATGTATGCCTGTCTTTCCATGACTGAGTTGCACTGTGCTCTAAGGGTCAACCTTTGGCTGCCTACAGCTGGGGGTTGGGTCCCTTTGGATGGACCACTGGAGGGACATGGCAGGTTTGGAACCTTTTGGTCCCAGGTTTGCCCTTGCCTAACAGAGTCCTTCTGGGGGAGGTCCCTACACAAAGGTATGGGGGATCCCTCAGTGTGTTGAGGAATTTTCACCTGGCTAGGGCTACTAGCCTGGGTGCCCCTAATCTGCTGATGGGGGGTTCCTCTGGACAGGGGCCCTGGGGGGTCCACTGACCTCCCTGACCTCTGCAGCCCTGGGCTGACTGAGGCAGGGTAGAGAGGGGCAGGTTACCTGCTCCAGACTGGGTACCACCTTGGAAGGGTCCTCTGCCATCAGGGGTGGGGCCAGGCCAGGCCTGACTACCTCTGGGGCAGTTCCTTCACTAGGGGTAGGGTCAGTTCCCTGAGGAGGCTGACCCTTACCTACTGTCTGGAGGAAGAAGACTTTTCTTCAACCCTTGTGCTCTCTTTTGGGGGAGAGTGGGCCATTCTTCCAGGCTCCATCTCTCCAAAGTTTCCCTGGGCTTGGGCTGTGGCCATCACAGCCCCACTAACCTTTCCAGGGATGCCCAGCATTCTCAGATGGGTTTGGGGTTCAACTTCAGCCCAGGCTGAAATTTCCAGATCATTGCCCATCAGGCAATGTACAGGCAAGGTTGGGGACACTGCCACTCTTTTTGGGCCTGTGACCCCTTCCCAGCTGAGATTGACCATGGCCATGGGGTGATCTGTTCTGAACCATCAATGTTGGTTACCTGGTATTTAAACTCAGGTAAAAGCTGGTGAGGGGGACTAGTTTCCCTGCCACCATGGTGACACTAGCCCCTGTGTCCCTAAATGCCACAGCTTTCTGACCATTAATTATTGGCTCCAGTCTGTACCTGCCCAATGCATTGGGACCCATGGTAAAGGTGGCAAATCCTACACCACCATCAGAGTCAGAGGAGTCTGTTGAGGGGTCCTGTCTAAACTAGGGCCCACCTCTGTTCCTCTTGCAAAAGCACCTAACTGTTTGGGTACACTACTCCCAACTGGAGGATTACTACTGGTAGTACCAGGAGGGGTGGTAGTAGTTGTTGGAGGAACATTTTCTTTATTGCCAATCCTGGGGCAACTGGGATCAGTTTTCCAGTGTCCAGGCTTTTTACAGACATGGCAATAGGGTTTCTTTTCAGGAGAGGAAGGAGTTTGGGACCCACCCCCAGAAGAGGACTTTTGGGGCCCTGTAGTGGATTTATCCTTAGATTTATCCCCACCTTTCTCTTGGGACTTGGTAGAATCTTTCTTCTGGTCACCACCCTGATTCTTAGTGTTTACTCTGGTTCTGACCCATTTGTCTGCCTTCTTTCCCAATTCTTGGGGAGAGGTCAGATCAGAGTCCACCAGGTACTGGTGTAAAAGCTGGTTTTGACAATTATTAAGGATCTGCTCCCTCATAATCAAATTGTACAATCCTAAAAAGTCATGCACCTTGTTGCCATGTATCCAACCTTCCAGAGCCTTAGTAGCACAATCTACAAAATCAACCCAGGTCTTGAGTCTGAGCCTTTTGGGTGTCTCTGAACTTCAACCTATACTGTTCAGTGGTTAGGCCAAACCCATCTATCAGAGCACTCTTCAAGACTTTGTAATTGTCAGCATCCTCCTCTCTAACAGTGAGGAGCTTATCTCTACCTTTGTCTGCAAAGGAGAGCCACAAGATTGCTGCCCACTGCTCCTGAGGGACCCTCTGTACTTTACAGGCCCTCTCTAGAGCAGTTATCCATTTGTGGATGTCATCCCCACTCTGGTAGGGAGGGACAATCTTGCTCAGGTTTCTATGGTCATAAGACCTTTCCCTATCTTTGGGGAAATTGCTGCCACCATGGGACTCTAGTCCCAACTTTTGTCTCTCTCTATAGAGATCTAGGGACTCCCTGTCTATAGCCAATTGCTGTTTCCTGAGTTCAAGTTGAGCTTGCTCATATTGAATCAGTCTCTTTCTCCTCTCATGAGAGGATTCCCTCCTATGAGAGGAGTCAGAGGTCCCTATTGAGGTGTCAGAGTGGTTAGACTCCTGAGAAGGAGACCTAGACCTTCTGGGCACACTCAGAACTCTTCCTGGGGGGACAAAGGGGAGGTCAGTCTGATCCTCTCCTCCTCCTCCTCCACAGGAGGAATTGGGTTTTCCAGGACAAGGTCATTTTCACCTTCCTGGCCAGTTTCAGAGGGGGGCCTGGGTTTCTTCACCCCTGGCCCCTTCCTCATCTTCTGCCCCACCCTCTTTGCCTACCCCTTCAGACCCTAGGGGCCTGCTGAGATCATCAGCTAGTAACACCTCCCTGAGGTGTTGGGTGCTGGCACTTTTGCCTGCCTTCAACTTCCTAGTAGTGCATAATGCTCTCAATTCCAAGAATGGGAGTTTATCATACTTGGAGGAAGAAGCCCACTGGCTTCTGGCAAGGACTCACTGGGTCCTGGCTTTGAAGACATCACTAGTGAGGTGTGGTGTATGCACTACCTACTCTAGTGTGGCCTACTAAACTCTCTTGAGTTGTAGAAAGGGTGTGCTGTCCCTTAACACACAACTCTAAGTTCAGTAGAACTTACTGTATTACTAAGCTTGATTTATATGTACCTTAGGTACCCTTAGTGGTTTTCAGTTGATCAATTCAATTGAGATTATCTGGTAAAACAATAGCAAGCTGGAATCCCACACGCTGCACACCAATGTGAGAAGTTGGCCTGGCATATGCTGTCCACTAATTATAGTGGGCACCTTGCACCAGTCCAAACAACCCCTTATTGGAGATAGGTTAAAGACAACCTTTATTGAAAGCTATCCTAGTGGTAGCTATGGAGAGCAGCCTTCAGGCTAAGTCTTGAAGGAATGTAAAGCAGCTTGTTTTACCAGTCTATAATCTCTTGAGTGACCAAATGAAAGAGGACCACACCAGGTATATATTCAAAATATATGTATTTATTACTAAACACAGCAAAACCAAAGGGGATGATGGACGGAGTGTTGAACATTGCAAGCACTCACCCCCAGTCAACTGATCTGGGTTTAATCCATCATCATTCTTTAGCTCACTCCGCCACCCCAGTTCAGACATGGCCATATACAAATCAGTCTGACCCTGTGCCTCATGGGAACAGTATAGCCCGAACTGCCAAGCCATGTCTTCCCTGGACCGGAAACAAGCATCCTGGGACCGGTTTCTGGCTTACAGCCGTCATCAGCCAGGCTATCTTGAATCCAGTGGCAAAGTGAGCAAGGGACCCACGTCTGGGCATACCCTGCCAACTAAACACACCCCTCTAGTCTCTTTATGAGGCTAGAGTTCGAAGTACATACGTTACGAGTTAGTTATCTACAGTAATAGCACAAATACACGTTTGAGCCCCAGGGGCGTACCAAACCATATACCAATAAAGTGGTATAAGAACCACGACTGAGCTAGACACAAGGCCTAGAGCCTGTAGAAGTGCTTGGACCACAAGGAACCACCCAAGGCAGTGACACAGGGGACCCACGGGGGACGCGTGCAGTGTATGAACACAACCGCGAACCACCGTTAACTTCTATGGGGAAAGTCGCGATTAGAATTTAAAAGAAAAGGGAGGGGCAGGGTGAGGGGGTAGTGGCTCAGACATACGACAGACAGAACTCAGAGGGAGTTCTGTCCGTCGTAAGTCTGAGTCCACTACCCCCCCTACCCTCCCCCGCCCCACCGCACCGCCCTGCGGCACACCCTCGGCGAGCCGCCACTGAAGAGGGGTGCAGACATTTGCAAGAGAGGTACAGAAAGAAGCAAGAGAAGGGCAGAAGGAACCAACAGACATGCAGAAAGAGGCAAGAGGGGTGCAGAAAAAGGTAAGAGAAGTGCAGAAAGAAGCAACAGAATGGTAGAAAGAGGCAAGAGAAGGCAGAAAAAAGCAACAGAGGTACAGAAAGAGGCAAGAGACTGCAGAAAGAGGCAAGTGAGGTGCAGAAACAGGCAAAAGGGGGGCAGATAGAGACAAGAGAAGTGCAGAAAGAAGCAACAGAGATGCAAAAGGAGGCAAGAGAATTGCAGAAACAGGGGAGAGAGTTGCAGAAACAGGCAAGAGAGGTGCAGAAAGATGGAACAGAGGTGCCAAAAGAGGCAAGACGGTGCAGAAAGAAGGAAGAGAGTTGCAGAAGGAAGCAAGAGAAGTGCATATAGAGGCAAGAGAGGAGCAGAAAGAGGCAAAAGAGGTGCAGAAAGAGGCAAGTAGGGTGCAGAAAGAAGCAAAAGAAGTACAGAAAGATGCAAGAGAAAGCAGAAAGAAGCAACAGAGGTGCAGAAGGAAGCAAGAGAACTTAAGAAAGAAGGAAGATAGTTGTGTTAACAGGAAAAAGAGGTGCAGAAAGAGGGAACAGGGGTGCAGACAGAAGCAAGAGAGGTGCAGAAAGAGGGAAGATGTTGCAGAAATAGGCAAGAGGGGTACAGACATTTGCAAGAGAGGTGCAGAAAGAAGCAAGAGGGGTGCAGAAAAAATAAAGAAAGGTGCGGAAAGAAGCATGAGAACTGCAGAATGAAGGAACAGAGGTGCAGAAAGAGGCAAGAGAGGTGCAGAAAGAATGAAGAGGGGTGCAGTCAAAAGCAAGAGATGTGCAGAAAGAAGCAAGAAAAGTGCAGAAAGAAGCAACAGCGGTGCAGAAAGAGGCTAGAAGGGTACAGCAAGAGGTAAGAGAAGTGCAGAAAGAAGCAACAGAGGTGCAGAAAGAGGCAAGAGAACTGCAGAAAGAGGCTAGAGAGGTGCAGAAAGAGGGAAGACGGGTACAGAAAGAAGCAAGAGAGGTGCAGAAAGAAGCAAGAGTAGTGCAGAAAGAAGCAACAGAGGTTCAGAAAGAGTCAAGAGGGGTAAAGAAAGAGGCAAGAGAAGTGCAGAAAGAAGCAACAGAAATGTAGAAAGAGGCAAGAGAAGTGCAGAAAGAAGCAAAAGAAATGCAGAAAGAGGAAGGAGAAGTGCAGAAAGAAGCAACAGAGGTGCAGAAAGAGGCAAGATAAGTGTGGAAAGGAGCAACAGAGGTACAGAAAGAGGCAAGAGAGGTGCAGAAAAAGGCAAGAGATGTTCAGAAAGAGGCAAGTGAGGTGTAGAAAAAGGCAAGAGGGGTTCAGAAAGAGGCAAGAAAAGTGCAGATAGAAGCAACAGAGATGCAGAAGGAGGCAAGAGAATTGCAGTAAGAGGGAAGTGAGTTGCAGAAAAAAGGAACAGGCGTGCAGAAAGAGGCAAGAGGGTGCACAAAGAAGGAAGAGAGGTGCAGAAGGAAGCAAAAGAAGTGCATAAAGAGGCAAGAGAGGAGCAGAAAGAGGAAAGAGAGGTGCAAGAAGAGGGAAGAGGGTTGCAGAAAGAGGCAAGTAGGGTGCAGAAAGAAGCAAGAGAAATGCAGAAAGAAGCAAGAAAAGTGTGGAAAGAAGCAACAGAGGTGCAGACGGAAGCAAGAGAACTTCAGAAAGAGGGAAGATAGTTGCATAAACAGGACAAAGGTGTACAGAAAGAGGGAACAGGGGTGCAGCCAGAGGCAAGAGAGGTGCAGAAAGAGGGAGGAGGGTTGCAGAAAGAGGCAAGAGGGGTGCAGACATTTGCAAGAGAGGTGCAGAAAGAAGCAAGAGATGTGCAGAAGGAACCAACAGAGGTGCAGAAAGAGGCAAGAGGGGTGGAGAAAGAGGCAAGAGAAGTACAGAAAGAAGCAGCAGAGGTGTAGAAAGAGGCACGAGAGGTACTGAAAGAGTTAAGAGAGGTACAGAAAGAGGGAAGAAGGGTGCTGAAAGAGGGAAGAAGGGTGCAGAAAGAGGCAAGAGGGGTGCAGAAAGAGGCAAGAGGGGTGCAGACATTTGCAAGAGAGGTGCAGAAAGAAGCAAGAGATGTGCAGAAGGAACCAACAGAGGTGCAGAAAGAGGCAAGAGAACTGCAGAAAGAGGCAAGAGAGGTACTGAAAGAGTTAAGAGAGGTACAGAAAGAGGGAAGAAGGGTGCAGAAAGAGGGAAGACGGGTACAGAAAGAAGCAACAGAGGTTCAGAAAGAGGCAAGAGGGGTACAGAAAGAGGCAAGAGAAGTGCAGAAAGAAGCAAAAGACATGCAGAAAGAGGCAAGATAAGTGTGGAAAGGAGCAACAGAGATACAGAAAGAGGCAAGAGAGGTGCAGAAAAAGGCAAGAGATGTTCAGAAAGAGGCAAGTGAGGTGCATAAAAAGGCAAGAGAGGTGCAGAAAGAGGCAAGAAAAGTGCAGATAGAAGCAACAGAGATGCAGAAGGAGGCAAGAGAATTGCAGTAAGAGGGAAGTGAGTTGCAGAAGCAGGCAAGAGAGGTGCAAAAAAAAGGAACAGGGGTGCAGAAAGAGGCAAGAGGGTGCAGAAAGAAGGAAGAGAGGTGCAGAAGAAAGCAAGAGAAGTGCATAAAGAGGCAAGAGAGGAGCAGAAAGAGGAAAGAGAGGTACAGAAAGAGGGAAGAGGGTTGCAGAAAGAGGCAAGTAGGGTGCAGAAAGAAGTAAGAGAAGTACAGAAAGAAGCAAGAAAAGTGTGGAAAGAAGCAACAGAGGTGCAGACAGAAGCAAGAGAACTTCAGAAAGAGGGAAGATAGTTGCATAAACAGGACAAAGGTGTGCATAAAGAGGGAACAGGGGTGCAGACAGAGGCAAGAGAGGTGCAGAAAGAGGGAGGAGGGTTGCAGAAAGAGGCAAGAGGGGTGCAGACATTTGCAACAGAGGTGCAGAAAGAAGAAAGAGATGTGCAGAAGGAACCAACAGAGGTGCAGAAAAAGGCAAAAGGGGTGGAGAAAGAGTCAAGAGAAGTACAGAAAGAAGCAGCAGAGGTGCAGAAAGAGGCAAGAGAACTGCAGAAAGAGGCAAGAGAGGTACTGAAAGAGTTAAGAGAGGTACAGAAATAGAGAAGAAGGGTGCAGAGCGAGGGAAGAAGGGTGCAGAAAGAGGCAAGAGGGGTACAAAAAAGAAGCAACAGAGGTCCAGAAAAAAGCAAGTAAAGTGCAGAAAGAAGCAACAGATGTGCAGAAAGATGCAAGAGAACTGCAGAAAGAGGCAAGACAGGTGCAGAAAGAGGGAAGAGGGGTGCAGAAAGAGGCAAGAGAGATGCAAAAAGAAGAAAGAGATGGGCAGAAAAAGAGAAGAGAGCTGCAGAAAGAGGCAAGAGAGGTGCAAAAGAAGCAAAAAAGGTGCAGAAAGAAGCATGAGAAGTGCAGGATGAAGGAACAGAGGTGCAGAAAGAGGCAAGAGAGGCGCAGAAAGAGGGAAGAGGGGTGCAGACAGAATCAAGAGAGGTGCAGACAGAAGTAAAAACGTGCAGAAAAAAGCAACAACGGTGCAGAAAGAGGCAAGAGGGGTGTAGAAAGAGGTAAGAGAAGTGCAGAAAGAAGCCAGAGAGGTGCAGAAAGAGGCAAGAGAACTGCAGAAAGAAGCAAGAGAGGTGGAGAAAGAGGCAAGAGAGGTGCAGAAAGAGGGAAGACAGGTACAGAAAGAAGCAAGAGAGGTACAGAAAGAGGCAAGAGAAGTTCAAAAAGAAGCAACAGAGGTTCAGAAAGAGGCAAGAGGGGTGCAGAAAGAGGCAAGAGAAGTGCAGAAAGAAGCAACAGAAATGTTGAAGAGACAATTGAAGTGCAGAAAGAAGCTACAGAAATGCAGAAAGAGGCAAGAGAAGTGCAGAAAGAAGCAACAGAGGTGCAGAAAGAGGCAAGAGAAGTGTAGAAAGGAGCAACAGAGGTATAGAAAGAGGCAAGAAAGGTGCAGAAAGAGGCAAGAGACGTGCAGAAACAGACATGTGTAGTGCAGAAACAGGCAAGAGGGGTGCAGAAAGAAGCAAGAGAAGTGCAGAAAGAAGCAACAGAGATGCAGAAGGAGGCAAGAGAATTGAAGAAAAAGGGAAGAGAGTTGCAGAAACAGGCAAGAGAGGTGTAGAAAAAGGGAACAGGGGTGCAGAAAGAGGCAAGAGGGTACAGAAAGAAGGGAGAGAGGTACAGAAGGAAGCAAGAGAAGTACATAAAGAGGCAAGAGAGGAGCAGAAAGAGGCAAGAGAGGTGCAGAAAGAGGGTGCAGAAAGAGGGAAGAGGGATGCAGAAAGAGGCAAGTAGGGTGCAGAAAAAAGCAAGAGAAGTGCAGATAGAAGCAAGAAAAGTGCGGAAAGAAGCAACAGAGGTGCAGAAGGAAGCAAGAGAACTTCAAAAAGAGGGAAGATAGTTGCATAAACAGGAAAAAGAGGTGCAGAAAGAGAGAACGGGGTGCAGACAGAGGCAAGAGAGTTGCAGAAAGAGGGAAGAGGGTTGCATAAAGAGGCAAGAGGGGTGCAGACATTTGCAAGAGAGGTGCAGAAAGAACCAGCAGAGGTGCAGAAAGAGGCAAGAGGGGTGAGGAAAGAGGCAAGAGAAGTGCAGAAAGAAGCAACAGAGGTGCAGGAAGAGGAAAGAGAACTGCAGAAAGAGGCAAGAGAGGTACAGAAAGAGGTAATAGAGGTACAGAAAGAGGGAAGAAGGATGCAGAAAGAGGCAAGAGGGATACAAAAAAGAATCAACAGAGGTCCAGAAAAAAGCAAGTGAAGTGCAGAAAGAAGCAACAGATGTACAGAAAGATGCAAGAGAACTGCAGAAAGAGGCAAGAGAGGTGCAGAAAGAGGGAAGAGGGGTGCTGAAAGAGGCAAGAGAGGTGCAAAAAGAAGAAAGAAATGTGCAGAAACAGAGAAGACAGCTGCAGAAAGAGGCAAGAGGGGTGCAAAAAGAAGCAAAAAAGGTGCAGGATGAAGGAACAGAGGTGCAGAAAGAGGCAAGAGAGGTGCAGAAAGAGGGAAGAGGGGTGCAGACAGAATCAAGAGAGTTGCAGACAGAAGCAAAAAACATGCAGAAAAAAGCAACAACGGTGCAGAAAGAGGCAAGAGAAGTGCAGAAAGAAGCCAGAGAGGTGCAGAAAGAGGCAAGAGAACTGCAGAAAGAAGCAACAGAGGTTCAGAAAGAGGCAAGAGGGGTGCAGAAAGAGGCAAGAGAAGTGCAGAAAGAAGCAACAGAAATGTAGAAGAGACAAGAGAAGTGCAGAAGTGCAGAAAGAAGCTACAGAAATGCAGAAAGGGGCAAGAGAAGTGCAGAAAAAGCAACAGAGGTGCAGAAAGAGGCAAGAGAACTGCAGAAAGAAGCAAGAGAGGTGGAGAAAGAGGCAAGAGAGGTGCAGAAAGAGGGAAGACAGGTACAGAAAGAAGCAAGAGAGGTACAGAAAGAGGCAAGAGAAGTGCAAAAAGAAGCAACAGAGGTTCAGAAAGAGGCAAGAGGGGTACAGAAAGAGGCAAGAGAAGTGCAGAAACAGGCAAGAGGGGTGCAGCAAGAGGCACGAAAAGTGCAGAAAGAAGCAACCGAGATGCAGAAGGAGGCAAGGGAATTTGCAGAAAGAGAGAAGAGATTTGCAGAAATAGGCAAGAAAGGTAGAGAAAAAGGGAACAGGAGTGCAGAAAGAGGCAAGAGGGTACAGAAAGAAGGAAGAGATGTGCAGAAGGAAGCAAGAGAAGTGCATAAAGAGGCAAGAGAGGAGCAGAAAGAGGCAAGAGAGGTACAGAAAGAGGGAAGAGGGTGCAGAAAGAGGGAAGAGGGTACAGAAAGTAGCAAGTAGGGTGCAGAAAGAAGCAAGAGAAGTGCAGAAAGAAGCAAGAGAAGTGTGGAAAGAAGCAACAGAGGTGCAGAAGGAAGCAAGAGAACTTCAGAAAGAGTGAAGATAGTTGCATAAATAGGAAAAAGAGGTGCAGAAAGAGGGAACAGGGGCGCAGACAGAGGAAAGAGAGGTGCAGAAAGAGGGAAAAGGGTTGCAGAAAGAGGCAAGAGGGGCAGTGGCGGCTCGCCGAGGGAGTGCCATGGGTCAGTGGGGCGGGGGAGGGGCAGGGTGAGGGGGTAGTGGACTCAGACATACGACAGACAGAACTCAGAGGGAGTTCTGTCCATCATAAGTCCGAGTCCACTACCCCCCCTACCCTCCCCCGCCCCACCGCCCTGCGGCACTCCCTCGGCAAGCCGCCACTGAAGAGGGGTGCAGACATTTGCAAGAGAGGTACAGAAAGAAGCAAGAGAAGGGCAGAAGGAACCAACAGACATGCAGAAAGAGGCAAGAGGGGTGCAGAAAGAGGTAAGAGAAGTGCAGAAAGAAGCAACAGAAATGTAGAAAGAGGCAAGAGAAGTGCAGAAAGAAGCGACAGAGGTACAGAAAGAGGCAAGAGACTGCAGAAAGAGGCAAGTGAGGTGCAGAAACAGGCAAAAGGGGGCAGATAGAGGCAAGAGAAGTGCAGAAAGAAGCAACAGAGATGCAAAAGGAGGCAAGAGAATTGCAGAAACAGGGAGAGAGTTGCAGAAACAGGCAAGAGAGGTGCAGAAAGAGGGAACAGGGGTGCCAAAAGAGGCAAGACGGTGCAGAAAGAAGGAAGAGAGTTGCAGAAGGAAGCAAGAGAAGTGCATATAGAGGCAAGAGAGGAGCAGAAAGAGGCAAGAGAGGTGCAGAAAGGGGCAAGTAGGGTGCAGAAAGAAGCAAAAGAAGTACAGAAAGATGCAAGAGAAAGCAGAAAGAAGCAACAGAGGTGCAGAAGGAAGCAAGAGAACTTAAGAAAGAAGGAAGATAGTTGTGTTAACAGGAAAAGAGGTGCAGAAAGAGGGAACAGGGGTGCAGACAGAAGCAAGAGAGGTGCAGAAAGAGGGAAGATGTTGCAGAAATAGGCAAGAGGGGTACAGACATTTGCAAGAGAGGTGCAGAAAGAAGCAAGAGTGGTGGAGAAAGAGGCAAGAGAAGTGCAGAAAGAAACAACAGAGGTGTAGAAAGAGGCAAGAGAACTACAGAAAGAGGCAAGAGAGGTACAGAAAGAGGTAAGAGAGGTACAGAAAGAGGGAAAAAGGGTGCAGAAAGAGGCAAGAGTGGTGCAGAAAGAAGAAAGGGAGGTGCAGAAATAGAGAAGAGAGCTGCAGAAAGAGGCAAGAGGGGTGCAGAAAAAATAAAGAAAGGTGCGGAAAGAAGCATGAGAACTGCAGAATGAAGGAACAGAGGTGCAGAAAGAGGCAAGAGAGGTGCAGAAAGAATGAAGAGGGGTGCAGTCAGAAGCAAGAGATGTGCAGAAAGAAGCAAGAAAAGTGCAGAAAGAAGCAACAGCAGTGCAGAAAGAGGCTAGAAGGGTACAGCAAGAGGTAAGAGAAGTGCAGAAAGAAGCAACAGAGGTGCAGAAAGAGGCAAGAGAACTGCAGAAAGAGGCTAGAGAGGTGCAGAAAGAGGGAAGACGGGTACAGAAAGAAGCAAGAGAGGTGCAGAAAGAAGCAAGAGTAGTGCAGAAAGAAGCAACAGAGGTTCAGAAAGAGGCAAGAGGGGTAAAGAAAGAGGCAAGAGAAGTGCAGAAAGAAGCAACAGAAATGTAGAAAGAGGCAAGAGAAGTGCAGAAAGAAGCAAAAGAAATGCAGAAAGAGAAAGGAGAAGTGCAGAAAGAAGCAACAGAGGTGCATAAAGAGGCAAGATAAGTGTGGAAAGGAGCAACAGAGGTACAGAAAGAGGAAAGAGAGGTGCAGAAAAAGGCAAGAGATGTTCAGAAAGAGGCAAGTGAGGTGTAGAAAAAGGCAAGAGGGGTTCAGAAAGAGGCAAGAAAAGTGCAGATAGAAGCAACAGAGATGCAGAAGGAGGCAAGAGAATTGCAGTAAGAGGGAAGTGAGTTGCAGAAACAGGCAAGAGAGGTGCAGAAAAAGGAACAGGGGTGCAGAAAGAGGCAAGAGGGTGCACAAAGAAGGAAGAGAGGTGCAGAAGGAAGCAAAAGAAGTGCATAAAGAGGCAAGAGAGGAGCAGAAAGAGGAAAGAGAGGTGCAAGAAGAGGGAAGAGGGTTGCAGAAAGAGGCAAGCAGGGTGCAGAAAGAAGTAAGAGAAGTGCAGAAAGAAGCAAGAAAAGTGTGGAAAGAAGCAACAGAGGTACAGACGGAAGCAAGAGAACTTCAGAAAGAGGGAAGATAGTTGCATAAACAGGACAAAGGTGTGCAGAAAGAGGGAACAGGGGTGCAGACAGAGGCAAGAGAGGTGCAGAAAGAGGGAGGAGGGTTGCAGAAAGAGGCAAGAGGGGTGCAGACATTTGCAACAGAGGTGCAGAAAGAAGAAAGAGATGTGCAGAAGGAACCAACAGAGGTGCAGAAAAAGGCAAAAGGGGTGGAGAAAGAGGCAAGAGAAGTACAGAAAGAAGCAGCAGAGGTGCAGAAAGAGGCAAGAGAACTGCAGAAAGATGCAAGAGAGGTACTGAAAGAGTTAAGAGAGGTACAGAAATAGAGAAGAAGGGTGCAGAGAGAGGGAAGAAGGGTGCAGAAAGAGGCAAGAGGGGTACAAACAAAGAAGCAACAGAGGTCCAGAAAAAGCAAGTGAAGTGCAGAAAAAAGCAACAGATGTGCAGAAAGATGCAAGAGAACTGCAGAAAGAGGCAAGACAGGTGCAGAAAGAGGGAAGAGGGGTGCAGAAAGAGGCAAGAGAGATGCAAAAAGAAGAAAGAGATGTGCAGAAAAAGAGAAGAGAGCTGCAGAAAGAGGCAAGAGAGGTGCAAAAAGAAGCAAAAAAGGTGCAGAAAGAAGCATGAGAAGTGCAGGATGAAGGAACAGAGGTGCAGAAAGAGGCAAGAGAGGCGCAGAAAGAGGGAAGAGGGGTGCAGACAGAATCAAGAGAGGTGCAGACAGAAGTAAAAAAACATGCAGAAAAAAGCAACAACGGTGCAGAAAGATGCAAGAGAACTGCAGAAAGAGGCAAGACAGGTGCAGAAAGAGGCAAGAGAGGCGCAGAAAGAGGGAAGAGGGGTGCAGACAGAATCAAGAGAGGTGCAGACAGAAGTAAAAAAACGTGCAGAAAAAAGCAACAACGGTGCAGAAAGAGGCAAGAGGGGTGTAGAAAGAGGTAAGAGAAGTGCAGAAAGAAGCCAGAGAGGTGCAGAAAGAGGCAAGAGAACTGCAGAAAGAAGCAAGAGAGGTGGAGAAAGAGGCAAGAGAGGTGCAGAAAGAGGGAAGACAGGTACAGAAAGAAGCAAGAGAGGTACAGAAAGAGGCAAGAGAAGTTCAAAAAGAAGCAACAGAGGTTCAGAAAGAGGCAAGAGGGGTGCAGAAAGAGGCATGAGAAGTGCAGAAAGAAGCAACAGAAATGTAGAAGAGACAAGAGAAGTGCAGAAAGAAGCTACAGAAATGCAGAAAGAGGCAAGAGAAGTGCAGAAAGAAGCAACAGAGGTGCAGAAAGAGGCAAGAGAAGTGTAGAAAGGAGCAACAGAGGTATAGAAAGAGGCAAGAAAGGTGCAGAAAGAGGCAAGAGACGTGCAGAAACAGACATGTGTAGTGCAGAAACAGGCAAGAGGGTTGCAGAAAGAAGCAAGAGAAGTGCAGAAAGAAGCAACAGAGATGCAGAAGGAGGCAAGAGAATTGAAGAAAAAGGGAAGAGAGTTGCAGAAACAGGCAAGAGAGGTGCAGAAAAAGGGAATAGGGGTGCAGAAAGAGGCAAGAGGGTACAGAAAGAAGGGAGAGAGGTACAGAAGGAAGCAAGAGAAGTACATAAAGAGGCAAGAGAGGAGCAGAAAGATGCAAGACAGGTGCAGAAAGAGGGTGCAGAAAGAGGGAAGAGGGATGCAGAAAGAGGCAAGTAGGGTGCAGAAAAAGCAAGAGAAGTGCAGATAGAAGCAAGAAAAGTGCGGAAAGAAGCAACAGAGGTGCAGAAGGAAGCAAGAGAACTTCAAAAAGAGGGAAGATAGTTGCATAAACAGGAAAAAGAGGTGCAGAAAGAGGGAACAGGGGTGCAGACAGAGGCAAGAGAGTTGCAGAAAGAGGGAAGAGGGAAGAGGGTTGCATAAAGAGGCAAGAGGGGTGCAGACATTTGCAAGAGAGGTGCAGAAAGAACCAG
This sequence comes from Calotriton arnoldi, assembly GCA_963921515.1. Classification (NCBI taxonomy): domain Eukaryota; kingdom Metazoa; phylum Chordata; class Amphibia; order Caudata; family Salamandridae; genus Calotriton; species Calotriton arnoldi. Next base: position 811,947 of record CAWUFW010007654.1, on the reverse strand, counting down.
CAGAGGTGCAGAAAGAGGCAAGAGGGGTACAAAAAGAATCAACAGAGGTCCAGAAAAAGCAAGTGAAGTGCAGAAAGAAGCAACAGATGTACAGAAAGATGCAAGAGAACTGCAGAAAGAGGCAAGAGAGGTGCAGAAAGAGGGAAGAGGGGTGCTGAAAGAGGCAAGAGAGGTGCAAAAGAAGAAAGAAATGTGCAGAAACAGAGAAGACAGCTGCAGAAAGAGGCAAGAGGGGTGCAAAAAGAAGCAAAAAGGTGCAGAAAGATGCATGAGAAGTGCAGGATGAAGGAACAGAGGTGCAGAAAGAGGCAAGAGAGGCACAGAAAGAGGGAAGAGGGGTGCAGACAGAATCAAGAGAGGTGCAGACAGAAGCAAAAACATGCAGAAAAAAGCAACAACGGTGCAGAAAGAGGCAAGAGAAGTGCAGAAAGAAGCCAGAGAGGTGCAGAAAGAGGCAAGAGAACTGCAGAAAGAAGCAAGAGAGGTGGAGAAAGAGGCAAGAGAGGTGCAGAAAGAGGGAAGACAGGTACAGAAAGAAGCAAGAGAGGTACAGAAAGAGGCAAGATAAGTGCAAAAAGAAGCAACAGAGGTTCAGAAAGAGGCAAGAGGGGTGCAGAAAGAGGCAAGAGAAGTGCAGAAAGAAGCAACAGAAATGTAGAAGAGACAAGAGAAGTGCAGACGTGCAGAAAGAAGCTACAGAAATGCAGAAAGAGGCAAGAGAAGTGCAGAAAAAGCAACAGAGGTTCAGAAAGAGGCAAGAGAACTGCAGAAAGAAGCAAGAGAGGTGGAGAAAGAGGCAAGAGAGGTGCAGAAAGAGGGAAGACAGGTACAGAAAAAAGCAAGAGAGGTACAGAAAGAGGCAAGAGAAGTGCAAAAAGAAGCAACAGAGGTTCAGAAAGAGGCAAGAGGGGTACAGAAAGAGGCAAGAGAAGTGCAGAAACAGGCAAGAGGGGTGCAGAAAGAGGCACGAAAAGTGCAGAAAGAAGCAACCGAGATGCAGAAGGAGGCAAGGGAATTGCAGAAAGAGAGAAGAGAGTTGCAGAAACAGGCAAGAAAGGTAGAGAAAAAGGGACTAGGAGTGCAGAAAGAGGCAAGAGGGTACAGAAAGAAGGAAGAGATGTGCAGAAGGAAGCAAGAGAAGTGCATAAAGAGGCAAGAGAGGAGCAGAAAGAGGCAAGAGAGGTACAGAAAGAGGGAAGAGGGTGCAGAAAGAGGGAAGAGGGGTACAGAAAGTAGCAAGTAGGGTGCAGAAAGAAGCAAGAGAAGTGCAGAAAGAAGCAAGAGAAGTGTGGAAAGAAGCAACAGAGGTGCAGAAGGAAGCAAGAGAACTTCAGAAAGAGTGAAGATAGTTGCATAAATAGGAAAAAGAGGTGCAGAAAGAGGGAACAGGGGCGCAGACAGAGGAAAGAGAGGTGCAGAAAGAGGGAAAAGGGTTGCAGAAAGAGGCAAGCGGGGCAGTGGCTGCTCGCCGAGGAGTGCCATGGGGCAGTGGGGCGGGGAGGGGCAGGGTGAGGGGTAGTGGACTCAGACATACGACAGACAGAACTCAGAGGGAGTTCTGTCCATCGTAAGTCCGAGTCTAAGGTAAGGTAAGAGAAGTGCAGAAAGAAGCAACAGAGGTGCAGAAAGAGGCAAGAGAACTGCAGAAAGAGGCTAGAGAGGTGCAGAAAGAGGGAAGACGGGTACAGAAAGAAGCAAGAGAGGTGCAGAAAGAAGCAAGAGTAGTGCAGAAAGAAGCAACAGAGGTTCAGAAAGAGGCAAGAGGGGTAAAGAAAGAGGCAAGAGAAGTGCAGAAAGAAGCAACAGAAATGTAGAAAGAGGCAAGAGAAGTGCAGAAAGAAGCAAAAGAAATGCAGAAAGAGAAAGGAGAAGTGCAGAAAGAAGCAACAGAGGTGCAGAAAGAGGCAAGATAAGTGTGGAAAGGAGCAACAGAGGTGCAGAAAGAGGCAAGAGAGGTGCAGAAAAAGGCAAGAGATGTTCAGAAAGAGGCAAGTGAGGTGTAGAAAAAGGCAAGAGGAGTTCAGAAAGAGGCAAGAAAAGTGCAGATAGAAGCAACAGAGATGCAGAAGGAGGCAAGAGAATTGCAGTAAGAGGGAAGTGAGTTGCAGAAACAGGCAAGAGAGGTGCAGAAAAAAGGAACAGGGGTGCAGAAAGAGGCAAGAGGGTGCACAAAGAAGGAAGAGAGGTGCAGAAGGAAGCAAAAGAAGTGCATAAAGAGGCAAGAGAGGAGCAGAAAGAGGAAAGAGAGGTGCAAGAAGAGGGAAGAGGGTTGCAGAAAGAGGCAAGTAGGGTGCAGAAAGAAGCAAGAGAAATGCAGAAAGAAGCAAGAAAAGTGTGGAAAGAAGCAACAGAGGTGCAGACGGAAGCAAGAGAATTTCAGAAAGAGGGAAGATAGTTGCATAAACAGGACAAAGGTGTGCAGAAAGAGGGAACAGGGGTGCCGCCAGAGGCAAGAGAGGTGCAGAAAGAGGGAGGAGGGTTGCAGAAAGGCAAGAGGGGTGCAGACATTTGCAAGAGAGGTGCAGAAAGAAGCAAGAGATGTGCAGAAGGAACCAACAGAGGTGCAGAAAGAGGCAAGAGGGTGGAGAAAGAGGCAAGAGAAGTACAGAAAGAAGCAGCAGAGGTGTAGAAAGAGGCAAGAGAGGTGCTGAAAGAGTTAAGAGAGGTACAGAAAGAGGGAAGAAGGGTGCAGAAAGAGGGAAGAAGGGTGCAGAAAGAGGCAAGAGGGGTGCAGAAAGAGGCAAGAGGGGTGCAGACATTTGCAAGAGAGGTGCAGAAAGAAGCAAGAGATGTGCAGAAGGAACCAACAGAGGTGCAGAAAGAGGCAAGAGAATTGCAGTAAGATGGAAGTGAGTTGCAGAAACAGGCAAGAGAGGTGCAGAAAGAAGGAACAGGGGTGCAGAAAGAGGCAAGAGGGTGCACAAAGAAGGAAGAGAGGTGCAGAAGGAAGCAAAAGAAGTGCATAAAGAGGCAAGAGAGGAGCAGAAAGAGGAAAGAGAGGTGCAAGAAGAGGGAAGAGGTTGCAGAAAGAGGCAAGCAGGGTGCAGAAAGAAGTAAGAGAAGTGCAGAAAGAAGCAAGAAAAGTGTGGAAAGAAGCAACAGAGGTACAGACGGAAGCAAGAGAACTTCAGAAAGAGGGAAGATAGTTGCATAAACAGGACAAAGGTGTGCAGAAAGAGGGAACAGGGGTGCAGACAGAGGCAAGAGAGGTGCAGAAAGAGGGAGGAGGGTTGCAGAAAGAGGCAAGAGGGGTGCAGACATTTGCAACAGAGGTGCAGAAAGAAGAAAGAGATGTGCAGAAGGAACCAACAGAGGTGCAGAAAAAGGCAAAAGGGGTGGAGAAAGAGGCAAGAGAAGTACAGAAAGAAGCAGCAGAGGTGCAGAAAGAGGCAAGAGAACTGCAGAAAGATGCAAGAGAGGTACTGAAAGAGTTAAGAGAGGTACAGAAATAGAGAAGAAGGGTGCAGAGAGAGGGAAGAAGGGTGCAGAAAGAGGCAAGAGGGGTACAAACAAAGAAGCAACAGAGGTCCAGAAAAAAGCAAGTGAAGTGCAGAAAAAAGCAACAGATGTGTAGAAAGATGCAAGAGAACTGCAGAAAGAGGCAAGACAGGTGCAGAAAGAGGGAAGAGGGGTGCAGAAAGAGGCAAGAGAGATGCAAAAAGAAGAAAGAGATGTGCAGAAAAAGAGAAGAGAGCTGCAGAAAGAGGCAAGAGAGGTGCAAAAGAAGCAAAAAAGGTGCAGAAAGAAGCATGAGAAGTGCAGGATGAAGGAACAGAGGTGCAGAAAGAGGCAAGAGAGGCGCAGAAAGAGGGAAGAGGGGTGCAGACAGAATCAAGAGAGGTGCAGACAGAAGTAAAAAAACATGCAGAAAAAAGCAACAACGGTGCAGAAAGAGGCAAGAGGGGTGTAGAAAGAGGTAAGAGAAGTGCAGAAAGAAGCCAGAGAGGTGCAGAAAGAGGCAAGAGAACTGCAGAAAGAAGCAAGAGAGGTGGAGAAAGAGGCAAGAGAGGTGCAGAAAGAGGGAAGACAGGTACAGAAAGAAGCAAGAGAGGTACAGAAAGAGGCAAGAGAAGTTCAGAAAGAAGCAACAGAGGTTCAGAAAGAGGCAAGAGGGGTGCAGAAAGAGGCAAGAGAAGTGCAGAAAGAAGCAACAGAAATGTAGAAGAGACAAGAGAAGTGCAGAAAGAAGCTACAGAAATGCAGAAAGAGGCAAGAGAAGTGCAGAAAGAAGCAACAGAGGTGCAGAAAGAGGCAAGAGAAGTGTAGAAAGGAGCAACAGAGGTATAGAAAGAGGCAAGAAAGGTGCAGAAAGAGGCAAGAGACGTGCAGAAACAGACATGTGTAGTGCAGAAACAGGCAAGAGGGTTGCAGAAAGAAGCAAGAGAAGTGCAGAAAGAAGCAACAGAGATGCAGAAGGAGGCAAGAGAATTGAAGAAAGAGGGAAGAGAGTTGCAGAAACAGGCAAGAGAGGTGCAGAAAAAGGGAATAGGGGTGCAGAAAGAGGCAAGAGGGTACAGAAAGAAGGGAGAGAGGTACAGAAGGAAGCAAGAGAAGTACATAAAGAGGCAAGAGAGGAGCAGAAAGATGCAAGACAGGTGCAGAAAGAGGGTGCAGAAAGAGGGAAGAGGGATGCAGAAAGAGGCAAGTAGGGTGCAGAAAGAAGCAAGAGAAGTGCAGATAGAAGCAAGAAAAGTGCGGAAAGAAGCAACAGAGGTGCAGAAGGAAGCAAGAGAACTTCAGAAAGAGGGAAGATAGTTGCATAAACAGGAAAAGAGGTGCAGAAAGAGGGAACAGGGGTGCAGACAGAGGCAAGAGAGTTGCAGAAAGAGGGAAGAGGGAAGAGGTTGCATAAAGAGGCAAGAGGGGTGCAGACATTTGCAAGAGAGGTGCAGAAAGAACCAGCAGAGGTGAAGAAAGAGGCAAGAGGGGTACAAAAAGAATCAACAGAGGTCCAGAAAAAGCAAGTGAAGTGCAGAAAGAAGCAACAGATGTACAGAAAGATGCAAGAGAACTGCAGAAAGAGGCAAGAGAGGTGCAGAAAGAGGGAAGAGGGGTGCTGAAAGAGGCAAGAGAGGTGCAAAAAGAAGAAAGAAATGTGCAGAAACAGAGAAGACAGCTGCAGAAAGAGGCAAGAGAGGTGCAAAAAGAAGCAAAAAAGGTGCAGAAAGATGCATGAGAAGTGCAGGATGAAGGAACAGAGGTGCAGAAAGAGGCAAGAGAGGCACAGAAAGAGGGAAGAGGGTGCAGACAGAATCAAGAGAGGTGCAGACAGAAGCAAAAAACATGCAGAAAAAAGCAACAACGGTGCAGAAAGAGGCAAGAGAAGTGCAGAAAGAAGCCAGAGAGGTGCAGAAAGAGGCAAGAGAACTGCAGAAAGAAGCAAGAGAGGTGGAGAAAGAGGCAAGAGAGGTGCAGAAAGAGGGAAGACAGGTACAGAAAGAAGCAAGAGAGGTACAGAAAGAGGCAAGATAAGTGCAAAAAGAAGCAACAGAGGTTCAGAAAGAGGCAAGAGGGGTGCAGAAAGAGGCAAGAGAAGTGCAGAAAGAAGCAACAGAAATGTAGAAGAGACAAGAGAAGTGCAGACGTGCAGAAAGAAGCTACAGAAAGGCAGAAAGAGGCAAGAGAAGTGCAAAAAGAAGCAACAGAGGTTCAGAAAGAGGCAAGAGGGGTACAGAAAGAGGCAAGAGAAGTGCAGATAGAAGCAAGAAAAGTGCGGAAAGAAGCAACAGAGGTGCAGAAGGAAGCAAGAGAACTTCAAAAGAGGGAAGATAGTTGCATAAACAGGAAAAAGAGGTGCAGAAAGAGGGAACAGGGGTGCAGACAGAGGCAAGAGAGTTGCAGAAAGAGGGAAGAGGGAAGAGGGTTGCATAAAGAGGCAAGAGGGGTGCAGACATTTGCAAGAGAGGTGCAGAAAGAACCAGCAGAGGTGCAGAAAGAGGCAAGAGGGGTACAAAAAAGAATCAACAGAGGTCCAGAAAAAAGCAAGTGAAGTGCAGAAAGAAGCAACAGATGTACAGAAAGATGCAAGAGAACTGCAGAAAGAGGCAAGAGAGGTGCAGAAAGAGGGAAGAGGGGTGCTGAAAGAGGCAAGAGAGGTGCAAAAAGAAGAAAGAAATGTGCAGAAACAGAGAAGACAGCTGCAGAAAGAGGCAAGAGGGGTGCAAAAAGAAGCAAAAAAGGTGCAGAAAGATGCATGAGAAGTGCAGGATGAAGGAACAGAGGTGCAGAAAGAGGCAAGAGAGGCACAGAAAGAGGGAAGAGGGGTGCAGACAGAATCAAGAGAGGTGCAGACAGAAGCAAAAAACATGCAGAAAAAAGCAACAACGGTGCAGAAAGAGGCAAGAGAAGTGCAGAAAGAAGCCAGAGAGGTGCAGAAAGAGGCAAGAGAACTGCAGAAAGAAGCAAGAGAGGTGGAGAAAGAGGCAAGAGAGGTGCAGAAAGAGGGAAGACAGGTACAGAAAGAAGCAAGAGAGGTACAGAAAGAGGCAAGATAAGTGCAAAAAGAAGCAACAGAGGTTCAGAAAGAGGCAAGAGGGGTGCAGAAAGAGGCAAGAGAAGTGCAGAAAGAAGCAACAGAAATGTAGAAGAGACAAGAGAAGTGCAGACGTGCAGAAAGAAGCTACAGAAATGCAGAAAGAGGCAAGAGAAGTGCAGAAAAAGCAACAGAGGTTCAGAAAGAGGCAAGAGAACTGCAGAAAGAAGCAAGAGAGGTGGAGAAAGAGGCAAGAGAGGTGCAGAAAGAGGGAAGACAGGTACAGAAAAAGCAAGAGAGGTACAGAAAGAGGCAAGAGAAGTGCAAAAAGAAGCAACAGAGGTTCAGAAAGAGGCAAGAGGGGTACAGAAAGAGGCAAGAGAAGTGCAGAAACAGGCAAGAGGGGTGCAGAAAGAGGCACGAAAAGTGCAGAAAGAAGCAACCGAGATGCAGAAGGAGGCAAGGGAATTGCAGAAAGAGAGAAGAGAGTTGCAGAAATAGGCAAGAAAGGTAGAGAAAAAGGGAACAGGAGTGCAGAAAGAGGCAAGAGGGTACAGAAAGAAGGAAGAGATGTGCAGAAGGAAGCAAGAGAAGTGCATAAAGAGGCAAGAGAGGAGCAGAAAGAGGCAAGAGAGGTACAGAAAGAGGGAAGAGGGTGCAGAAAGAGGGAAGAGGGGTACAGAAAGTAGCAAGTAGGGTGCAGAAAGAAGCAAGAGAAGTGCAGAAAGAAGCAAGAGAAGTGTGGAAAGAAGCAACAGAGGTGCAGAAGGAAGCAAGAGAACTTCAGAAAGAGTGAAGATAGTTGCATAAATAGGAAAAAGAGGTGCAGAAAGAGGGAACAGGGGCGCAGACAGAGGAAAGAGAGGTGCAGAAAGAGGGAAAAGGGTTGCAGAAAGAGGCAAGAGGGGCAGTGGCGGCTCGCCGAGGAGTGCCATGGGTCAGTGGGGCGGGGGAGGGGCAGGGTGAGGGGTAGTGGACTCAGACATACGACAGACAGAACTCAGAGGGAGTTCTGTCCATCATAAGTCCGAGTCCACTACCCCCCCTACCCTCCCCCGCCCCACCGCCCTGCGGCACTCCCTCGGCAAGCCGCCACTGAAGAGGGGTGCAGACATTTGCAAGAGAGGTACAGAAAGAAGCAAGAGAAGGGCAGAAGGAACCAACAGACATGCAGAAAGAGGCAAGAGGGGTGCAGAAAGAGGTAAGAGAAGTGCAGAAAGAAGCAACAGAAATGTAGAAAGAGGCAAGAGAAGTGCAGAAAGAAGCGACAGAGGTACAGAAAGAGGCAAGAGACTGCAGAAAGAGGCAAGTGAGGTGCAGAAACAGGCAAAAGGGGGGCAGATAGAGGCAAGAGAAGTGCAGAAAGAAGCAACAGAGATGCAAAAGGAGGCAAGAGAATTGCAGAAACAGGGGAGAGAGTTGCAGAAACAGGCAAGAGAGGTGCAGAAAGAGGGAACAGGGGTGCCAAAAGAGGCAAGACGGTGCAGAAAGAAGGAAGAGAGTTGCAGAAGGAAGCAAGAGAAGTGCATATAGAGGCAAGAGAGGAGCAGAAAGAGGCAAGAGAGGTGCAGAAAGGGGCAAGTAGGGTGCAGAAAGAAGCAAAAGAAGTACAGAAAGATGCAAGAGAAAGCAGAAAGAAGCAACAGAGGTGCAGAAGGAAGCAAGAGAACTTAAGAAAGAAGGAAGATAGTTGTGTTAACAGGAAAAAGAGGTGCAGAAAGAGGGAACAGGGGTGCAGACAGAAGCAAGAGAGGTGCAGAAAGAGGGAAGATGTTGCAGAAATAGGCAAGAGGGGTACAGACATTTGCAAGAGAGGTGCAGAAAGAAGCAAGAGTGGTGGAGAAAGAGGCAAGAGAAGTGCAGAAAGAAACAACAGAGGTGTAGAAAGAGGCAAGAGAACTACAGAAAGAGGCAAGAGAGGTACAGAAAGAGGTAAGAGAGGTACAGAAAGAGGGAAAAGGGTGCAGAAAGAGGCAAGAGTGGTGCAGAAAGAAGAAAGGGAGGTGCAGAAATAGAGAAGAGAGCTGCAGAAAGAGGCAAGAGGGGTGCAGAAAAATAAAGAAAGGTGCGGAAAGAAGCATGAGAACTGCAGAATGAAGGAACAGAGGTGCAGAAAGAGGCAAGAGAGGTGCAGAAAGAATGAAGAGGGTGCAGTCAGAAGCAAGAGATGTGCAGAAAGAAGCAAGAAAAGTGCAGAAAGAAGCAACAGCGGTGCAGAAAGAGGCTAGAAGGGTACAGCAAGAGGTAAGAGAAGTGCAGAAAGAAGCAACAGAGGTGCAGAAAGAGGCAAGAGAACTGCAGAAAGAGGCTAGAGAGGTGCAGAAAGAGGGAAGACGGGTACAGAAAGAAGCAAGAGAGGTGCAGAAAGAAGCAAGAGTAGTGCAGAAAGAAGCAACAGAGGTTCAGAAAGAGGCAAGAGGGGTAAAGAAAGAGGCAAGAGAAGTGCAGAAAGAAGCAACAGAAATGTAGAAAGAGGCAAGAGAAGTGCAGAAAGAAGCAAAAGAAATGCAGAAAGAGAAAGGAGTAGTGCAGAAAGAAGCAACAGAGGTGCATAAAGAGGCAAGATAAGTGTGGAAAGGAGCAACAGAGGTACAGAAAGAGGAAAGAGAGGTGCAGAAAAAGGCAAGAGATGTTCAGAAAGAGGCAAGTGAGGTGTAGAAAAAGGCAAGAGGGGTTCAGAAAGAGGCAAGAAAAGTGCAGATAGAAGCAACAGAGATGCAGAAGGAGGCAAGAGAATTGCAGTAAGAGGGAAGTGAGTTGCAGAAACAGGCAAGAGAGGTGCAGAAAAAGGAACAGGGGTGCAGAAAGAGGCAAGAGGGTGCACAAAGAAGGAAGAGAGGTGCAGAAGGAAGCAAAAGAAGTGCATAAAGAGGCAAGAGAGGAGCAGAAAGAGGAAAGAGAGGTGCAAGAAGAGGGAAGAGGGTTGCAGAAAGAGGCAAGCAGGGTGCAGAAAGAAGTAAGAGAAGTGCAGAAAGAAGCAAGAAAAGTGTGGAAAGAAGCAACAGAGGTACAGACGGAAGCAAGAGAACTTCAGAAAGAGGGAAGATAGTTGCATAAACAGGACAAAGGTGTGCAGAAAGAGGGAACAGGGGTGCAGACAGAGGCAAGAGAGGTGCAGAAAGAGGGAGGAGGGTTGCAGAAAGAGGCAAGAGGGGTGCAGACATTTGCAACAGAGGTGCAGAAAGAAGAAAGAGATGTGCAGAAGGAACCAACAGAGGTGCAGAAAAAGGCAAAGGGGTGGAGAAAGAAGAAAGAGAAGTACAGAAAGAAGCAGCAGAGGTGCAGAAAGAGGCAAGAGAACTGCAGAAAGATGCAAGAGAGGTACTGAAAGAGTTAAGAGAGGTACAGAAATAGAGAAGAAGGGTGCAGAGAGAGGGAAGAAGGGTGCAGAAAGAGGCAAGATGGGTACAAACAAAGAAGCAACAGAGGTCCAGAAAAAGCAAGTGAAGTGCAGAAAAAGCAACAGATGTGCAGAAAGATGCAAGAGAACTGCAGAAAGAGGCAAGACAGGTGCAGAAAGAGGGAAGAGGGGTGCAGAAAGAGGCAAGAGAGATGCAAAAAGAAGAAAGAGATGTGCAGAAAAAGAGAAGAGAGCTGCAGAAAGAGGCAAGAGAGGTGCAAAAGAAGCAAAAAGGTGCAGAAAGAAGCATGAGAAGTGCAGGATGAAGGAACAGAGGTGCAGAAAGAGGCAAGAGAGGCGCAGAAAGAGGGAAGAGGGTGCAGACAGAATCAAGAGAGGTGCAGACAGAAGTAAAAAACGTGCAGAAAAAAGCAACAACGGTGCAGAAAGAGGCAAGAGAGGTGTAGAAAGAGGTAAGAGAAGTGCAGAAAGAAGCCAGAGAGGTGCAGAAAGAGGCAAGAGAACTGCAGAAAGAAGCAAGAGAGGTGGAGAAAGAGGCAAGAGAGGTGCAGAAAGAGGGAAGACAGGTACAGAAAGAAGCAAGAGAGGTACAGAAAGAGGCAAGAGAAGTTCAAAAAGAAGCAACAGAGGTTCAGAAAGAGGCAAGAGGGGTGCAGAAAGAGGCAAGAGAAGTGCAGAAAGAAGCAACAGAAATGTAGAAGAGACAAGAGAAGTGCAGAAAGAAGCTACAGAAATGCAGAAAGAGGCAAGAGAAGTGCAGAAAGAAGCAACAGAGGTGCAGAAAGAGGCAAGAGAAGTGTAGAAAGGAGCAACAGAGGTATAGAAAGAGGCAAGAAAGGTGCAGAAAGAGGCAAGAGACGTGCAGAAACAGACATGTGTAGTGCAGAAACAGGCAAGAGGGTTGCAGAAAGAAGCAAGAGAAGTGCAGAAAGAAGCAACAGAGATGCAGAAGGAGGCAAGAGAATTGAAGAAAAAGGGAAGAGAGTTGCAGAAACAGGCAAGAGAGGTGCAGAAAAAGGGAATAGGGGTGCAGAAAGAGGCAAGAGGGTACAGAAAGAAGGGAGAGAGGTACAGAAGGAAGCAAGAGAAGTACATAAAGAGGCAAGAGAGGAGCAGAAAGATGCAAGACAGGTGCAGAAAGAGGGTGCAGAAAGAGGGAAGAGGGATGCAGAAAGAGGCAAGTAGGGTGCAGAAAAAAGCAAGAGAAGTGCAGATAGAAGCAAGAAAAGTCCGGAAAGAAGCAACAGAGGTGCAGAAGGAAGCAAGAGAACTTCAAAAAGAGGGAAGATAGTTGCATAAACAGGAAAAAGAGGTGCAGAAAGAGGGAACAGGGGTGCAGACAGAGGCAAGAGAGTTGCAGAAAGAGGGAAGAGGGAAGAGGGTTGCATAAAGAGGCAAGAGGGGTGCAGACATTTGCAAGAGAGGTGCAGAAAGAACCAGCAGAGGTGCAGAAAGAGGCAAGAGGGGTACAAAAAAGAATCAACAGAGGTCCAGAAAAAAGCAAGTGAAGTGCAGAAAGAAGCAACAGATGTACAGAAAGATGCAAGAGAACTGCAGAAAGAGGCAAGAGAGGTGCAGAAAGAGGGAAGAGGGGTGCTGAAAGAGGCAAGAGAGGTGCAAAAGAAGAAAGAAATGTGCAGAAACAGAGAAGACAGCTGCAGAAAGAGGCAAGAGGGGTGCAAAAAGAAGCAAAAAGGTGCAGAAAGATGCATGAGAAGTGCAGGATGAAGGAACAGAGGTGCAGAAAGAGGCAAGAGAGGCACAGAAAGAGGGAAGAGGGGTGCAGACAGAATCAAGAGAGGTGCAGACAGAAGCAAAAAACATGCAGAAAAAGCAACAACGGTGCAGAAAGAGGCAAGAGAAGTGCAGAAAGAAGCCAGAGAGGTGCAGAAAGAGGCAAGAGAACTGCAGAAAGAAGCAAGAGAGGTGGAGAAAGAGGCAAGAGAGGTGCAGAAAGAGGGAAGACAGGTACAGAAAGAAGCAAGAGAGGTACAGAAAGAGGCAAGATAAGTGCAAAAAGAAGCAACAGAGGTTCAGAAAGAGGCAAGAGGGGTGCAGAAAGAGGCAAGAGAAGTGCAGAAAGAAGCAACAGAAATGTAGAAGAGACAAGAGAAGTGCAGACGTGCAGAAAGAAGCTACAGAAATGCAGAAAGAGGCAAGAGAAGTGCAGAAAAAGCAACAGAGGTTCAGAAAGAGGCAAGAGAACTGCAGAAAGAAGCAAGAGAGGTGGAGAAAGAGGCAAGAGAGGTGCAGAAAGAGGGAAGACAGGTACAGAAAAAAGCAAGAGAGGTACAGAAAGAGGCAAGAGAAGTGCAAAAAGAAGCAACAGAGGTTCAGAAAGAGGCAAGAGGGGTACAGAAAGAGGCAAGAGAAGTGCAGAAACAGGCAAGAGGGGTGCAGAAAGAGGCACGAAAAGTGCAGAAAGAAGCAACCGAGATGCAGAAGGAGGCAAGGGAATTGCAGAAAGAGAGAAGAGAGTTGCAGAAACAGGCAAGAAAGGTAGAGAAAAAGGGACTAGGAGTGCAGAAAGAGGCAAGAGGGTACAGAAAGAAGGAAGAGATGTGCAGAAGGAAGCAAGAGAAGTGCATAAAGAGGCAAGAGAGGAGCAGAAAGAGGCAAGAGAGGTACAGAAAGAGGGAAGAGGGTACAGAAAGAGGGAAGAGGGGTACAGAAAGTAGCAAGTAGGGTGCAGAAAGAAGCAAGAGAAGTGCAGAAAGAAGCAAGAGAAGTGTGGAAAGAAGCAACAGAGGTGCAGAAGGAAGCAAGAGAACTTCAGAAAGAGTGAAGATAGTTGCATAAATAGGAAAAAGAGGTGCAGAAAGAGGGAACAGGGGCGCAGACAGAGGAAAGAGAGGTGCAGAAAGAGGGAAAAGGGTTGCAGAAAGAGGCAAGCGGGGCAGTGGCTGCTCGCCGAGGGAGTGCCATGGGGCAGTGGGGCGGGGGAGGGGCAGGGTGAGGGGGTAGTGGACTCAGACATACGACAGACAGAACTCAGAGGGAGTTCTGTCCATCGTAAGTCCGAGTCTAAGGTAAGGTAAGAGAAGTGCAGAAAGAAGCAACAGAGGTGCAGAAAGAGGCAAGAGAACTGCAGAAAGAGGCTAGAGAGGTGCAGAAAGAGGGAAGACGGGTACAGAAAGAAGCAAGAGAGGTGCAGAAAGAAGCAAGAGTAGTGCAGAAAGAAGCAACAGAGGTTCAGAAAGAGGCAAGAGGGGTAAAGAAAGAGGCAAGAGAAGTGCAGAAAGAAGCAACAGAAATGTAGAAAGAGGCAAGAGAAGTGCAGAAAGAAGCAAAAGAAATGCAGAAAGAGAAAGGAGAAGTGCAGAAAGAAGCAACAGAGGTGCAGAAAGAGGCAAGATAAGTGTGGAAAGGAGCAACAGAGGTACAGAAAGAGGCAAGAGAGGTGCAGAAAAAGGCAAGAGATGTTCAGAAAGAGGCAAGTGAGGTGTAGAAAAAGGCAAGAGGAGTTCAGAAAGAGGCAAGAAAAGTGCAGATAGAAGCAACAGAGATGCAGAAGGAGGCAAGAGAATTGCAGTAAGAGGGAAGTGAGTTGCAGAAACAGGCAAGAGAGGTGCAGAAAAAGGAACAGGGGTGCAGAAAGAGGCAAGAGGGTGCACAAAGAAGGAAGAGAGGTGCAGAAGGAAGCAAAAGAAGTGCATAAAGAGGCAAGAGAGGAGCAGAAAGAGGAAAGAGAGGTGCAAGAAGAGGGAAGAGGGTTGCAGAAAGAGGCAAGTAGGGTGCAGAAAGAAGCAAGAGAAATGCAGAAAGAAGCAAGAAAAGTGTGGAAAGAAGCAACAGAGGTGCAGACGGAAGCAAGAGAATTTCAGAAAGAGGGAAGATAGTTGCATAAACAGGACAAAGGTGTACAGAAAGAGGGAACAGGGGTGCAGCCAGAGGCAAGAGAGGTGCAGAAAGAGGGAGGAGGGTTGCAGAAAGAGGCAAGAGGGGTGCAGACATTTGCAAGAGAGGTGCAGAAAGAAGCAAGAGATGTGCAGAAGGAACCAACAGAGGTGCAGAAAGAGGCAAGAGGGGTGGAGAAAGAGGCAAGAGAAGTACAGAAAGAAGCAGCAGAGGTGTAGAAAGAGGCAAGAGAGGTACTGAAAGAGTTAAGAGAGGTACAGAAAGAGGGAAGAAGGGTGCAGAAAGAGGGAAGAAGGGTGCAGAAAGAGGCAAGAGGGGTGCAGAAAGAGGCAAGAGGGGTGCAGACATTTGCAAGAGAGGTGCAGAAAGAAGCAAGAGATGTGCAGAAGGAACCAACAGAGGTGCAGAAAGAGGCAAGAGAATTGCAGTAAGATGGAAGTGAGTTGCAGAAACAGGCAAGAGAGGTGCAGAAAAAAGGAACAGGGGTGCAGAAAGAGGCAAGAGGGTGCACAAAGAAGGAAGAGAGGTGCAGAAGGAAGCAAAAGAAGTGCATAAAGAGGCAAGAGAGGAGCAGAAAGAGGAAAGAGAGGTGCAAGAAGAGGGAAGAGGGTTGCAGAAAGAGGCAAGCAGGGTGCAGAAAGAAGTAAGAGAAGTGCAGAAAGAAGCAAGAAAAGTGTGGAAAGAAGCAACAGAGGTACAGACGGAAGCAAGAGAACTTCAGAAAGAGGGAAGATAGTTGCATAAACAGGACAAAGGTGTGCAGAAAGAGGGAACAGGGGTGCAGACAGAGGCAAGAGAGGTGCAGAAAGAGGGAGGAGGGTTGCAGAAAGAGGCAAGAGGGGTGCAGACATTTGCAACAGAGGTGCAGAAAGAAGAAAGAGATGTGCAGAAGGAACCAACAGAGGTGCAGAAAAAGGCAAAAGGGGTGGAGAAAGAGGCAAGAGAAGTACAGAAAGAAGCAGCAGAGGTGCAGAAAGAGGCAAGAGAACTGCAGAAAGAGGCAAGAGAGGTACTGAAAGAGTTAAGAGAGGTACAGAAATAGAGAAGAAGGGTGCAGAGAGAGGGAAGAAGGGTGCAGAAAGAGGCAAGAGGGGTACAAAAAAAGAAGCAACAGAGGTCCAGAAAAAAGCAAGTGAAGTGCAGAAAGAAGCAACAGATGTGCAGTAAGAGGTAAGAGAGATGCAGAAAGAGGCAAGACAGGTGCAGAAAGAGGGAAGAGGGGGGCAGAAATAGGCAAGAGAGATGCAAAAACAAGCAAGAGAGGTGCAGAAAAAGAGAAGAGAGCTGCAGAAAGAGGCAAGAGAGGTGCAAAAAGAAGCAAAAAGGTGCAGAAAGAAGCATGAGAAGTGCAGGATGAAGGAACAGAGGTGCAGAAAGAGGCAAGAGAGGCGCAGAAAGAGGGAAGAGGGGTGCAGACAGAATCAAGAGAGGTGCAGACAGAAGTAAAAACATGCAGAAAAAAGCAACAACGGTGCAGAAAGAGGCAAGAGGGGTGTAGAAAGAGGTAAGAGAAGTGCAGAAAGAAGCCAGAGAGGTGCAGAAAGAGGCAAGAGAACTGCAGAAAGAAGCAAGAGAGGTGGAGAAAGAGGCAAGAGAGGTGCAGAAAGAGGGAAGACAGGTACAGAAAGAAGCAAGAGAGGTACAGAAAGAGGCAAGAGAAGTTCAAAAAGAAGCAACAGAGGTTCAGAAAGAGGCAAGAGGGGTGCAGAAAGAGGCAAGAGAAGTGCAGAAAGAAGCAACAGAAATGTAGAAGAGACAAGAGAAGTGCAGAAAGAAGCTACAGAAATGCAGAAAGAGGCAAGAGAAGTGCAGAAAGAAGCAACAGAGGTGCAGAAAGAGGCAAGAGAAGTGTAGAAAGGAGCAACAGAGGTATAGAAAGAGGCAAGAAAGGTGCAGAAAGAGGCAAGAGACGTGCAGAAACAGACATGTGTAGTGCAGAAACAGGCAAGAGGGTTGCAGAAAGAAGCAAGAGAAGTGCAGAAAGAAGCAACAGAGATGCAGAAGGAGGCAAGAGAATTGAAGAAAAAGGGAAGAGAGTTGCAGAAACAGGCAAGAGAGGTGCAGAAAAAGGGAATAGGGGTGCAGAAAGAGGCAAGAGGGTACAGAAAGAAGGGAGAGAGGTACAGAAGGAAGCAAGAGAAGTACATAAAGAGGCAAGAGAGGAGCAGAAAGATGCAAGACAGGTGCAGAAAGAGGGTGCAGAAAGAGGGAAGAGGGATGCAGAAAGAGGCAAGTAGGGTGCAGAAAAAAGCAAGAGAAGTGCAGATAGAAGCAAGAAAAGTGCGGAAAGAAGCAACAGAGGTGCAGAAGGAAGCAAGAGAACTTCAAAAAGAGGGAAGATAGTTGCATAAACAGGAAAAAGAGGTGCAGAAAGAGGGAACAGGGGTGCAGACAGAGGCAAGAGAGTTGCAGAAAGAGGAAGAGGGAAGAGGGTTGCATAAAGAGGCAAGAGGGGTGCAGACATTTGCAAGAGAGGTGCAGAAAGAACCAGCAGAGGTGCAGAAAGAGGCAAGAGGGGTACAAAAAGAATCAACAGAGGTCCAGAAAAAGCAAGTGAAGTGCAGAAAGAAGCAACAGATGTACAGAAAGATGCAAGAGAACTGCAGAAAGAGGCAAGAGAGGTGCAGAAAGAGGGAAGAGGGGTGCTGAAAGAGGCAAGAGAGGTGCAAAAAGAAGAAAGAAATGTGCAGAAACAGAGAAGACAGCTGCAGAAAGAGGCAAGAGGGGTGCAAAAAGAAGCAAAAAAGGTGCAGAAAGATGCATGAGAAGTGCAGGATGAAGGAACAGAGGTGCAGAAAGAGGCAAGAGAGGCACAGAAAGAGGGAAGAGGGGTGCAGACAGAATCAAGAGAGGTGCAGACAGAAGCAAAAAACATGCAGAAAAAAGCAACAACGGTGCAGAAAGAGGCAAGAGAAGTGCAGAAAGAAGCCAGAGAGGTGCAGAAAGAGGCAAGAGAACTGCAGAAAGAAGCAAGAGAGGTGGAGAAAGAGGCAAGAGAGGTGCAGAAAGAGGGAAGACAGGTACAGAAAGAAGCAAGAGAGGTACAGAAAGAGGCAAGATAAGTGCAGAAAGAAGCAACAGAGGTTCAGAAAGAGGCAAGAGGGGTGCAGAAAGAGGCAAGAGAAGTGCAGAAAGAAGCAACAGAAATGTAGAAGAGACAAGAGAAGTGCAGACGTGCAGAAAGAAGCTACAGAAATGCAGAAAGAGGCAAGAGAAGTGCAGAAAAAGCAACAGAGGTTCAGAAAGAGGCAAGAGAACTGCAGAAAGAAGCAAGAGAGGTGGAGAAAGAGGCAAGAGAGGTGCAGCAAGAGGGAAGACAGGTACAGAAAAAGCAAGAGAGGTACAGAAAGAGGCAAGAGAAGTGCAAAAAGAAGCAACAGAGGTTCAGAAAGAGGCAAGAGGGGTACAGAAAGAGGCAAGAGAAGTGCAGAAACAGGCAAGAGGGGTGCAGAAAGAGGCACGAAAAGTGCAGAAAGAAGCAACCGAGATGCAGAAGGAGGCAAGGGAATTGCAGAAAGAGAGAAGAGAGTTGCAGAAACAGGCAAGAAAGGTAGAGAAAAAGGGACTAGGAGTGCAGAAAGAGGCAAGAGGGTACAGAAAGAAGGAAGAGATGTGCAGAAGGAAGCAAGAGAAGTGCATAAAGAGGCAAGAGAGGAGCAGAAAGAGGCAAGAGAGGTACAGAAAGAGGGAAGAGGGTGCAGAAAGAGGGAAGAGGGGTACAGAAAGTAGCAAGTAGGGTGCAGAAAGAAGCAAGAGAAGTGCAGAAAGAAGCAAGAGAAGTGTGGAAAGAAGCAACAGAGGTGCAGAAGGAAGCAAGAGAACTTCAGAAAGAGTGAAGATAGTTGCATAAATAGGAAAAAGAGGTGCAGAAAGAGGGAACAGGGCGCAGACAGAGGAAAGAGAGGTGCAGAAAGAGGGAAAAGAGGTTGCAGAAAGAGGCAAGCAGGGCAGTGGCTGCTCGCCGAGGAGTGCCATGGGGCAGTGGGGCGGGGGAGGGGCAGGGTGAGGGGTAGTGGACTCAGACATACGACAGACAGAACTCAGAGGGAGTTCTGTCCATCGTAAGTCCGAGTCTAAGGTAAGGTAAGAGAAGTGCAGAAAGAAGCAACAGAGGTGCAGAAAGAGGCAAGAGAACTGCAGAAAGAGGCTAGAGAGGTGCAGAAAGAGGGAAGACGGGTACAGAAAGAAGCAAGAGAGGTGCAGAAAGAAGCAAGAGTAGTGCAGAAAGAAGCAACAGAGGTTCAGAAAGAGGCAAGAGGGGTAAAGAAAGAGGCAAGAGAAGTGCAGAAAGAAGCAACAGAAATGTAGAAAGAGGCAAGAGAAGTGCAGAAAGAAGCAAAAGAAATGCAGAAAGAGAAAGGAGAAGTGCAGAAAGAAGCAACAGAGGTGCAGAAAGAGGCAAGATAAGTGTGGAAAGGAGCAACAGAGGTACAGAAAGAGGCAAGAGAGGTGCAGAAAAAGGCAAGAGATGTTCAGAAAGAGGCAAGTGAGGTGTAGAAAAAGGCAAGAGGAGTTCAGAAAGAGGCAAGAAAAGTGCAGATAGAAGCAACAGAGATGCAGAAGGAGGCAAGAGAATTGCAGTAAGAGGGAAGTGAGTTGCAGAAACAGGCAAGAGAGGTGCAGAAAAAGGAACAGGGGTGCAGAAAGAGGCAAGAGGGTGCACAAAGAAGGAAGAGAGGTGCAGAAGGAAGCAAAAGAAGTGCATAAAGAGGCAAGAGAGGAGCAGAAAGAGGAAAGAGAGGTGCAAGAAGAGGGAAGAGGGTTGCAGAAAGAGGCAAGTAGGGTGCAGAAAGAAGCAAGAGAAATGCAGAAAGAAGCAAGAAAAGTGTGGAAAGAAGCAACAGAGGTGCAGACGGAAGCAAGAGAATTTCAGAAAGAGGGAAGATAGTTGCATAAACAGGACAAAGGTGTACAGAAAGAGGGAACAGGGGTGCAGCCAGAGGCAAGAGAGGTGCAGAAAGAGGGAGGAGGGTTGCAGAAAGAGGCAAGAGGGGTGCAGACATTTGCAAGAGAGGTGCAGAAAGAAGCAAGACATGTGCAGAAGGAACCAACAGAGGTGCAGAAAGAGGCAAGAGGGGTGGAGAAAGAGGCAAGAGAAGTACAGAAAGAAGCAGCAGAGGTGTAGAAAGAGGCAAGAGAGGTACTGAAAGAGTTAAGAGAGGTACAGAAAGAGGGAAGAAGGGTGCAGAAAGAGGGAAGAAGGGTGCAGAAAGAGGCAAGAGGGGTGCAGAAAGAGGCAAGAGGGGTGCAGACATTTGCAAGAGAGGTGCAGAAAGAAGCAAGAGATGTGCAGAAGGAACCAACAGAGGTGCAGAAAGAGGCAAGAGAATTGCAGTAAGATGGAAGTGAGTTGCAGAAACAGGCAAGAGAGGTGCAGAAAAAAGGAACAGAGGTGCAGAAAGAGGCAAGAGGGTGCACAAAGAAGGAAGAGAGGTGCAGAAGGAAGCAAAAGAAGTGCATAAAGAGGCAAGAGAGGAGCAGAAAGAGGAAAGAGAGGTGCAAGAAGAGGGAAGAGGGTTGCAGAAAGAGGCAAGCAGGGTGCAGAAAGAAGTAAGAGAAGTGCAGAAAGAAGCAAGAAAAGTGTGGAAAGAAGCAACAGAGGTACAGACGGAAGCAAGAGAACTTCAGAAAGAGGGAAGATAGTTGCATAAACAGGACAAAGGTGTGCAGAAAGAGGGAACAGGGGTGCAGACAGAGGCAAGAGAGGTGCAGAAAGAGGGAGGAGGGTTGCAGAAAGAGGCAAGAGGGGTGCAGACATTTGCAACAGAGGTGCAGAAAGAAGAAAGAGATGTGCAGAAGGAACCAACAGAGGTGCAGAAAAAGGCAAAAGGGTGGAGAAAGAGGCAAGAGAAGTACAGAAAGAAGCAGCAGAGGTGCAGAAAGAGGCAAGAGAACTGCAGAAAGATGCAAGAGAGGTACTGAAAGAGTTAAGAGAGGTACAGAAATAGAGAAGAAGGGTGCAGAGAGAGGGAAGAAGGGTGCAGAAAGAGGCAAGAGGGGTACAAACAAAGAAGCAACAGAGGTCCAGAAAAAAGCAAGTGAAGTGCAGAAAAAAGCAACAGATGTGCAGAAAGATGCAAGAGAACTGCAGAAAGAGGCAAGACAGGTGCAGAAAGAGGGAAGAGGGGTGCAGAAAGAGGCAAGAGAGATGCAAAAAGAAGAAAGAGATGTGCAGAAAAAGAGAAGAGAGCTGCAGAAAGAGGCAAGAGAGGTGCAAAAAGAAGCAAAAAAGGTGCAGAAAGAAGCATGAGAAGTGCAGGATGAAGGAACAGAGGTGCAGAAAGAGGCAAGAGAGGCGCAGAAAGAGGGAAGAGGGGTGCAGACAGAATCAAGAGAGGTGCAGACAGAAGTAAAAAACATGCAGAAAAAGCAACAACGGTGCAGAAAGAGGCAAGAGGGGTGTAGAAAGAGGTAAGAGAAGTGCAGAAAGAAGCCAGAGAGGTGCAGAAAGAGGCAAGAGAACTGCAGAAAGAAGCAAGAGAGGTGGAGAAAGAGGCAAGAGAGGTGCAGAAAGAGGGAAGACAGGTACAGAAAGAAGCAAGAGAGGTACAGAAAGAGGCAAGAGAAGTTCAAAAAGAAGCAACAGAGGTTCAGAAAGAGGCAAGAGGGGTGCAGAAAGAGGCAAGAGAAGTGCAGAAAGAAGCAACAGAAATGTAGAAGAGACAAGAGAAGTGCAGAAAGAAGCTACAGAAATGCAGAAAGAGGCAAGAGAAGTGCAGAAAGAAGCAACAGAGGTGCAGAAAGAGGCAAGAGAAGTGTAGAAAGGAGCAACAGAGGTATAGAAAGAGGCAAGAAAGGTGCAGAAAGAGGCAAGAGACGTGCAGAAACAGACATGTGTAGTGCAGAAACAGGCAAGAGGGTTGCAGAAAGAAGCAAGAGAAGTGCAGAAAGAAGCAACAGAGATGCAGAAGGAGGCAAGAGAATTGAAGAAAAAGGGAAGAGAGTTGCAGAAACAGGCAAGAGAGGTGCAGAAAAAGGGAATAGGGGTGCAGAAAGAGGCAAGAGGGTACAGAAAGAAGGGAGAGAGGTACAGAAGGAAGCAAGAGAAGTACATAAAGAGGCAAGAGAGGAGCAGAAAGATGCAAGACAGGTGCAGAAAGAGGGTGCAGAAAGAGGGAAGAGGATGCAGAAAGAGGCAAGTAGGGTGCAGAAAGAAGCAAGAGAAGTGCAGATAGAAGCAAGAAAAGTGCGGAAAGAAGCAACAGAGGTGCAGAAGGAAGCAAGAGAACTTCAAAAAGAGGGAAGATAGTTGCATAAACAGGAAAAAGAGGTGCAGAAAGAGGGAACAGGGGTGCAGACAGAGGCAAGAGAGTTGCAGAAAGAGGGAAGAGGGAAGAGGGTTGCATAAAGAGGCAAGAGGGGTGCAGACATTTGCAAGAGAGGTGCAGAAAGAACCAGCAGAGGTGCAGAAAGAGGCAAGAGGGGTACAAAAAGAATCAACAGAGGTCCAGAAAAAGCAAGTGAAGTGCAGAAAGAAGCAACAGATGTACAGAAAGATGCAAGAGAACTGCAGAAAGAGGCAAGAGAAGTAAGAGAGAGAGGCAAGAGAGGTGCTGAAAGAGGCAAGAGAGGTGCAGAAAGAAGAAAGAAATGTGCAGAAACAGAGAAGACAGCTGCAGAAAGAGGCAAGAGGGGTGCAAAAAGAAGCAAAAGAGGTGCAGAAAGATGCATGAGAAGTGCAGGATGAAGGAACAGAGGTGCAGAAAGAGGCAAGAGAGGCACAGAAAGAGGGAAGAGGGTGCAGACAGAATCAAGAGAGGTGCAGACAGAAGCAAAAACATGCAGAAAAAGCAACAACGGTGCAGAAAGAGGCAAGAGAAGTGCAGAAAGAAGCCAGAGAGGTGCAGAAAGAGGCAAGAGAACTGCAGAAAGAAGCAAGAGAGGTGGAGAAAGAGGCAAGAGAGGTGCAGAAAGAGGGAAGACAGGTACAGAAAGAAGCAAGAGAGGTACAGAAAGAGGCAAGATAAGTGCAGAAAGAAGCAACAGAGGTTCAGAAAGAGGCAAGAGGGGTGCAGAAAGAGGCAAGAGAAGTGCAGAAAGAAGCAACAGAAATGTAGAAGAGACAAGAGAAGTGCAGACGTGCAGAAAGAAGCTACAGAAATGCAGAAAGAGGCAAGAGAAGTGCAGAAAAAGCAACAGAGGTTCAGAAAGAGGCAAGAGAACTGCAGAAAGAAGCAAGAGAGGTGGAGAAAGAGGCAAGAGAGGTGCAGAAAGAGGGAAGACAGGTACAGAAAAAGCAAGAGAGGTACAGAAAGAGGCAAGAGAAGTGCAAAAAGAAGCAACAGAGGTTCAGAAAGAGGCAAGAGGGGTACAGAAAGAGGCAAGAGAAGTGCAGAAACAGGCAAGAGGGGTGCAGAAAGAGGCACGAAAAGTGCAGAAAGAAGCAACCGAGATGCAGAAGGAGGCAAGGGAATTGCAGAAAGAGAGAAGAGAGTTGCAGAAACAGGCAAGAAAGGTAGAGAAAAAGGGACTAGGAGTGCAGAAAGAGGCAAGAGGGTACAGAAAGAAGGAAGAGATGTGCAGAAGGAAGCAAGAGAAGTGCATAAAGAGGCAAGAGAGGAGCAGAAAGAGGCAAGAGAGGTACAGAAAGAGGGAAGAGGGTGCAGAAAGAGGGAAGAGGGGTACAGAAAGTAGCAAGTAGGGTGCAGAAAGAAGCAAGAGAAGTGCAGAAAGAAGCAAGAGAAGTGTGGAAAGAAGCAACAGAGGTGCAGAAGGAAGCAAGAGAACTTCAGAAAGAGTGAAGATAGTTGCATAAATAGGAAAAAGAGGTGCAGAAAGAGGGAACAGGGGCGCAGACAGAGGAAAG
Source organism: Calotriton arnoldi (assembly GCA_963921515.1). Lineage (NCBI taxonomy): Eukaryota > Metazoa > Chordata > Amphibia > Caudata > Salamandridae > Calotriton > Calotriton arnoldi. The sequence goes on along the minus strand of CAWUFW010007654.1, from coordinate 789,450 downwards.
AGAGGTGCAGAAAGAGGGAAAAGGGTTGCAGAAAGAGGCAGCGGGCAGTGGCTGCTCGCCGAGGGAGTGCCATGGGGCAGTGGGGCGGGGAGGGGCAGGGTGAGGGGTAGTGGACTCAGACATACGACAGACAGAACTCAGAGGGAGTTCTGTCCATCGTAAGTCCGAGTCTAAGGTAAGGTAAGAGAAGTGCAGAAAGAAGCAACAGAGGTGCAGAAAGAGGCAAGAGAACTGCAGAAAGAGGCTAGAGAGGTGCAGAAAGAGGGAAGACGGGTACAGAAAGAAGCAAGAGAGGTGCAGAAAGAAGCAAGAGTAGTGCAGAAAGAAGCAACAGAGGTTCAGAAAGAGGCAAGAGGGGTAAAGAAAGAGGCAAGAGAAGTGCAGAAAGAAGCAACAGAAATGTAGAAAGAGGCAAGAGAAGTGCAGAAAGAAGCAAAAGAAATGCAGAAAGAGAAAGGAGAAGTGCAGAAAGAAGCAACAGAGGTGCAGAAAGAGGCAAGATAAGTGTGGAAAGGAGCAACAGAGGTACAGAAAGAGGCAAGAGAGGTGCAGAAAAAGGCAAGAGATGTTCAGAAAGAGGCAAGTGAGGTGTAGAAAAAGGCAAGAGGAGTTCAGAAAGAGGCAAGAAAAGTGCAGATAGAAGCAACAGAGATGCAGAAGGAGGCAAGAGAATTGCAGTAAGAGGGAAGTGAGTTGCAGAAACAGGCAAGAGAGGTGCAGAAAGAAGGAACAGGGGTGCAGAAAGAGGCAAGAGGGTGCACAAAGAAGGAAGAGAGGTGCAGAAGGAAGCAAAAGAAGTGCATAAAGAGGCAAGAGAGGAGCAGAAAGAGGAAAGAGAGGTGCAAGAAGAGGGAAGAGGGTTGCAGAAAGAGGCAAGTAGGGTGCAGAAAGAAGCAAGAGAAATGCAGAAAGAAGCAAGAAAAGTGTGGAAAGAAGCAACAGAGGTGCAGACGGAAGCAAGAGAATTTCAGAAAGAGGGAAGATAGTTGCATAAACAGGACAAAGGTGTACAGAAAGAGGGAACAGGGGTGCAGCCAGAGGCAAGAGAGGTGCAGAAAGAGGGAGGAGGGTTGCAGAAAGAGGCAAGAGGGGTGCAGACATTTGCAAGAGAGGTGCAGAAAGAAGCAAGAGATGTGCAGAAGGAACCAACAGAGGTGCAGAAAGAGGCAAGAGGGGTGGAGAAAGAGGCAAGAGAAGTACAGAAAGAAGCAGCAGAGGTGTAGAAAGAGGCAAGAGAGGTACTGAAAGAGTTAAGAGAGGTACAGAAAGAGGGAAGAAGAGGTGCAGAAAGAGGGAAGAAGGGTGCAGAAAGAGGCAAGAGAGGTGCAGAAAGAGGCAAGAGGGGTGCAGACATTTGCAAGAGAGGTGCAGAAAGAAGCAAGAGATGTGCAGAAGGAACCAACAGAGGTGCAGAAAGAGGCAAGAGAATTGCAGTAAGATGGCAAGTGAGTTGCAGAAACAGGCAAGAGAGGTGCAGAAAGAAGGAACAGGGGTGCAGAAAGAGGCAAGAGGGTGCACAAAGAAGGAAGAGAGGTGCAGAAGGAAGCAAAAGAAGTGCATAAAGAGGCAAGAGAGGAGCAGAAAGAGGAAAGAGAGGTGCAAGAAGAGGGAAGAGGGTTGCAGAAAGAGGCAAGCAGGGTGCAGAAAGAAGTAAGAGAAGTGCAGAAAGAAGCAAGAAAAGTGTGGAAAGAAGCAACAGAGGTACAGACGGAAGCAAGAGAACTTCAGAAAGAGGGAAGATAGTTGCATAAACAGGACAAAGGTGTGCAGAAAGAGGGAACAGGGGTGCAGACAGAGGCAAGAGAGGTGCAGAAAGAGGGAGGAGGGTTGCAGAAAGAGGCAAGAGGGGTGCAGACATTTGCAACAGAGGTGCAGAAAGAAGAAAGAGATGTGCAGAAGGAACCAACAGAGGTGCAGAAAAAGGCAAGAGAGGTGGAGAAAGAGGCAAGAGAAGTACAGAAAGAAGCAGCAGAGGTGCAGAAAGAGGCAAGAGAACTGCAGAAAGATGCAAGAGAGGTACTGAAAGAGTTAAGAGAGGTACAGAAATAGAGAAGAAGGGTGCAGAGAGAGGGAAGAAGGGTGCAGAAAGAGGCAAGAGGGGTACAAACAAAGAAGCAACAGAGGTCCAGAAAAAAGCAAGTGAAGTGCAGAAAAAAGCAACAGATGTGTAGAAAGATGCAAGAGAACTGCAGAAAGAGGCAAGACAGGTGCAGAAAGAGGGAAGAGGGGTGCAGAAAGAGGCAAGAGAGATGCAAAAGAAGAAAGAGATGTGCAGAAAAAGAGAAGAGAGCTGCAGAAAGAGGCAAGAGAGGTGCAAAAAGAAGCAAAAAAGGTGCAGAAAGAAGCATGAGAAGTGCAGGATGAAGGAACAGAGGTGCAGAAAGAGGCAAGAGAGGCGCAGAAAGAGGGAAGAGGGGTGCAGACAGAATCAAGAGAGGTGCAGACAGAAGTAAAAAAACATGCAGAAAAAAGCAACAACGGTGCAGAAAGAGGCAAGAGGGGTGTAGAAAGAGGTAAGAGAAGTGCAGAAAGAAGCCAGAGAGGTGCAGAAAGAGGCAAGAAGACTGCAGAAAGAAGCAAGAGAGGTGGAGAAAGAGGCAAGAGAGGTGCAGAAAGAGGGAAGACAGGTACAGAAAGAAGCAAGAGAGGTACAGAAAGAGGCAAGAGAAGTTCAAAAAGAAGCAACAGAGGTTCAGAAAGAGGCAAGAGGGGTGCAGAAAGAGGCAAGAGAAGTGCAGAAAGAAGCAACAGAAATGTAGAAGAGACAAGAGAAGTGCAGAAAGAAGCTACAGAAATGCAGAAAGAGGCAAGAGAAGTGCAGAAAGAAGCAACAGAGGTGCAGAAAGAGGCAAGAGAAGTGTAGAAAGGAGCAACAGAGGTATAGAAAGAGGCAAGAAAGGTGCAGAAAGAGGCAAGAGACGTGCAGAAACAGACATGTGTAGTGCAGAAACAGGCAAGAGGGTTGCAGAAAGAAGCAAGAGAAGTGCAGAAAGAAGCAACAGAGATGCAGAAGGAGGCAAGAGAATTGAAGAAAAAGGGAAGAGAGTTGCAGAAACAGGCAAGAGAGGTGCAGAAAAAGGGAATAGGGGTGCAGAAAGAGGCAAGAGGGTACAGAAAGAAGGGAGAGAGGTACAGAAGGAAGCAAGAGAAGTACATAAAGAGGCAAGAGAGGAGCAGAAAGATGCAAGACAGGTGCAGAAAGAGGGTGCAGAAAGAGGGAAGAGGGATGCAGAAAGAGGCAAGTAGGGTGCAGAAAAAGCAAGAGAAGTGCAGATAGAAGCAAGAAAAGTGCAGAAAGAAGCAACAGAGGTGCAGAAGGAAGCAAGAGAACTTCAGAAAGAGGGAAGATAGTTGCATAAACAGGAAAAAGAGGTGCAGAAAGAGGGAACAGGGGTGCAGACAGAGGCAAGAGAGTTGCAGAAAGAGGGAAGAGGGAAGAGGGTTGCATAAAGAGGCAAGAGGGTGCAGACATTAGCAAGAGAGGTGCAGAAAGAACCAGCAGAGGTGCAGAAAGAGGCAAGAGGGGTACAGAAAGAATCAACAGAGGTCCAGAAAAAGCAAGTGAAGTGCAGAAAGAAGCAACAGATGTACAGAAAGATGCAAGAGAACTGCAGAAAGAGGCAAGAGAGGTGCAGAAAGAGGCAAGAGAGGTGCAGAAAGAGGCAAGAGAGGTGCAGAAAGAAGAAAGAAATGTGCAGAAACAGAGAAGACAGCTGCAGAAAGAGGCAAGAGAGGTGCAGAAAGAAGCAAAAAAGGTGCAGAAAGATGCAAGAGAAGTGCAGGATGAAGGAACAGAGGTGCAGAAAGAGGCAAGAGAGGCACAGAAAGAGGGAAGAGGGGTGCAGACAGAATCAAGAGAGGTGCAGACAGAAGCAAGAAACATGCAGAAAAAAGCAACAACGGTGCAGAAAGAGGCAAGAGAAGTGCAGAAAGAAGCCAGAGAGGTGCAGAAAGAGGCAAGAGAACTGCAGAAAGAAGCAAGAGAGGTGGAGAAAGAGGCAAGAGAGGTGCAGAAAGAGGGAAGACAGGTACAGAAAGAAGCAAGAGAGGTACAGAAAGAGGCAAGATAAGTGCAGAAAGAAGCAACAGAGGTTCAGAAAGAGGCAAGAGGGGTGCAGAAAGAGGCAAGAGAAGTGCAGAAAGAAGCAACAGAAATGTAGAAGAGACAAGAGAAGTGCAGACGTGCAGAAAGAAGCTACAGAAATGCAGAAAGAGGCAAGAGAAGTGCAGAAAGAAGCAACAGAGGTTCAGAAAGAGGCAAGAGAAGTGCAGAAAGAAGCAAGAGAGGTGCAGAAAGAGGAAAGAGAAGTGCAGAATGAGGTAAGACAGGTACAGAAAGAAGCAAGAGAGGTACAGAAAGAACCAAGAGAAGTGCAGAAAGAACCAACAAAGGCACAGAAAGAGGCAAGAGGGGTGCAGAAAGAGGCAAGAGAAGTGCAGAAACAGGCAAGAGGGGTGCAGAAAGAGGCACGAGAAGTGCAGAAAGAAGCAACAGAGATGCAGAAGGAGGCAAGAGAATTGCAGAAAGAGAGAAGAGAGTTGCAGAAACAGGCAAGAAAGGTAGCAGAAAGAGGGACTAGGAGTGCAGAAAGAGGCAAGAGGGTACAGAAAGAAGGAAGAGATGTGCAGAAAGAAGCAAGAGAAGTGCAGAAAGAGGCAAGAGAGGAGCAGAAAGAGGCAAGAGAGGTACAGAAAGATGGAAGAGAGGTGCAGAAAGAGGGAAGAGGGGTACAGAAAGTAGCAAGTAGGGTGCAGAAAGAAGCAAGAGAAGTGCAGAAAGAAGCAAGAGAAGTGCAGAAAGAAGCAACAGAGGTGCAGAAAGAAGCAAGAGAACTGCAGAAAGAGTGAAGATAGTTGCATAAATAGGAAAGAGAGGTGCAGAAAGAGGGAACAGGGGTGCAGACAGAGGAAAGAGAGGTGCAGAAAGAGGGAAAAGGGTTGCAGAAAGAGGCAAGCGGGGCAGTGGCTGCTCGCGAGAGAGTGCCATGAGGCAGTGGGGCGGGAGAGGGGCAGGGTGAGGGGTAGTGGACTCAGACATACGACAGACAGAACTCAGAGGGAGTTCTGTCCATCGTAAGTCCGAGTCTAAGGTAAGGCAAGAGAAGTGCAGAAAGAAGCAACAGAGGTGCAGAAAGAGGCAAGAGAACTGCAGAAAGAGGCTAGAGAGGTGCAGAAAGAGGGAAGACGGGTGCAGAAAGAAGCAAGAGAGGTGCAGAAAGAAGCAAGAGAAGTGCAGAAAGAAGCAACAGAGGTTCAGAAAGAGGCAAGAGGGGTAAAGAAAGAGGCAAGAGAAGTGCAGAAAGAAGCAACAGAAATGTAGAAAGAGGCAAGAGAAGTGCAGAAAGAAGCAAAAGAAATGCAGAAAGAGAAAGGAGAAGTGCAGAAAGAAGCAACAGAGGTGCAGAAAGAGGCAAGATAAGTGTGGAAAGAGAGCAACAGAGGTACAGAAAGAGGCAAGAGAGGTGCAGAAAGAGGCAAGAGATGTTCAGAAAGAGGCAAGTGAGGTGTAGAAAGAGGCAAGAGGAGTTCAGAAAGAGGCAAGAAAAGTGCAGATAGAAGCAACAGAGATGCAGAAGAGAGGCAAGAGAAGTGCAGTAAGAGGCAAGTGAGTTGCAGAAACAGGCAAGAGAGGTGCAGAAAGAAGGAACAGAGGTGCAGAAAGAGGCAAGAGGGTGCACAAAGAAGGAAGAGAGGTGCAGAAAGAAGCAAAAGAAGTGCATAAAGAGGCAAGAGAGGAGCAGAAAGAGGCAAGAGAGGTGCAAGAAAGAGGGAAGAGGGTTGCAGAAAGAGGCAAGTAGGGTGCAGAAAGAAGCAAGAGAAATGCAGAAAGAAGCAAGAAAAGTGTGGAAAGAAGCAACAGAGGTGCAGACAGAAGCAAGAGAATTGCAGAAAGAGGGAAGAGTAGTTGCAGAACAGAAGCAAGAGAGTGTACAGAAAGAGGGAACAGAGGTGCAGACAGAGGCAAGAGAGGTGCAGAAAGAGGAGGAGAGGTTGCAGAAAGAGGCAAGAGAGGTGCAGACATTTGCAAGAGAGGTGCAGAAAGAAGCAAGAGATGTGCAGAAAGAACCAACAGAGGTGCAGAAAGAGGCAAGAGAAGTGCAGAAAGAAGCAAGCAGAGGTGCAGAAAGAGGCAAGAGAACTGCAGAAAGAGGCAAGAGAGGTACTGAAAGAGTTAAGAGAGGTGCAGAAAGAGGGAAGAAGGGTGCAGAAAGAGGCAAGAGGGGTGCAGAAAGAAGCAACAGAGGTGCAGAAAGAGGCAAGAAAAGTGCAGAAAGGGGCAAGAGAAGTGCAGAAAGAAGCAATAGAAGTGCAGAAAGAGGCAAGAGAAGTGCAGAAAGAAGCAAGAGAGGTGCAGAAAGAGGCAAGAGAGGTGCAGAAAGAAGCAAGACAGGTGCAGAAAGAGGCCAAGAGAAGTGCAGAAAGAAGCAAAAGAGGTACATAAAGAGGCAAGAGGGGTGCAGAAAGAGGCAAGAGATGTTCAGAAAGAGGCAAGTGAGGTGCAGAAAGAGGCAAGAGAGGTGCAGAAAGAGGCAAGAAAAGTGCAGAAAGAAGCAACAGAGATGCAGAAGGAGGCAAGAGAATTGCAGTAAGAGGGAAGTGAGTTGCAGAAAGCAGGCAAGAGAGGTGCAGAAAAAGGAACAGGGGTGCAGAAAGAGGCAAGAGAGGTGCAGAAAGAAGGCAAGAGAGGTGCAGAAGAAAGCAAGAGAAGTGCATAAAGAGGCAAGAGAGGAGCAGAAAGAGGAAAGAGAAGTGCAGAAAGAGGCAAGAGAGGTTGCAGAAAGAGGCAAGTAGGGTGCAGAAAGAAGCAAGAGAAGTGCAGAAAGAAGCAAGAGAAGTGTAGAAAGAAGCAACAGAGGTGCAGAAGGAAGCAAGAGAACTGCAGAAAGAGGGAAGAGAGTTGCATAAACAGGACAAAGGTGTGCAGAAAGAGGGAACAGGGGTGCAGAAAGAGGCAAGAGAGGTACTGAAAGAGTTAAGAGAGGTACAGAAATAGAGAAGAAGGGTGCAGAAAGAGGGAAGAAGGGTGCAGAAAGAGGCAAGAGAGGTACAGAAAAGAAGCAACAGAGGTGCAGAAAGAAGCAAGTAAAGTGCAGAAAGAAGCAACAGATGTGCAGAAAGATGCAAGAGAACTGCAGAAAGAGGCAAGAGAGGTGCAGAAAGAGGGAAGAGAGGTGCAGAAAGAGGCAAGAGAGAGTGCAGAAAGAAGCAAGAGATATGCAGAAAGAGAGCAAGAGAGCTGCAGAAAGAGGCAAGAGAGGTGCAAAACAAAAGCAAAAGAGGTGCAGAAAGAAGGATGAGAAGTGCAGGATGAAGGAACAGAGGTGCAGAAAGAGGCAAGAGAGGCGCAGAAAGAGGGAAGAGAGGTGCAGAAAGAAGCAAGAGAGGTGCAGACAGAAGTAAAAGAGGTGCAGAAAGAAGCAACAGAGGTGCAGAAAGAGGCAAGAGGGGTGCAGAAAGAGGTAAGAGAAGTGCAGAAAGAAGCAAGAGAGGTGCAGAAAGAGGCAAGAGAACTGCAGAAAGAAGCAAGAGAGGTGTGCAGAATGAGGTAAGACAGGTACAGAAAGAAGCAAGAGAGGTACAGAAAGAAGCAAGAGAAGTGCAGAAAGAATCAACAGAGGTTCAGAAAGAGGCAAGAGGGGTGCAGAAAGATGCAAGAGAAATGCAGAAAGAAGCAACAGAAATGTAGAAAGAGTCAAGAGTAGTCCAGAAAGAAGCTATAGAAGTGCAGAAAGAGGCAAGAGAAGTGCAGAAAGAAGCAACAGAGGTGCAGAAAGAGGCAAGAGAAGTGTAGAAAGGAGCAACAGAGGTACAGAAAGATGCAAGAGATGTGCAGAAAGAGACATGTGTAGTGCAGAAACAGGCAAGAGGGGTGTAGGAGAGTAGGATCTGCCTCTTATGTTGCCCCCACTTTTTTTCTGATGTTTACACTGGTTTCTGGCTATAGTCTTGCTGGGTCCCTGCTAATCAGGGCCCCAGCCTCTCTGTTCTCTCTAAACGACTTGGAGTGCACTCTAGGTGCACTAGTGATTGGATACTGTGGTACCTTATGAGTCCCTAGTATATGGTACCTTAGGTACCAAGGGCATAGGTACTTCACAGGCCTACCAGGGGCTGAAGCATGTATTATGCCACCCCTGGGAAGCAGACTAAATCTGACACCACAGGCCTGCTACTGCAGCCTGGGTGAGGAAGTGCTAGCACTCCTCACTGAGATATAGGTCCCCTATATCTCTCCTGCACACACATTGAGACTTATCAGTCACCCCTAAAGCAGGCCCTATCGATCCTGAGGGCAGGGTGCTTAGTTTCCATGTGAGGGGGTGCCTCTGCCTGAGCAGGGCCCCTCTGCAGCTCTCAGAGTCCATTCTCTGGGGCTGTTTGTGGATGCGGTTAAACCATATACTTTTAAGTGCATTATATCCTCGCGGTAGAATGCTAACTTTGGAATGGCTGCATCGAAACATGTCGTGTTTGGTGTCAAACATCTTGGAATACTACCCCCCGCCAGTCCTGGCGGTGGGGGTAGCATTCCACCCTTCTAGAGGGATAGACATGTACCTACTGTGGAAACGTGGTAGAATCCTGCAGAGCCCTGGCATCACAAAATGGATGCCACCAGTCACAGACACTGGGCTGCCCTCCTGCTGATGACCAACACTCGCAGTGGAGGAAGCCCAACAATAGATATCCTGTCCCAAGGGGTGTGACCACCTTCCAGACAGGGTTTAGTGTATTGGGGCTGGGTGGGTGCACTCTTAGAGTGCTTTGAAGTCCTGCACTGGGGGAGCAGAAGGCTCCTCTGTGCATACCCCAGTTCAAACCGGCTCAGGGGCTACCTGCCCCTGCTCTGGCGCGAAACTGGACAAAGGGAAGTGGGTGTAGCCGCCCACTCCCCTGACCCTCCCATAGGTAGGGTCATAGAGCTAGTCCCTCCCTTTCTTTTAGTATAAGAAGGGGAACCTGTGCATTGCAAACTAGATTTCCCTGGACGACGCTCTGAAGAAGAATCCCGGACCTTCGACATTCCACTACCTTTGGAAGACTGAAGAATCTCCCTTGGAGTCAAGGAGTGACTCCCTGCTTGGCAGGCACCAAAAACTACAAACGACGGTCGCAAACTACGCCGCTCCCGCCGGAGTCCGAAGTCCCTGCAGCCCAAGAAGTAGATTTTCTGACTTCTCAAAGGCCATCGTGAGTCTCCAGCGAAGCTGAGGCCAGTGGACCCCAAGAGTGACGAGGAACCGTGACCCCTGGGTACCATGCACTATTGTCGAGTGCAACCCCTTCACAACGTTCCACGAATTTGTGCTTTGGACCACGTGTGGTCCTAGCCTCCAGCAGGAATCCTTCTGAAGATCAGAGGCCTACCACGTCCCGAGTAACCGTGGGCCCCTGTTGAGCGAATCCTCCCAAGGCGTCTTTGCGATCCCTTGCCAGCCAGCTTGTGGGTCCCCAGAAGACTTTCTAAAGACATCAAAGGGCTCCCCTGATTGCTCCAGGCCTGCCCTGACTTACCTTTGCTGGGTGAGTCCCACAGACCTTGCTGGTCTGCGCCATTGCCTCTTTACACTTTCCCCGAGACTTGCTGTTACCAAAGCTTGTTGGCTCCAATCGAGTCGCCGACACCGCAGTAAGCTGCAGACATTATGGGACACGCTGAATCCATCTCCTGGTCATTGTCGACACCTCCTGGACCTCGTGGCTGAAGAGTCAAGGCACCCGCGAATGACCTGAATCTTGCGACGACGGTGGGCATCCATCTTCCTTGCCCCGAGTCACTGCCTAGTGACTTTGAACACTGTCCCCTCTGCTTTCAGGTCTTCCATCTTCTGAATCCAGGCTTGGATTCCTCCGGACACTTCTCCAGTCGCCGCAAGCAGCAAGTCTTCACTGGCTCCCATTGAAAACGACGCCGCGACCCGACACCAAAGAACACCTATGCACCCGGCTCCCCTGGGTGAGGTAACTTCAGCACTACGGTGCTCCTGTGGGTGTGGGCCCTAGAACTACTTACCCTGTAAGTGACTTGCTTGTAGCTTCCTTAGAAGTGCTCTAAAACTCTGATTTTCTAAGTGCGACAATTGCGCTGACTCGTACAGGGTTCGCGTCTGTGTTAGACACATCGCGTTCATCTCCTTTGTAACACTATCTAGAACTGTGTCCTTCGACTCGTACTGAGTCCGATCGGTGTTCGCCTCGAACACACAAGGGGCCTGTAACATAGAGATCTCCATTGCGCTGACTCGCACAAGGTTCGCGTCTGTGTTAGACACACCGCGTCCAACTCCCTTGCAACTCTATCTGTAACCGCGTCCTTCGACTCGTACAAGGACCGATCGGTGTGTTCGCCTCGAACACGCAAGGGACCTCTAACATTGAAATCTCAATCGCGTCTGTGCGCATAGACTCGTACAGGACTCGCACCGGTGCCAGGACACCGCCTCCGTCCCCTGTGGGTCTCCTACAACTACCTGGGGTGGTTCTTGGGGGTCCCTCGATTCTAGATGCCCTAGACCTAGGTCTAGCCAAACTAAGATTGTGATATTCGATTGTGCTAAACTTATTTTGATAACATTTGACTTGTACATATGTTCCTGACTTCTAATCTCATAAAGAGATTAGTAGAGAGTGTTTATTAATAAATACATATATATTTGATATATATACCTGTGTGGTGTCTTTTCATTTGGTGATTCAAGAGATTGTGTGGTAAAACAAGCTGCTTTACATTCCTTCAAGACTTAGCCTGAAGGCTGCTCTCCACAGCTACCACTAGGATAGCTTTCTATAAAGGTTGTCTTAAACCTATCTACCATAAGAGTCGAATTGTTCTGGTGCAAGGTGTCCACTTTAATTAGTGAACAGCATATACCAGGCCAACTTCTCACATTGGTGGGCAGCGTGTGGGATTCCAGCTTGCTATTGTTTTACCAGAAAATCTCTATTTGAATTACTAACTGAAAACCACTATAGGTACTTAAGGTACATATAAAGTCAAGGTTAGTATCAATAAGTTCTACTGAACTTAGAGCAGTGTGCCAAGGGATAGCACACCCTTTCTACAGCTCAAGCTAGTATCAGTAGGCCACAAACTAGTGTAGGTAGTACAACACTGCACAACACTAGAATGTCCTTAAAGGGTGGACCCAGTGGATCCACTCAGCCTCAGTATAAGGACATGGCTTTCTCTGACTTGAGAGCCATGTGTGTTGAAAGACACCTGAAGCTAGGACAGAGTCCCTCCACAATACACCTGATAGATCTGCTGACAGCAGATGATCTTAGATTGGCTCTAGGAGCTTATGGGTCTGAATCAGTGGGTGGGTCAATTACAGTGTCTGGGTCAGATGATGAAAATCAGAATGACCAAGACTCTGTGATTGAAGTGCCAGGCTCCAAGGGGCCTGAGAAGGACAGAGGAATTCTCCCTAAGAGAGCTGACAGAGTGGAGGAGAGGCATAGGTCCCCTTCCAGGGAATCTGACCACTCTTATCACTCTGGCAGAGAATTTGTCCATCAGAGGAACTCATACTTTCCCATAAGAGAGACCTCCTCTGAAAGAATGTGCAAACTGCTACAGTATGAGGAAGCAAGAGTTGCCCTCAGAACCAAGCAGTTGGCACTGGAAAGAGAAGCCCTGGAGATCCAGAGAGCTTCTAGAAGAGAGGGGGTTAGAACCCCTTGGTGGCAGCAACAGTGTCCCTAGAGGCAGAGAATCTATTCCAGACCATAGGAACCTGAGCAAGGTTGTTCCTCCCTACCAGAGTGGGGATGATATCCACAAGTGGATAACTGCTATGGAGAGGGCCTGTAGAGTACAGCAGGTCCCCCAAAAGCAGTGGGCAGCAATCTTGTGGCTCTCCTTTTCAGACAAAGGTAGAGACAAGCTCCTCACTGTTAGAGAAGAGGATGCTGATAATTATGAAGTCCTGAAGAGTGCACTGATAGATGGGTTTGGCTTAACCACTGAGCAGTACAGGTTGAAGTTCAGAGACACCCAGAAGGCACAGACTCAGGACTGGACTGACTTTGTAGATTGTGCAACCAAGGCTCTGGAGGGTTGGCTGGTTGGCAGTAGGGTTACTGATTTCAAGGGATTGTATAATCTGATGATGAGAGAACAGATCCTTAATAATTGCCAGAACCAGTTGTTGCATCAATACCTGGTGGACTCAGATCTGACCTCTCCCCAAGAATTGGGAAAGAAGGCAGACAAATGGGTCAGAACCAGGGTAAGGCAGAAACCCCAGAACCAAGGGGGTGACACCAAGAAGCAAGATCCTAAGGGCTCTGAGAAAGGTGGGGATAAGTCAAAAGACCAGAAGTCTTCACAAGGGCCCCAAAAATCTGCATCTGGTGGGGAGTCACAATCCAACAAGGGAAAAGGCCAAAAGAAGCCCTGGTGCAAATTCTGTAAACAGAAAGGGCACTGGACTTCTGATTGTAACTAGTCCAAAGAGCAAACCACCACCACTCCTGCCCCTAAGGCAACTGTTCCCCCTAGCTCAGCTACTGGTGGAGGTGGTACATAGTTTAAGGGTGTAGTAGGGTTGACCCTGGGTTCTGAAGTGGACTCTGACCTAGTCAGAGTGCCCACTCAGGCAATGCTGATTTGTGAGGGAGACCTTAATATGTCCTTCCTAGTAAGTCCCAGTAATCTGGGCAAATACAAACAGCAGCCTGTAATAAATGGCAAACAGGCTTTGGCATTTAGGGACACAGGTGCTAGTGTCACCATGGTGGCAGAGGATCTTGTGGACCCTGGACAGATCATCCTGGGCGAAATGTACCAGGTGACCAATGCAAGCAATGTCAGGACCAACCATAGTCTGGCAGTTGTGAATTTCTCCTGGGGAGGGGTAACTGGCCTCAAGAAGGTTGTAGTCAGTGCAGACCTCCCTGTCGAATGTCTATTGGGCAATGATCTAGAGACTTCAGCCTGGTCTGAAGTAGAGTTATGGACTCATGCTGAGATGTTGGGCATCCCTGCAGAGGTATTTGCTGTGACCAGGTCACAAGCAAGAATGCATAACACTGAACCAGCTCTGGATCCTGGAACAATGGACCAGGTGCTTCCCAAGAGGAGGAGCAGTAGGGTCAAGGCAGTGCCTTCCCTCTGTCTCAGATCACAGATTCACCCCCAGAGGGAGGTGAAGCAGATCCTGAAGAAGGAACTGCCCCAGAGGGACTTGAGCCTGATCAGGTTGAGTTCTTGGGGGCAGGGGGCCCTTCTAGGGAAGATCTGAGTAGGGAGCAACAGTGCTGCCCCTCTCTTGAACCCCTCAGACAGCAGGCCCGCGCTTCGCTTTTTTTTTCACGGTGGGATCCGCGCATCCTAAGCACATCCCGCCGATTTAAAAAAAAAAAATGCTTTTTTTGGCCCTGGGGGTCCTTGTGGGACCCCCTGAGCAGGCCTAGGGGTCAGGGTGTTTCTACCCTGCCCCCTTTTACGTTTTACGCACTTGTTTCTACTGTTTTCTTGTCACTCAGTTCTACCGAGTCACAAGATGGCTGCCAACACTTCCTGGTTTGGAGTGTTGACAGCCAATTAGCATACAGCTCGTGATCGGGAGGGTGCGCGGATCCTCCGCTGCCATAGATATATATGTGTTTTTACTTTTGATTTTCTCAGCAACTACTGAACGGATTTACACCATTTAACAAAAAGGGTTCTTTCTAAACCAAGAACTACCTCTCTGCCAAATTTGGTGTAATTCCGTTCAGCAGTTCGAGGCTGTAGCCGTGTCTAAAGTTTCCTATGGAAAATTGCATGGGGAAAACACGTTTTGGGACCCCCTTTTTCTCGGCCCCTGCTTGCCGAATCACCCCGAAACTTTCAAGATAGGAGCGGACCGGAGCGGGCCATAAGTTTTGAAAATTTCGCAAGATTTGTCAACCGGCGCCAAAGGTATTGGAAATAGAATGTTGCGAATTTCCTATGGAAAATAGGTCCTAACTATAACTATCTACTGGCGACCACCAGTAGATAATATATATGTATATATATATATATATGTATCCAATTACCACTCAAAGGTGCATCCCGGCACCGAAAAGAGAGACGGACAACTGCTTCTTATGCTGATACTGCCGGCCGCAGTAGCATATTTATTGTTCCATATAGTAAGTGCAAAACTCGAACATGACGCGTTTCGGCCAACAAGGTGGCCTTGATCACATAAATATATATATATGTATATATACATATATATATATATATATTCACTAAACTCCTCTGAAGAAGGAACAGGGTCGCACAACGCAATTTCAACAATTTATTTTTAACTTAAATATTCAGCTCATTATCTAGTGCAAGCTACAGATCAACGCGTTTCGGTCTTGGCACAAGACCTTGTTCACGATCAAAAAATGTCTTTTGAATGTGAGTGGCGGCGGCGACCCACTTGGGTTTTACTGGTTTTACTGAACCACCAGTCCCAGGAAGCATTGCTTCAGGTGGTTCACCTGAGCATAATTATTACGGGGATTTACTGGTGGTTGCCGCACGCCGTCACGTCATATTGTCTGCCACTGAAGAGGGCGTTGGCACGAAACGCGTCTGGCAGGAAACCAGAAAAGGACTTTGTTCATGGCGTGTGCCCTTGCTTTGGCATAATTTCCACCTGGGAGTGCATCCCACCTACAGGCAACTCTTTTTGCATTTTGTACAGCGGCCTGCCTGGTCGCGGGATTGCACCACCGCGAAACACTTGCGGGTCCGCGGCTGCTTTATTGGGGCAGCTAACTGTGGAACAGGAGGTGCCTGTTATATGTAGGGGTGCCGGCGCGAACATCGGCAATCCTTTTAAAGAAATTTTTGAATGTGAGTGGCGGCGGCGACCCACTTGGGTTTTACTGAACCACCAGTCCCAGGAAGCATTGCTTCAGGTGGTTCACCTGAGCATAATTATTACGGGGATTTACTGGTGGTTGCCGCACGCCATCACGTCATATGGTCTGCCACTGAAGAGGTCGTTGGCCCGAAACGCGTCTGGCAGGAAACCAGAAAAGGACTTTGATCATGGCGTGTGCCCTTGCTTTGGCATAATTTCCACCTGGGAGTGCATCCCACCTAGAGGCAACTCTTTTTGCATTTTGTACAGCGGCCTGCCTGGTCGCGGGATTGCACCACCGCGAAACACTTGCGGGTCCGCGGCTGCTTTATTGGAGCAGCTAACTGTGGAACAGGAGGTGCCTGTTATATGCAGGGGTGCCGGCGCGAACATCGGCAATCCTTTTAAAGACATTTTTTGAATGTGAGTGGCGGCGGCGACCCACTTGGGTTTTACTGAACCACCAGTCCCAGGAAGCATTGCTTCAGGTGGTTCACCTGAGCATAATTATTACGGGGATTTACTGGTGGTTGCCGCACGCCGTCACGTCATATGGTCTGCCACTGAAGAGGGCGTTGGCCCGAAACGCGTCTGGCAGGAAACCAGAAAAGGACTTTGTTCATGGCGTGTGCCCTTGCTTTGGCATAATTTCCACCTGGGAGTGCATCCCACCTAGAGGCAACTCTTTTTGCATTTTGTACAGCGGCCTGCCTGGTCGCGGGATTGCACCACCGCGAAACACTTGCGGGTCCGCGGCTGCTTTATTGGGGCAGCTAACTGTGGAACAGGAGGTGCCTGTTATATGCAGGGGTGCCGGCGCGAACATCGGCAATCCTTTTAAAGACATTTTTGAATGTGAGTGGTGGCGGCGACCCACTTGGGTTTTACTGAACCACCAGTCCCAGGAAGCATTGCTTCAGGTGGTTCACCTGAGCATAATTATTATGGGGATTTACTGGTGGTTGCCGCACGCCGTCACGTCATATGGTCTGCCACTGAAGAGGGCGTTGGCCCGAAACGCGTCTGGCAGGAACCCAGAAAAGGACTTTGTTCATGGCGTGTGCCCTTGCTTTGGCATAATTTCCACCTGGGAGGGCATCCCACCTAGAGGCAACTCTTTTTGCAAATATATATATATATATATATCATTCTTAAACTTTTTAGAAACACTCACAGTCACTGGATGATGTCATCAGTGATGTCATCAGTGATGTCATTTGAGATGTTATCTGTGATGTTATCAGTGATGTCACTGACCATGTCATGAGAGATGTAATATGTGACGTCATCAGCAGTGCATTGCGGGGGCGCAAGTTATATTTAGCTCAGCTCAGCTAACTATAACTGCTGAATTTCACAGGTTTTGTACAAGTGAAATGTCAGCCTAACTATAATGTTCCTGTAACCTGTGTTTTTTCCTGAATTTCTAAGGTTTTTGTAAATGCTAATACCTAACAATAACGGCCCTGAAACCTGTGTTTTTTCAGTGAGTATATATACACACACACACACATATATATATATATATATATATATATATATATATATATATTCACTGAAAAAAACATAGGTTTTAGGGACAGTTATAGTTAGTTGGACATTTCACTCGTACAAAACCCGTGAAATTCCCCCGTTATAGTTAGTTCAGCTAACTATAACTCGCGCCCCCGCAATGCACTGCTGATGATGTCACATATTACATCACTCATGACATGGTCAGTGACATCACTGATGACATCATCCAGTGACTGTGTGTTTCTATAAAGTTTAAATATGTTTAATATATATGCCAAGGTGTATTGAAGAATGAGTGGGTGTATAAGTGTCTGGATGGATGATTTAGTAGGTGCGTGACTGACTCTATAAGTGAGTGATTAAACATCACATGGGTTTGTGAATAGCTACATGAGTGTCTATATGAGTTATTGATTGCTTGTCTGAGTATCTGTATGGGTGCCTGAGTGTTTGTGTGGGTGGGGTGTGTGTGACTCTGTGCATAGATGTGTGAGTGGGTGATTCACTGGGTGCATGGTTTCAAGAGTGCATCTGAGATGGACTGTATGGGTGGGTGAGTGTGTGTATGGGTGTGTTAATGAGTGAATGTATATCTCAGTCGTACATGTGTGAGTAACTACATATGTGAAAGGCAGTATATATGTGTGTTGGAGTATATAAATGGCTATAAGTGAGAGTGTGTGATTGTGAGAGTGGCTGTATGGATGAGTGTGTACTTGTATCAGTGATTGTATAAGAGAGTAAGAAGGTGCTAGTATTTGTATGAGTAAGTGAGCTGGTGTGTGTATTGTAGGAGAGTAGGATCTGCTTCACATGGGTACCCCCACTTTTTGCTGATGCTTCAGTGTTTTTCGACCTTAGTCTGGCTGGGACCCTGCTAATCAGAACCCCAGCCTAGCTGCTTCCTCTTTAAAATGGTTTCCATGTGCCTTAGGCACATCTATGATTGGAATCTGGAGTGCCCTTATAAGTCCCTAGTATATGGTATACTATGTACCCAGGGCATAGGTACCTCAGAGGCCTACCAGGGGCTGCAGCATGTATTGTGCCACCCCTGGAAGGCCATCCAAAATGACACCACAGGTCTGCTACTGCAGCCTGGGTAAGGTGGTGCATGCACCCCTTACTGTGATATAGGCTACCTATATCACTACATACATAAACACATATAAACCTATAAGTCACTCCTATGGCAGGGCTTATCAATCCTGAAGGCAGAGTGCGTGGTTCCTATGTGAGAGGGTGCCCCTGCATGAGCTGGGCCTCTCTGCAGCGTTCGGAGACCCTTCTCTGAGGCTGTTTGTAGTGCAGCCCGACCATATACTCTTAAGCGCATTATAACCTCGCGTTAAATGCTAACTTTGGGATGGCTGCACGGAAACATGTTGTGTTTGGTGTCAAACATCTTGGAATACTACCCCTCCGCCAGTTCTGGCAGCGGGGTAGCATTCCACCCTTCTAGAGGGAGAGACATGTACACACCGGTATACCCGGTACTGACTTTCCAGAGCCCTGGCATCACAAAATGGATGCCGCTGCCACAGACACGAGTCTGGCCTCCTGCTGCTGACCGAAACTCCGGCAGGGGAGGCCTGGACAATAGGTTTCCTGTCCCAGGGAGGTGTAACCACCTCCATAGACAGGATAGTGTGTATTGCGGTTGGGCGGGAGCACTCTCTGGTGCTTTGAAGTCCTGCACTGGGGGCACATTTGGTGTCCCTGTGCATACCCCAGTTCAAACTGGCTCAGGGGCTTCCAGCCCCTGCTCTGGCGTGAAACTGGACAATGGGAAAGGGGTGTAACCACCCCTCTGCCCTGACCCTCCCATAGGTGGGGCCACAGAGTATGTCCAAACCCCTACCTTAGTATAAGTATGGGACCCCAGTCCTTAGGACTTGAGATTTACCTGGACGAAACTCTGATACAGAATCCTGGACCTTCGACGCTCTACTTTAAGATTAGAGGACTGAAGAATCTCCCTTGGGGTCAAGGAGTGACTCCCCTGCTTGGCAGGCACCAAAGAAGCAATTGTCCGGTCTGCATCGCTGAAGCTCCCGCGGGACGCCAAAGTCTTTGCATCACCAGAAGTGGATTTCCAGACTTCTCCGAAGCTGCCCTGAGTCCCCAGCAAAGCTGAGGCCCGTAGCTGTCGTGGGTAACGTGGAACCGTGACCCCTAGACACCGATCGCATTTGCAAGTGCATCCTCTTCTGGGGCTTTCACGAAGTTGTGCTTTGGGCTCCGAGTAGCCCAAGCATCCAGCGCCAACTGCACCGAAGATCACTGGTCTCCACTCCACGAGTGTCCTGTGAGCCAGCTCCACGTGCGTCGACTCAAGGCTCCTTTGCGGTCGCTAGTCCATTGGCTAGTAGGCCCTCCCGAAGGCCAAGCTTCTTCTGCTTGGGCTCCCTGGTTGCTCCAGGTGTGCCCCGACTTACCCTTGCTGGGTGAGTCCCACAGACCTTGCTGGTCTGCAACATCATCCTTCTTCCATTTCCACGAGACTTGACGTTGCCAAGGCTTGTTGGGTCCAATCCAGTCGCCGACACCCCTGCAATCCACAGACGTCGTGGGATAGCTCGAATCCAGCTCCTGGTTGTCGTCGATGTCTCCTGGACCTCATGGCTGAAGAGTCAAGACAACCGTCAACCTACCTGAAGCACTCAACATCGGTGTGCATCTGCTCATCGCCTTCCTGGTCACTGGCTAGTGACCCAGACTCTGTCCCCTCTGCTTTCAGGTTCTTCAGATCTTCGATCCACCTTTGGATCCACCCGAACACTTTCGACTTGGCCGCCAGCAGCACTTTGCAGCAGATAGCCATTGAAAGCGACGACGAAACCCGACCCCGAAAGACACCTATGCACCCGGCTCCCCTGGGTGAGGTAACTCGAGTACTCCGGTGCTCCCATGGGTATTAACACTAGAACAGCCTAGTTCTCAAAGGGTTTGCTCCAAGTCCTCCTCTAAGTGTCCCTTTTCTTTTAAATTCAAATCGCGACTTTCTCCATAGAAGTTAACGGCGATTCGCGGCTGTGTTCATACACTGCACGCGTCCCCCGTGGGTCCCCTGTGTCACTACCTTGGGTGGTTCCTTGTGGTCCAAGCACTTCTACAGGCTCTAGGCCCTGTGTCTAGCTCAGTCGTGGTTCTTATACCACTTTATTGGTATATGGTTTGGTACGCCCTAGGGCTCAAACGTGTATTTGTGCTATTACTGTAGATAACTAACTTATAATTTATGTACTTGAACTCTAGCCTCATAAAGAGACTAGAGGGGTGTGTTTAGTAATAAATACATATATTTTGAATATATACCTGTGGTCCTCTTTCATTTGGTCACTCAAGAGATTATAGACTGGTAAAACAAGCTGCTTTACATTCCTTCAAGACTTAGCCTGAAGGCTGCTCTCCATAGCTACCACTAGGATAGCTTTCAATAAAGGTTGTCTTTAACCTATCTCCAATAAAGGGTTGTTTGGACTGGTGCAAGGTGCCCACTATAATTAGTGGACAGCATATGCCAGGCCAACTTCTCACATTGGTGTGCAGCGTGTGGGATTCCAGCTTGCTATTGTTTTACCAGATAATCTCAATTGAATTGATCAACTGAAAACCACTAAGGGTACCTCAAGGTACATATAAATCAAGCTTAGTAATACAGTAAGTTCTACTGAACTTAGAGTTGTGTGTTAAGGGATAGCACACCCTTTCTACAACTCAAGAGAGTTTAGTAGGCCACACTAGAGTAGGTAGTGCATACACCACACCTCACTAGTAATGTCTTCAAAGCCAGGACCCAGTGAGTCCTCGCCAGAAGCCAGTGGGCTTCTTCCCTCCAAGTATGATAAACTCCCATTCTTGGAATTGAGAGCATTATGCAATACTAGGAAGTTGAAGGCAGGCAAAAGTGCCAGCACCCAACACCTCAGGGAGTTGTTACTAGCTGATGATCTCAGCAGGCCCATAGGGTCTGAAGGGGTAGGCAGAGAGGGTGGGGCAGAAGATGAGGAAGGGGCAAGGGGTGAAGAAACCCAGGCCCCCCCCTCTGAAACTGGCCAGGAAGGTGAAAATGACCTTGTCCTGGAAAACCCAATTCCTCCTGTGGAGGAGGAGGAGGAGGATCAGAATGACCTCCCCTTTGTCCCCCAGGAAGAGTACTGAGTGTGCCCAGAAGGTCTAGGTCTCCTTCTCAGGAGTCTAACCACTCTGACACCTCAATAGGGACCTCTGTCTCCTCTCATAGGAGGGAATCCTCTCATGAAAGGAGAAAGAGACTGATTCAGTATGAGCAAGCCCAGCTTGAACTCAGAAAACAGCAATTGGCTATAGCCAGGAGTCCCTAGATCTCTATAGAGAGAGACAAAAGATGGGACTAGAGTCCCATGGTGGCAGCAGTTTCCCCAAAGATAGGGAAAGGTCTTATGACCATAGAAACCTGAGCAAGATTGTCCCTCCCTACCAGAGTGGGGATGACATCCACAAATGGATAACTGCTCTAGAGAGGGCCTGTAAAGTACAGAGGGTCCCTCAGGAGCAGTGGGCAGCAATCTTGTGGCTCTCCTTTGCAGACAAAGGTAGAGATAAGCTCCTCACTTTTAGAGAGGAGGATGCTGATAATTACAAAGTCTTGAAGAGTGCTCTAATTGATGGGTTTGGCCTAACCACTGAACAATAGAGGTTAAAGTTCAGGGATACCCAAAAAGCACAGACTCAAGACTGGATGGACTTTGTTGATTGTTCTGCCAAGGCTCTGGAAGGTTGGTTATTGGGCAGCAAGGTATGCGACTTCACAGGATTGTACAATCTTATCATGAGGGAGCAGATCCTTAACAATTGTCAAAATCAGCTGTTGCATCAGCACCTGGTGGACTCTGATCTGACCTCTCCCCAAGAATTGGGAAAGAAGGCAGACAAATGGGTCAGAACCAGGGTGAGGCAGAAGGTACAGAACCAAGGTGGTGACCCTAAGAAGCAAGATTCGAAAAACTCTGATAAGGGTGGGGAGAAGGGTAAAGATCAAAAGTCTTCACAAGGCCCCCAAAAATCTTCTTCAGGTGGGGATTCACAGTCTAACAAAGGGAAAGGCCAAAGGAAACCATGGTGCAAGGTCTGTAAGCAAAAGACCCACTGGACCAGTGATTGCACCAAGTCCAAAGACTCTACTCCAGCCTCCACCAATGCCCCTAAGGCACCTACTCCCCCTAGTGCAGTTACAGTTGGTGGTGGGACTACACAAGCCAAGGGTTTAGTAGGGTTGACCCTGGGTAAGGAGATGAGCTCTGACCTAGTCAGAGAACTCACTCAGGCTGTCCTAATCTGTGATGGAGGCATGGATGTGACCTCCTCTGTGAGTCCCAGTAATCTGGGCAAGTACAGGCAACAGCCCTTAATCAATGGAAAAGAGGCTTTGGCATTTAGGGACACAGGGGCAAGTGTCACCATGGTGACACAAGACCTTGTGAATCCTGGGCAGATTATACTTGGTGAAATGTACCAAGTGACCAATGCTAGCAACGTCAGAACAGACCATACTCTGGCAGTTGTTAACTTCACCTGGGGAGGGGTAACTGGCCTTAAGAAGGTTGTGGTAAGTGAAGACCTACCCGTTGAATGCTTGCTTGTCAATGACTTAGAAACTTCAGCTTGGGCAGAAGTGGAGCTCAGGATCCATGCAGAAATGCTGGGCATCCCTGCAGATGTGTTTGCTGTGACCAGGTCACAAGCCAAAATGTCTAACACTGAACAGGCCTTGGATTCTGGAATAATGGACCAAGTGCCCTCCAAGAAGAGGAGTAGTAGGGTAAAGGCAGTGCCTTCCCCTTGGCTCAGAAGGAAGATCAGTCTCTTGAGGGGGATGATCTCAGTCCTGAGGAAGGAACTGTCCCAGAGGAGCTTGAACCTGACCAGGTTGAGTTCTTGGGGACAGGGGGCCCTTCCAGGGCAGATCTGAGCCAGGAGCAGCAGAGCTGCCCTCTCTTGAACCCCTCAGACAGCAAGCTGCTGCTGAGGCTGCTGGGAAAGCTAGTGGTCCCCATACTGTGTATTGGGATGATGGACTCTTGTACTCAGAGTGTAGAGACCCCAAGCCTGGTGCCACCAGGAGGTTGGTTATACCTCTGAAGTTCAGGGGCTTCCTATTGACCCTAGCCCATGACATTCCCTTAGCAGGTCACCTGGGCCAGAACAAGACTTGGGACAGAATTGTCCCTCACTTTCACTGGCCCCACATGTCCGAAGACACCAAGGAGTTTTGTCACTCCTGTGTAACCTGCCAGGCCAGTGGCAAGGCAGGTGGCACTACAAAGGTCCCCCTGATACCACTACCTGTGGTGGGGGTTCCCTTTGAAAGGGTGGGGATTGACATTGTTGGTCCCATGGATCCCCAAACAGCATCTGGGCACAGGTTTATCCTGGTGGTAGTGGATCATGCCACCAGGTACCCAGAGGCTATTCACCTTAGGACCACTACAGCACCTGTGGTGGCAAGGGCCCTCCTGGGAATTTTCTCAAGAGTGGGCTTCCCTAAGGAGGTTGTATCAGACAGGGGTGCTAATTTTATGTCTGGATACTTAAAAGCAATGTGGAAGGAGTGTGGAGTGACTTACAAGTTCACACACCCTATCACCCACAATGCAATGGTTTAGTTGAGAGATTCAACAAAACCTTGAAGGGCATGATTAAAGGGCTCCCAGAAAAGCTTAGGCGAAGATGGGACATACTCTTGCCCTGCCTTTTATTTGCATATAGGGAGGTGCCTCAAAAGGGGTTGGCTACAGCCCTTTTGAACTTTTGTTTGGTCACCCTGTCAGGGGTCCATTGTGCTTGGTGAAGGAAGGATGGGAGTTACCTCTCAAGCCCCCAAAGCAAGACATAGTGGACTATGTACTTGGTCTCCGCTCCCGGATGGCTGAGTATATGAAAAAGGCAACTAAAAACCTTGAGGCTAGCCAGGAACTTCAAAAAGCCTGGCATGACCAAAAGGGTGTACTGACTGTTTACCAGCCAGGACAGAAGGTGTGGGTGTTGGAGCCAGTGGCCCCAGCAGCTCTCCAAGACAAATGGAGTGGACCCCATACCATTGTTGAACAGAAGGGTGAGGTTACCTATTTGTTGGACCTAGGAACACCCAGGAGTCCCCACAGGGTTCTCCATGTCAACAGGTTAAAACCATATGTGGACAGGGCAGACATGGGCTTGCTCATGGCTACTGATGAGGGACAGGAGGAAGAGAGTGACCCACTCCCTGACCTGCTCTCACAGAACCCTGATGATGGGTCAGTGGATGGTGTAGCCTTGGCAGGCAGCCTCACTACCCAGCAGCAGACTGATTGCAGACAGGTGCTCAATCAGTTCAGACACATATTCTCACTGACACCCAGCCAGACTACCTGGTGCACTCATGAAGTGGACACTGGGGACAGTCTGCCTATTAAAAATAAGATTTATAGGCAACCTGACCATGTCAGGGACTGTATCAGGACAGAAGTCCAGAAGATGTTGGATTTGGGAGTTATTGAACCCTCAGATAGCCCTTGGGCTAGTCCAGTGGTCCTTGTGCCAAAACCTCACACCAATGGTGGGAAAAGAGAGATGAGGTTTTGTGTGGACTACAGGGGTCTCAATGCAGTCACTAGGACTGATGCCAATCCAATACCAAGGGCAGATGAGCTAATAGACACTTTGGCCTCAGCCAAGTATCTAAGCACATTTGACCTGACAGCTGGCTACTGGCAGATCAGACTAGCTGATGATGCAAAGCCAAAGACAGCATTCTCAACCCCTAGTGGGCATTATCAATTTGTGGTGATGCCCTTTGGTCTGAAGAATGCACCTGCCACTTTTCAGAGGTTGGTGAATACAGTCCTTACAGGTCTGGAAGCCTATAGTGCAGCATATCTAGATGATATTGCTGTCTTTAGCTCCACCTGGGAGGATCACCTGGTCCACCTCAGAAATGTTTTGCAGGACCTGCAGAAAGCAGACCTGACTATCAAGGCCACAAAGTGCCAGATAGGGCAGAGTCAGGTTGTGTACCTGGGCCACCTTGTGGGTGGAGGCCAGGTTCAACCACTGCAGAGCAAGATCCAGACCATCATGGACTGGACTGCTCCAACTACCCAGACTCAGGTGAGAGCCTTCTTAGGCCTGACTGGGTACTATAGGGGATTTGTCAAGGGGTATGGATCAATAGTGACACCCCTGAATGACTTAACTTCCAAGAAGATGCCCAAAAAGGTTCAGTGGACAGTTAGCTGTCAAAAGGCATTTGATGACCTAAAGCAGGCCATGTGCACTGCTCCCATTCTACAGAGTCCTGATTACTCCAAGAAGTTAATTGTCCAAACAGATGCATCTGAATTGGGGGTAGGGGCTGTACTGTCACAATTGAATGATGAAGGTCAGGATCAGCCAGTAGCTTTTATTAGCAGAAGGCTGACCCCTAGAGAGAAACGTTGGTCAGCCATTGAGAGGGAGGCCTTTGCTGTGGTCTGGGCTCTGAAGAAGTTGAGGCCATACTTGTTTGGTACTCACTTCCTTGTTCAAACAGACCATAAGTCCCTCTTATGGCTAAAACAAATGAAGGGTGAAAACCCCAAACTGCTTAGGTGGTCCATTTCCCTACAGGGGATGGACTTCACAGTGGAGCATAGACCTGGGAGTAACCATGCCAATGCAGATGGACTCTCTAGGTACTTCCACTTAGAACATGAAGACTTAACTGGGCAAGGTTAGTTTAATGTCCCTACGTTTGGGGGGGGGGTTGTGTAGGAGAGTAGGATCTGCTTCACATGGGTACCCCCACTTTTTGCTGATGCTTCACTGTTTTTCGACCTTAGTCTGGCTGGGGACCTGCTAATCAGAACCCCAGCCTAGCTGCTTCCTCTTTAAAATGGTTTCCATGTGCCTTAGGCACATCTCTGATTGGAATCTGGAGTGCCCTTATAAGTCCCTAGTATATGGTATACTATGTACCCAGGGCATAGGTACCTCAGAGGCCTACCAGGGGCTGCAGCATGTATTGTGCCACCCCTGGAAGGCCATACAAAATGACACCACAGGTCTGCTACTGCAGCCTGGGTAAGGTGGTGCATGCACCCCTAACTGTGATATAGGCTACCTATATCACTACATACATACACACATATAAACCTATAAGTCACTCCTATGGCAGGCCTTATCAATCCTGAAGGCAGAGTGCGTGGTTCCTATGTGAGAGGGTGCCCCTGCATGAGCTGGGCCCCTCTGCAGCGTTCGGAGACCCTTCTCTGAGGCTGTTTGTAGTGCAGCCCGACCATATACTCTTAAGCGCATTATAACCTCGCGTTAAATGCTAACTTTGGGATGGCTGCACGGAAACATGTCGTGTTTGGTGTCAAACATCTTGGAATACTACCCCCCGCCAGTTCTGGCAGCGGGGGTAGCATTCCACCCTTCTAGAGGGAGAGACATGTACACACCGGTATACCCGGTACTGACTTTCCAGTGCCCTGGCATCACAAAATGGATGCCGCTGCCACAGACACGAGTCTGGCCTCCTGCTGCTGACCGAAACTCCGGCAGGGGAGGCCTGGACAATAGGTTTCCTGTCCCAGGGAGGTGTAACCACCTCCCCAGACAGGATAGTGTGTATTGGGGCTGGGCGGGAGCACTCTCTGGTGCTTTGAAGTCCTGCACTGGGGGCACATTTGGTGTCCCTGTGCATACCCCAGTTCAAACCGGCTCAGGGGCTTCCAGCCCCTGCTCTGGCGCGAAACTGGACAAAGGGAAAGGGGTGTAACCACCCCTCTGCCCTGACCCTCCCATAGGTGGGGCCACAGAGTATGTCCAACCCCTACCTTAGTATAAGTATGGGACCCCAGTCCTTAGGACTTGAGATTTACCTGGACGAAACTCTGATACAGAATCCTGGACCTTCGACGCTCTACTTTAAGATTAGAGGACTGAAGAATCTCCCTTGGGGTCAAGGAGTGACTCCCCTGGTTGGCAGGCACCAAAGAAGCAATTGTCCGGTCTGCATCGCTGAAGCTCCCGCCGGACGCCAAAGTCTTTGCATCACCAGAGGTGAATTTCCAGACTTCCCCAAGGTTGCCCTGAGTCCCCAGCAAAGCTGAGGCCCGTAGCTGTCGTGGGTAACGTGGGTAACGTGGAACCATGACCCCTGGACACCGTTCGCATTTGCAAGTGCATCATCTTCTGGGTCTCCCACGAAGTCGTGCTTTGGGCTTCCAGTAGCCACAGCCTCCAGCGCCAACTGCACCGAAGATCACTGGCCTCCACTCCACAAGTGTCCTGTGAGCCAGCTCCACGTGCGTCGACTCGAGGCTCCTTCACGGTCGCTAGTCCATTGGCTAGTAGGCCCTCCCGAAGGCCAATCTTCTTCTGCTTGGGCTCCCTAGTTGCTCCAGGCGTGCCCTGACTTACCCTCACTGGGTGAGTCCCACAGACCTTGCTGGTCTGCAACATCGTCCTTCTTCCATTTCCACGAGACTTGCCGTTGCCAAGGCTTGTTGGGTCCAATCCGGTCGCCGACACCCCTGCAATCGACAGACGTCGTGGGACAGCTCGAATCCATATATATATATATATTATCTACTGGCGGTCGCCAGTAGATAGTTATAGTTAGGACCTATTTTCCATAGGAAATCCGCGACATTCTATTTGAAATAACTCTTGCGTCGGTTGACGAATCTTCGCGAAATTTTCAAACTTTATGGCCCGCTCCGGTCCGCTCCTACCCTGAAAGTCTCAGGGTGATTCGTCAAGCGGGGGCCGAGAAAAAGGGGGTCCCAAAACATGTTTTCCCCATTCATTTTCCCATAGGAAACTTTAGACACGGCTACAGCCTCGAACTGCTGAACGGAATTACACCAAATTTGGCAAAGAGGTAGTTCTTGGTTCAGAAAGAACCCTTTTTGTTAAATGGTGTAAATCCGTTCAGTAGTTCCTGTGAAAATCAAAATGAAAATCACATATATATCTATGGCCGCGTCGGATTCGCGCACCCTCCCGATCACGAGCTGCATGCTAATTGGCTGTCAACACTCCAAATCAGGAAGTGTTGGCAGCCATTTTATCCCTCGGTTCAGAAACAAGTGCGCAAAGCGCAAAGGGAGCAGGGTAGAAACACCTGACCCCCTAGGTCTGCTCAGGTGGTCCCACAAGGACCCCTGGGCAGAAAAAGCATTTTTTAAAAATCGGCGGGATGCGCTTAGGGTTCGCGAATCCCGCCGAGAAAAAAATCGCAAGTGTGCAAATGCACAAAGGGGGCAGGGTAGAAACACCCTGACCCCTAGGTCTGCTCAGGGGTCCCACAAGGACCCCTGGGCAAAAAAGCATTTAAAAAAATTAAAAAATCGGCAGGATGCGCTCAGGGTGCGCGGATCCTGCCGAAAAAAAATCGAAGTGCGGTCTCCCGCGCTTCGATGTTTATTTGCCCCCGGGAGGGCCAAGTCCCGGGGCATGGTGAGGGGTTTAGATTTAATGTGGGGGCCTCTAAGGCCCCCAAGCCCGGGGACCGCCATCCCCCGGGGCTTCTTTTTTTTATTATTGACCTGTGTGGGGGGCTCCAGCCCCCACACGCCCGAGGACTGCCACCTCCCTGGGGCACTAAAGATTTGAATATGGGGGTCCGTTACGGACCCCAAAGCCCCGGGGACCACCACCTCCCCGGGGCTGTGCACTGGATGGGAGGGGGCCACGCGGCCCCTCCTGGAGCCCTTGATGGCCCTGGGGACCGCCAACCCCCAGGGCCGGCTCCTGCAGTGTCCCGGGTGCCTCCCGTCCTGTCATAGCAAACTTGGTTTGCATTTTGAAAGAAGAGCAGGAAACCTGCTCTCTCTTTCAAAATGCAAACCAATTGCTTTCCACATGGGGAGCAGCATGTTAGCTGCTCCCCATGTGGAAAGCAATGCCGGCTCAGCGCAGGAGGCGGGGAGCCGGCTGGGACTGTGGGGGAATTGGGGACCCCCACAGTCCCCAACCAGAGGCCAGGCCCCGGGGATGGGGTCCCGGGGCCATAAGTGGCCAGGGAGGGGGCCACACAGCCCCCTCCCCAAATAATTTTTTTTTTTTTAAAAGGGCAAGGCCGGCCCCGAGGGATGGGGTCCCCGGGGCCTTAAATGGCCTAAGGAGGGGGCCACGCAGCCCCCTCCAAAATAATTTTTAAAAATCGAGGCATGCCCCGGGGGATGGGGTCCCCGGGGCCAATACAGGCCCAGGGAAGGGGGCCACGCGGCCCCCTTCCCGTTTTTTTGGGAATTTAAAAAAAAAAAATGCACAGGCCCCGGGGGATGGGATCCCCGGGGCCAAAAGTGTCCAAGGGAAGGGGGCCACGCAGCCCCCTCTCATTAAAAAAAAACGACCGGCATCGTGCCGGAGGCCCCGCCCCCTCCCTGCAGTACTCTGCAAACGCGCCCCTGGCGCGTTTTAAGAAGGGAAGTAATTCCCCTTGAATACTGGGGGTCCCTGGGGGCCAACTAGCCCACCAGGAACCTCCAGTATGCGCCAGGGGCTGCGTTGCAGAGAGGTGTACAGAGGCCACGCCCTTTTACACCTCTCTGCAACGCAGCTCTGTGGCGCTTTTAGAAGTACATGGTGGGCTAGTTGGACTCCAGGGACCCTCAGGATTCAAGGGGACTTAATCCCCCAACTTAAAACGCGCCACGGGGCGCGTTTGCACAGTGGTGAATGGAGGGGGCGGGGCTTCAGGTGACATGTGTGCAAACAGGCCCCGTGGCGCGTTTTAAGATGGGGAATTAAATCCTCTTCAATCCTGAGGGTCCCTGGGGGGAGCTGCATTGCAGAGAGGTGAAAAAGGGGCGTGGCCTCTGAACACCTCTCTGCAACGCAGCTCCCTGGCGCATTCTGGAGGTACAGGGTGGGCTAGTTGGACCCCAGGGACCCTCATGATTCAAGGGGACTTAATCCCCCAACTTAAAACACGCCACGGGGCGCGTTTGCACAGATGTCACCTCAGGCCCCGCCCCCTCCCTTCACCATCGTGCAAATATTCCTCTAAAATCAGCCGAACTACGAATTCCTATTTACTCACCTGTTATCAGGAGAGACCTCAGTGCTGCATCTTTCAGCCCAGTACTGATCCTGAAAAGTAATTTTAACCGTACTTACCAGTAACTTGAATTTCCTTCCATAGGCTAACATTGACTGGTTTCACTTGGAAATTCTTCGAAGTGTGGAGTTTTGGAACTTTATAATATTCCTCTAAAATCAGCCGAAATACAAATTCCGATTTACTCACCTGTTATCAGGAGAGACCTCAGTGCTGCATCTTTCAGCCCAGTACTGATCCTGAAAAGTAATTTTAACTGTACTTACCAGTAACTTGAATTTCCTTCCATAGGATATCATTGTCTGCTTTTTGCTGAAAAAGTTTCTAAGTGTCGATTTTTGAAACATACAAATATTCCTCTAAAATCAGCTGAACTACGAATTCTGATTTACTCACCTGTTATCAGGAGAGACCTCAGTGCTGCATCTTTCAGCCCAGTACTGATCCTGAAAAGTAATTTTAACCGTACTTACCAGTAACTTGAATTTCCTTCCATAGGATATCATTGCCTGCTTTTTGCTGAAAAAGTTTCAAAGTGTCGATTTTTGAAACATACAAATATTCCTCTAAAATCAGCCAAAATACGAATTCCGATTTACTCACCTGTTATCAGGAGAGACCTCAGTGCTGCATCTTTCAGCCCAGTACTGATCCTGAAAAGTAATTTTAACCGTACTTACCAGTAACTTATATTTCCTTCCATAGGAATACATTGTCTGGTTTTCAGCAGAAAAGTTTCAAAGTGTTGATTTTCACAAACTACAAATATTCCTTAAAAATCGCCTGTATGACTTAAACGCATTCTTTCAACTGTTTACAGGAGATGGACCAGTGCTGGATACAGGATCCACCACTGAGTAAGAAAAAGTAACGATAACACTACTTACCTGCTAAGTGAATTTCCTCCCATATGATAACATTGGTGATTCTATGTGAAAAAGTTTCTAAGTGTCAACTTTTAAAATACAATAATATTCCTTAAAAATCACTACTGTAACCAAAACGCTTTTACTCAACTGTTTACAGGAGATGTCCCAGGACTGAATCTAGGATCCAGTCCTGTGGTTAGAAAAGTAATCCATAAAGTAACTAATTGCATTTAACTAGAAATTCACATTGAGCTCAATGTTGCATTGTGTTTGAAATTGTGTTGCCCATTGCAACAACTGTAACTACTATACTTAAAAGTCTATTGCCTATTTGCAAAGTATTTAAACTAAAGTAATTCATTCTGAGAAAGTATATTTTGTAATGTAATGTATAATGTAATTACAATGTAATTTAAAAAATAAAATATGTAAAAATAAATAGTTTAAAAAATGTAGTAAATCAGTATCAAAAAAATAAATATAACAATTAATACATTTAAAAATTGTCATTTACAAAACCTTTGAAATTCACTGAAAAAAACCATAGGTTTCAGACATGTTATAGTTAGGAATTAGCATTTAAAAACCTTTGAAATTCACTGAAAAAACCATAGGTTTCAGACACGTTATAGTTATAAATTAGCATTTAAAAAAACTTTGAAATTCACTTAAAAAACCATAGGTTTTAGGGACAGTTATAATTAGTTGGACATTTCACTCGTACAAAACCATAGAAATTCCCCCGTTATAGTTAGTTCAGCTAACTATAACTCGCGCCCCCGCAATGAACTACTGATGACGTCACATATTACATCACTCATGACATGGTCAGTGACATCACTGATGACATCTCAAATGACATCACTGATGACATCATCCACGTGATAATCTGATGCACCTCCTCACACCCTGATATAACCTTTGATACACCCACTCTAAATTACAGACTGCCATTCGCAAAACCATAGACACTCCAACACCAATAACTACATACCCACTCACTGATTCTTAGGTCTACACACACATCCACTCACTCACCCGTACAGTCACTCATACTTACGGTCACTCAGTACAGGACTATCATATGCACTCATACTCCTATATAGACACTCAAACACCGCCACTCATCCATAGAGGTACTCACACACCTAGTCAGTCATGCAAATAATTAAACACACTGCCATTTACTCACCTATACAGTTATACACACACCAGCTCACTTACTCATACAAATACTAGCACATTCTTACGCTCTTATACAATCACTGATACAAGCACACACTCATCCATACAGTCACTCTCACAATCACACACTCTTGCTTATAGCTATTTATATACTCCAACACACATATATACTGCCTTTCACATATGTAGTTACTCACACATGTACCACTGGGACATACATTCACTCACAAACACACTCTTACACACACTTACCCACCCATACAGTCTATCACAGATGCACTCTTGAAACCATCCACCCAGTGAATCACCCACTCACACATCTATGCACAGAGTCGCACACACCCCACCCACACAAACACTCAGGCACCCATACAGATACTCAGACAACTAATCAATAACTCATATAGACACTCATGTAGCTATTCACAAACCCATGCAGCCACTTACACAGCAATAGACAGACGGATACAGACATTCACCCAGTTTAGTCACTAACCCATGCATTCAGTAAGATACGTTTAATCACTCACTTATAGAGTTAGTCACGCACCTACTAAATCATCCATACAGACACTTATACACCCACTCATTCTTCAATACGCCTTTCCCTATATATATTAAACATATTTAAACTTTAAAGAAACACACAGTCACTGGATGATGTCATCAGTGATGTCATTTGAGATGTCATCAGTGATGTCATCAGTGATGTCACTGACCATGTCATGAGTGATGTAATATGTGACGTCATCAGCAGTGCATTGCGGGGCGCGAGTTATAGTTAGCTGAACTAACTATAATGGGGGAATTTCTATGGTTTTGTACGAGTGAAATGTCCAACTAACTATAACTGTCCCTAAAACCTATGGTTTTTTAAGTGAATATATATATATATATATATATATGTATATATATATATATATATATAAAGGAACAGAATCCTGAGTTACCGCTTCTGGTATATATATATATAATAGGAGTCCAATTGAGGCGCGCTCACTGCGGGTGCATACAGAGGGCTTGACTCCAAAGCCCAAAACAGTTTTCTATGTACAAATTCCGTCTCACTCAGTGATTCTTTTGGTTTACTGCTTTATTTGCAAGACAGCACTACTACACCAACGCGTTTCGACCTCCCAGGGTCTTTTTCACGGTGAGTTGGTCTTGTTACAATTACTATTTATACTCTCTCCATCTTATGCCTATTAGGGTGCATGATTGGAGTTGTAGTTTTCAATATAAAACATGAAGAAAGACATAATTTCTCATACTGTTGCAGTTCATGGCATTAACATTTTACATTTCAACGTCATATTGACCTTGCTGAGTTTATGGGATGGTATATCTTTGCTGTTGATTAACATCATTAATCAATTGATTAATTCATAGATCGTGGAGATATTGTGACATCAATATTCACATGTTTGAACAATTTCACAATTGTCGTATGAGAGTGGGAATAGGAGTATGTTGGTATTGTACCAACACTTTACAGCTTTTAAACTCCAAAGATTTACAGTAACATATTATTAGTTATGGTTTAGTACCCAAACTATAATTACCCACTCTGAATGGTTTTCAATATAATTCTTTTCCAAAAGACATTTATGTTTCAATTATAATATAATCAAGTTCTCTAGTCAATATTTACAAGTGCACAAAGAGTTCTTCATCGACATTCAGGCCTGTCGGCGTCTTGGTCTTGAGTCTTATTATATAACGAGATTCAAGTTGTCTCAGTTTTCTCGTTCGGTGTCCCCCACGTTCATGCAAGGGGATTGTGTCCAGGCCATAGTAAAGCATTGTTCTCCAATCCGCGTTTTGACATTCTCTCACATGTCTCGCTGTGGCATACGTGACATCTTTGTTTTTAACCGCACGAATATGCTCTAATATTCTTTTTTTCAGCATACATGTCGTGCTTCCAATGTATTTCAGACCACATTGGCATTGAATTACATAGACTACATGTGTGGTCTTGCACGTAATATTCTGTTTTATGAATATTTCCTTTCCATCTTTGTCAATCACCGCTTTTTTATTTTCCCCAATCTTGCAGGCCTTGCAACTGTTGCATTTTACAAACCCTTTTGTTGCATTCATCAGCCAATTTTTAGTTTCTGCATCTAATGTGGTGGTTTGCAAGTGACTTTGTACTAGTTTGTCTTTAAGTGATTGTGTTTTCTTGAAAGTCACTGATGGTCGATTGCCCAGTAGCTTTCCTATATCAGGATCTTGGCTGATCAAGTGCCAGTGTTTCTGTATAGCATTTACGATCTTTTTACTTTCCTTGCTATAAGTTATGATGAGCCTGGGTGCTTCTTGATATTCTTGTTCTTCTTCATCAATATGTTTTTTTGGAATCAATGTTTCTGCGCGTGTTTTCATCCGTACTTTTTCCAGGCAAGTAGCAAGGTCTTTTGATTTATAGCCTCTCTTTTTCATCCTTGATATGGTTTCCTCGAATTTGTTTTCTGCATCTTCATCCTTTGAACAGTTTCGACGCATCTGTATTAATTCCCCATAGGGGATGCTTCTTAATAGAGATTTTGGGTGGAAGCTTTCGCCATGGAGGACACTATTCGTAGCTGTTTCTTTTCTGAATAACGTCGATTGGATTTTTCCTGTTTCTATGTAAACAAGTGTATCCAGAAAATTTATCTCATATTGACTTGTAGTACATGTAAATGACAATCCAATATTGTTCTGACTTAATTTCTTGAAGTATTCCATGAAATCGACTTTGCTTCCATTCCATATTAAAAAAAGGTCGTCGATGTATCTGACCCACAATATGATTTTGTCCAATTCTTGTTGGTATTTTGGACTCCATGCCACTTCCTTCTCCCACCATCCCATTGTGATGTTGGCATAATTTGGAGAAAAAGAAATGCTCATGGCGGTCCCACACTTTTGGTGAAAGAGTTCATGATTGAATAAGAAGATGTTATTTGTTTGGCACATTTCGATCCTCTTTAAAAGCATCTTTGAATGCTCCAGTTCGTTTATACTCCTTTGTTTCAAAAAGTAGGTGCAGGCCTGCAACCCAACTTTGTGTTTGATTGACGTGTAAAGGGAAACAACATCAATGGTTGCCATCATGTAGTTCTCATTCCAGTCTGTTTCTGATAGAATCCGTAGGAAGTCTCCTGTATCTTTGATGTAGGAGCTTAAACTTTGCGCTATGGGTGCTAGTTATGAATCTACATACAGTGATATATTCTCGTATATTGAATCACATGATGACACAATTGGTCTTCCTGGGGGATTTTCCAGTGTCTTGTGGATTTTCGGCAGGAAGTATATTGTTGGCATTGTTGGCTGTTCTTTTAATAGAAATAAATGCTCTTCTTTATTTATTAATTTCAAGTTGTCCCATTCATTTAACTGATTTTCCAGTTCTATTACCATACTATTCCCACTCTCATATGACAATTGTGAAATTGTTCAAACATGTGAATATTGATGTCACAATATCTCCACGATCTATGAATTAATCAATTGATTAATTATGTTAATCAACAGCAAAGATATACCATCCCATAAACTCAGCAAGGTAAATATGACGTTGAAATGTAAAATGTTAATGCCATGAACTGCAACAGTATGAGAAATTATGTCTTTCTTCATGTTTTATATTGAAAACTACAACTCCCATCATGCACCCTAATAGGCATAAGATGGAGAGAGTATAAATAGTAATTGTAACAAGACCAACTCACCTTGAAAAAGACCATGGGAGGTCGAGCCGCGTTGGTGTAGTAGTGCTGTCTTGCAAATAAAGCAGTAAACCAAAAGAATCCAAAAGAATCACTGAGTGCGACGGAATTTGTACATATATATATATATATATGTTCCATATACCATGTGTATATATGTTTTACCAGCTACAGTTTCTGTGCTTTTCTGTGTTTACGTTATGTTATTTAAACACTGCAAAGGGTCTGTATCAGTGCATTGTCAAATTATATGAGTATTTTCTCTATGTCTATTCATGCCTAGAGTGGGAAGTGCTATAAATGCTTACTTGTATATGGCGCCAAATGGATTGAGAAAGGCTTCTGTGTCTCTCTAGCGGCGGGGTTGAGGGAGACCAAAGGAAATAAAGAAGCCCTATTCCTACAGTCTCGAGTACGTGCCTTCTTCTTTGCTGGAGCAGGATTGTGTGTTTGTTATTATTCAGCGTTAGCGGTTCTACGCTGTTCATGTAACACCAGTCGATTTTGGGCTCTCCCCTTTGACCGCAATTTCTTTGGAGGAGCATGGGCGTGCTAGTGGTGGAGCCCCCAGAGAGTGTGCCGGGAAGAGGATCAAGGATGACAGTATTTGGGATACAAAGATCTCAGAGCGGGGCGGTTTGCCGACTGCCAGCACGAGGTCTGCATTTCCCCAGTCTAGAAATGCCTTGCTCAGGAGACTGGCGCCCTCTGGTGACTGGGCACCACGGACGCCTACGCGGAAGCGGTGAGGACTGTTTGGCATATATAATTTTTGTTTACTGGTCTCCTCCGACCCCGCGTTTGTGCCCATCTTGAACTTATATTTAGTGCTGCTTGCCACGAAGAACATTGAGGCATTTTCCTGCAAAGAGACAGTATTTATCGTCCTTCAGAAATGTTTCTTTATGGTCACCGGCAAAGTGAATTTACAACTTGGACTCTTATATGGGTTGTATGCCCACGAACGTTTGATGTGTATAAGATGGTTTAGAAGCATTATGGGATTTGAAGTCCTTTCAGGGATATGAGCGTTTACCTGGTGGCTGGCATTTATGTCGGAAACGTACACATTATGTGTTGTTCAGCCCCGGTATGCAGTTACAATCAGCATATTGTATTGCCTCGTACTTTGCCATGTGCATACTGATGTGATTTCAATTGATCATACTACAATATTATTCCCGTAGTTAAGGTCACAGGTCAAATACCGATGTGCCGGTTTCCATTATATTTAACATTGCGGGTAAAAGTGGTCTCTGTTGAACGCGCTTGTGACATATGAAGCACGGTTTTATTACAATATTATTTTATATATGAGGG
Organism: Calotriton arnoldi; assembly: GCA_963921515.1. Taxonomy (NCBI): domain Eukaryota; kingdom Metazoa; phylum Chordata; class Amphibia; order Caudata; family Salamandridae; genus Calotriton; species Calotriton arnoldi. Next base: position 752,936 of record CAWUFW010007654.1, on the reverse strand, counting down.
CAGAATTTTCTGAGAGATTGGCGCCATACTATGAATTCATGATATGCTCCTACAATAGGCTGGCGATATTTATTTGTTTTATGAGCACGTTCGGACATGTACCACGTCACATTTGTGATCAATGCAGGCTGGTTATGCACTATGCTGTGATATTTTTTATATTTTGCTGCACTATGCATGTTCCATATACCATGTGTATATATGTTTTACCAGCTACAGTTTCTGTGCTTTTCTGTGTTTACGTTATGTTATTTAAACACTGCAAAGAATCTGTATCAGTGCATAGTCAAATTATATGAGTATTTTCTCTATGTTTATTCTTGCCTAGAATGGTAAGTGCTATAAATACTTACTTGTATGGCGCCAATTAGATTGAGAAAGGCTTCTGCGCAGCTGAAACGCGTCTCTCTAGCCGCGGGGTCGAGGGAGACTAAGGAAATAAAGAAGCCCTATTCCTACAGCCTCGAGTACGTGCCTTCTTCTTTGCTGGAGCAGGAATGTGTGTTTGATATATATATATATATATCCAAGACGAGTTGCTCCTTCCGTCTCCTCCCGCCCCAGGCAGGCAGATCGTTGTAAGCCGGAGGAACGTGCCGGTTTTAATTTTCTTCCACGGATATATAAAACGATCACAAAGAGGTTTCATCCACCACCAGTTGTTTAATTCTCAGTCAGTAACGCGTTTCGCCTGACACAGCAGGCTTGCTCACACACTGTGTAGTGGGACAGACATGCATATATAATGTGCATTACAAGAGGTAAGAAATCAACAACGGACTTAATTCAGGCAGTCCAGTATTTGGTATTAGCAGGGCAGCCATACTGGAATGGTACCAAGTTTATATACATAAGTTAAATGCCTCTAGTATTCCACAGTTTTAAACACTGTATGCAACATACTAACAACAATATCATACAAGATTATAATTGTTCTGCAGTACACCACAATATTTCCTTAGACATAGTGCCTTGTAGTGTCTGGTTCTGTTTCTAGATAGTGCTAAATACACTGTTGTTTTAGTCATGAAGCCAAAAATAAATAAAATAAAAGACGGACTTGTTACAAGCAGTCCTGGATTATGTATAAAGCTGGCGGCCATTATGTAACGGTACTGGGCCCATATATGTGAGATAGATACTAGTTGTATTCTAAGGTTCTTCACTGTATGTAACCTTATAATAAAACATTCTTGTTACCTGTAATATCCATTATTCAACAAGAAAAAGACAAAAACACCAATGATTATTTCATCTTACATAGTGCCACCTAGTGTCTTATTCTGTAATCTTGTATGATATTGTTGTTAATATGTTGCATACAGTGTTTAAAACTGTGGAATACTAGAGGCATTTAACTTATGTATATAAACGTGGTACCCTTCCAGTATGGCTGCCCTGCTAATACCAAATACTGGACTGCCTGAATTAAGTCCGTTGTTGATTTCTTACCTCTTGTAATGCACATTATATATGCATGTCTGTCCCTCTACACCATGTGTGAGCAAGCCTGCTGTGTCAGGCAAAACGTGTTACTGACTGAGAATTAAACAACTGGTGGTGGATGAAACCTCTTTGTGATCGTTTTATATATCCATGGAAGAAAATATATATATATATATATATATATATATATATATATATATATATATATATATATATATATATATATATATGTCAAATTTGGCATTTATCAATGCTACATTATATATATATATATGTCCCGGGGTTTGCTCCGCCCTGTCAAACCTGCTCTCGCTTCCATGAAGCAAAGCAGATTGCTTTTGGGCAAAGGGAACTGCATGTTTGCAGCTCCCTTTGCCCAAAAGCAATGCCGGCTGCAGCAGGAGGCGGGGAGCCTGCAGAGACCGCAGGGGCATTGGGACATTGGGGCTCCCCCCACGGTCCCCAACAGTGAGGCCATGCCCCGGGGATGGGGTACCCGGGCCCAATAATGGCCCTGGAGGCCCCTCCCTTTTTAATTTTTTTTTTTTTTAAATTCAAAACGTAAGGCCGGCCCAGGGGGAGGAGGTCTCCCGGGCCATAATTGTTGCTTCTTTCTGCACCCCTCTTGCCTCTTTCTGCACATTTCTTGCCTCTGTCTTCACCTTCATGCCTCTTTCTCCACCTCTTTTGCTTCTTTCTCCACTTCTCTTGCTTCTTTCTGCACCCCTCTTGCCTCTTTTTGCACCTCTGTTGCTCCTTTCTGCACTTCTCTTGCTTCTTTCTGTACCTCTCTTGCTTCTTTCTGTACCCCCCTTGACTCTTTCTGCACCCATCTTCCTTCTTTCTGCACCCCTCTTCCCTCATTCTGCACCTCTCTTGCCTCTTTCTGCACTTCTCTTGCCTCTTCCTGCACCACTGTTGTTTTTTTCTGCACTTCTCCTGCTTCTTTATGCACCTCTCTTGCTTCTGTCTGCACCCCTGTTGCCTCTTTATGCACTAGTCTGCCCTCTTTCTGCACATCTCTTGTCTCTTTCTGCACCTCTCTTGCCTCTTTCTGCACCTCACTTGCTTCTTTCTGCACCCCTTTTGCCTCTTTTTGCACTTATGTTGCTTCTTTCTGCACCTCACTTACTTCTTCCTGCAGTTCCCTTGCTTCTTTCTGCACCTCTCTTGCTTCTTTCTGAACCCCTTTTGCCCCTTTCTGCACCTATGTTGCTTCTTTCTGCAATTCTCTTGCTTCATTCTGCACTTCTCTTGCCTATTGCTGCACCTCTCTTGCCTCTTTCTGTACCTCTGTTGCCACTTTCTACCCCTCACTGGCTTCTTTCTGCACACCTCTTGCCTCTTTCTGCACCCCCTTCCGTCATTCTGCACCTCTCTTGCCTTTTTCTGTACCCCTGTTCCCTCTATCTGCACCTCTCCTGCCTGTTTCTGCACCTCTCTTGCCTCTTTCTGTACTTCTCTTGCCACTTTTGCACCTGTATTGCTTCTTTCTGCATCCCTGTTCACTCTTTCTGCACCTCTCTTGCCTATTTCTGCATCTCTCTTGCCTCTTTCTGTACTTCTCTTGCCTCTTTCTGCACCTTTGTTGCTTCTTTCTGCACCCCTCTTGCCTCTTTCTGTAGCCCTGTTCCCTCTTTCTGCACCTCACTTGCCTCTTTCTGCACCTCTAGCCTCTTTCTGCACCTTTCTTGCCTCTTTCTGCATCTCACTTGCCTCTTTCTGCACTTCTCTTCTTTTTTTTCTGCACCTTTATTGTTTCTTTCTGCAACTCTCTTGTCTGTTTCATCACTTCTCTTGCTTCTTTCTGCACCTCTGTTGCTTCTTTCAGCACTTCTCTTACCTCTTTCTGCACTTCTTTTGTCTGTTTCTGCAACTCTCTTGTCTCTTTCATCACTTCTCTTGCTTCTGTCTGCATCTCTGTTGCTTCTTTCTGCACCCCTCTTGCCTCTTTCTGCACCTTTTCTTGCCTCTGTCTGCACCTTCTTGCCTCTTTCTCCACCCCTTTTGCTTCTTTCTGCACTTCTCTTGCTTCTTTCTGCACCCCTATTGCCTCTTTCCGCACCTCTGTTGCTCTTTTCTGCACTTCTCTTGCTTCTTTCTGTACCTCTCTTGCTTCTTTCTGCACCCCCTTGCCTCTTTCTGCACTCCTCTTCCCTCTTTCTGCACCCCTCTTCCCTCATTCTGCACCTCTCTTGCCTCTTTCTGCACTTCTCTTGCCTCTTCCTGCACCACTGTTGTTTTATTCTGCACTTCTCTTGCTTCTTTCTGCACCTCTCTTGCTTCTTTCTGCACCCCTGTTGCCTCTTTCTGCACTTGTCTTCCCAACTTTCTGCACATTTCTTGTCTCTTTGTGCACCTCTCTTGTCTCTTTGTGCACCTCTCTTGCCTTTTTCTGCACTTCTGTTGTCTCTTTCTGCACCTCTGTTACTTCTTTCTGCACTTCTATTGCCTCTTTCTGTACCTCTGTTGCTTTTATAGCACTTCCCTTGCCTCTTTCTGTACCTCTCTTGCCTCTTTCTGCACCCCTGTTTCTTCTTTCTGCACCTCTCTTGCCTCTTTCTGCATATCTCCTGCCTCTTTCTGCACCCCTCTTGCCTCTGTCTGCACCTCTGTTGCTTCTTTCTGCACTTCTCTTTCTTCTTTTTGCACGTCTCTTGCTTCTTTCTGCAACCCTTTTGCGTCTCTCTGCACCCCTTCTCCTGCACCTCTCTTGCCTCTTTCTGCACCTCTAGCCTCTTTCTGCACCTTTCTTGCCTCTTTCTGCATATCACTAGCCTCTTTCTGCACTTCTCTTCTGTTTTTCTCCACCTTTATTGTTTCTTTCTGCAACTCTGTTGTCTGTTTCATCACTTCTCTTGCTTCTTTCTGCACCTCTGTTGCTTCTTTCAGCACTTCTCTTACCTCTTTCTGCACTTCTTTTGCCTGTTTCTGCAACTCTCTTGTCTCTTTCATCACTTCTCTTGCTTCTTTCTGCACCTCTGTTGCTTCTTTCTGCACCCCTCTTGCCTCTTTCTGCACCTTTTCTTGCCTCTGTCTGCACCTTCTTGCCTCTTTCTCCACCTCTTTTGCTTCTTTCTGGACTTCTCTTGCTTCTTTCTGCACCCCTCTTGCCTCTTTCACCACCTCGGTTGCTCCTTTCTGCACTTCTCTTGCTTCTTTCTGTACCTCTCTTGCTTTTTTCTGCACCCCCTTGCCTCTTTCTGCACTCCTCTTCCCTCTTTCTGCACCTCTCTTCCCTCATTCTGCACCTCTCTTGCCTCTTTCTGCACTTCTCTTGCCTCTTCCTGCACCACTGTTGTTTTTTTCTGCACTTCTCTTGCTTCTTTCTGCACCTCTCTTGCTTCTTTCTGCACCCCTGTTGCCTCTTTCTGCACTTGTCTTCCTTCTTTCTGCAAATCTCTTGTCTCTTTGTGCACCACCTTCCGTCATTCTGCACCTCTCTTGCCTTTTTCTGTACCCCTGTTCCCTCTATCTGCACCTCTCCTGCCTGTTTCTGCACCTCTCTTGCCTCTTTCTGTACTTCTCTTGCCACTTTTGCACCTGTATTGCTTCTTTCTGCGTCCCTGTTCAGTCTTTCTGCACCTCTCTTGCCTATTTCTGCATCTCTCTTGCCTCTTTCTGTACTTCTCTTGCCTCTTTCTGCACCTTTGTTGCTTCTTTCTGCACCCCTCTTGCCTCTTTCTGTAGCCCTGTTCCCTCTTTCTGCACCTCACTTGCCTCTTTCTGCACCTCTAGCCTCTTTCTGCACCTTTCTTGCCTCTTTCTGCATCTCACTTGCCTCTTTCTGCACTTCTCTTCTTTTTTTTCTGCACCTTTATTGTTTCTTTCTGCAACTCTCTTGTCTGTTTCATCACTTCTCTTGCTTCTTTCTGCACCTCTGTTGCTTCTTTCAGCACTTCTCACCTCTTTCTGCACTTCTTTTGCCTGTTTCTGCAATCTCTCTTGTCTCTTTCATCACTTCTCTTGCTTCTGTCTGCATCTCTGTTGCTTCTTTCTGCACCCCTCTTGCCTCTTTCTGCACCTTTTCTTGCCTCTGTCTGCACCTTCTTGCCTCTTTCTCCACCCCTTTTGCTTCTTTCTGCACTTCTCTTGCTTCTTTCTGCACCCCTATTGCCTCTTTCCGCACCTCTGTTGCTCTTTTCTGCACTTCTCTTGCTTCTTTCTGTACCTCTCTTGCTTCTTTCTGCACTCCTGCTTCTTTCTGCACTCCTCTTCCTCTTTCTGCACCCCTCTTCCCTCATTCTGCACCTCTCTTGCCTCTTTCTGCACTTCTCTTGCCTCTTCCTGCACCACTGTTGTTTTATTCTGCACTTTCTTGCTTCTTTCTGCACCTCTCTCTGTTTCTTTCTGCACCTCTGTTGCCTCTTTCTGCACTTGTCTTCCCAACTTTCTGCACATTTCTTGTCTCTTTGTGCACCTCTCTTGTCTCTTTGTGCACCTCTCTTGCCTTTTCTGCACTTCTGTTGTCTCTTTCTGCACCTCTGTTACTTCTTTCTGCACTTCTATTGCCTCTTTCTGTACCTCTGTTGCTTTTATAGCACTTCCTTGCCTCTTTCTGTACCTCTCTTGCCTCTTTCTGCACCCCTGTTTCTTCTTTCTGCTCCTCTCTTGCCTCTTTCTGCACATCTCCTGCCTCTTTCTGCACCCCTCTTGCCTCTTTCTGCACCTCTGTTGCTTCTTTCTGCACTTCTCTTTCTTCTTTTTGCACGTCTCTGCTTCTTTCTGCAACCCTTTGCGTCTCTCTGCACCCCTTCTCCTGCACCTCTCTTGCCTCTTTCTGCACCTCTAGCCTCTTTCTGCACCTTTCTTGCCTCTTTCTGCATATCACTAGCCTCTTTCTGCACTTCTCTTCTTTTTTCTCCACCTTTATTGTTTCTTTCTGCAACTCTGTTGTCTGTTCATCACTTCTCTTGCTTCTTTCTGCACCTTCTGTTGCTTCTTTCAGCACTTCTTCTTACCTCTCTTCTGCACTTCTTTTGCCTGTTTCTGCAACTCTCTTGTCTCTTTCATCACTTCTCTTGCTTCTTTCTGCACCTCTGTTGCTTCTTTCTGCACCCCTCTTGCCTCTTTCTGCACCTTTTTGCCTCTGTCTGCACCTTCTTGCCTCTTTCTCCACCTCTTTGCTTCTTTCTGGACTTCTCTTGCTTTTCTGCACTCCTCTTGCCTCTTTCACCACCTCGGTTGCTCCTTTCTGCACTTCTCTTGCTTCTTTCTGTACCTCTCTTGCTTTTTTCTGCACTCCCTGCCTCTTTCTGCACTCCTCTTCCCTCTTTCTGCACCTCTCTTCCTCATTCTGCACCTCTCTTGCCTCTTTCTGCACTTCTCTTGCCTCTTTCTGCACCACTGATGTTTTTTTCTATACTTCTCTTGCTTCTTTCTGCACCTCTCTTGCTTCTTTCTGCACCCCTGTTGCCTCTTTCTGCACTTGTCTTCCCTCTTTCTGCAAATCTCTTGTCTCTTTGTGCACCTCTCTTGTCTCTTTGTTCACCTCTATTGCCTTTTTCTGCACTTTTGTTGTCTCTTTCTGCACCTCTGTTACTTCTTTCTGTACCTCTCTTGCCTCTTTCTGCACCCCTGTTCCTTCTTTTTGCACCTCTCTTGCCTCTTTCTGCACATCTCTTGCCTCTTTCTGCACCCCTCTTGCCTCTTTCTGCACCTCTGTTGCTTCTTTCTTCTCTTTCTTCTTTCTGCACATCTCTTGCTTCTTTCTGCAACCCTCTTGCGTCTCTCTGCACCCCTCCTCCTGCACCTCTCTTGCCTCCTTCTGCACTTCTCTTGCCTCTTTCAGCACCCCTCTAGTGCCTGTCTGTACCAATGTTGTTTTTTTCTGCACTTCTCTTGCCTCTTTCTGCACCTCTCGCCTTTTTCTTCGCATCTCTTGCCTTTTTCTGCACTTCTCTTGCTTCTTTCTGCACTTCTCTTGCTTCTTTCTGCACCTCTCCTGCCTCTTTCTGCACTTCTATTGCCTCTTTCTGCATCTCTGTAGGTTCTTTCTGCACTTCTCTTGCCTCTTTCTGTACCCCTCTTGCCTCTTTCTGTACCTATGTTGCTTCTTTCTGCACTTCTCTTGCTTCTTTCTGCACCTCTCTTGCTTCTTTCTGCACCCCTCTTGCATCTTTCTGTACCTCTGTTCCTTCTTTCTGCACTTCTCTTGCCTCTTTCAGCATCCCTCTTGCCTCTGTCTGCACGTCTGTTGGTTCTTCTGCAGTTCTCTTGCCTCTTTCTGCACCTCTCTTGCCTTTTTCAGCATTTTTCTTGCCTCTTTCTGCACCCACTTTCGCCTCTTTCTGCACTTCTGTTGCTTCTTTCTGCAATTCTGTTGCTTCTTTCTGCACCCTTCTTCCCTCTTTCTGCATCTCTCTTCCCTCTTTCTGCACCCCTGCTCCCTCTTTCTGCACCTCTCTTGTCTGTTTCTGCTCCTCTCTTGCATTTTCTGCACTTCTATTGCCTCTTTCTGTACCTCTGTTTGTTCTCTCTGCACTTCTCTTGCCTCTTTCTGCACCCCTCTTGCCTCTTTCTGCACCTCACTTGCCTCCTTCTGCACCTCTCTTACCTCTTTCTACAGTTCTCTTGCCTCTTTCTGCACATCTGATGCTTCTTTCTGCACTTCTTTTGCTTCTTTCAGCACCCCTCTTGCCTCTGTCTGCACCAGTGTTGGTTCTTTCTGCAGTTCTCTTGCCTCTTTCCGCACCTCTCGTGCCTTTTTATGCGCATCTCTTGCCTCTTTCTGCACTTCTTTTGCCTCTTTTTGCACTTCTCTTACTTCTTTCTGCGCTTCTCTTGCTTCTTTCTGCACTTCTCTTGCCTCTTTCTGCACTTCTACATTTATGTTGCTTCTTTCTGGACTTCTCTTGCCACTTTCTGCAACCCTCTTGCCTCTTTCAGCACCTCTGTTGCTTCTTTCTGCACTTCTCTTGCTTCTTTCTGCTCCTCTCTTGCTTCTTTCTGCTCCTCTCTTGCTTCTTTCTGTACCCCTTTTGCCTCTTTCTGCACTCGTCTTCCCTCTTTCTGCACCTCTCTTGTCTCTTTGTGCACCTCTGTTGTCTCTTTCTGTACCTCTCTTGCCTCTTTCTGTACTTCTCTTGCCTCTTTCTGCACCTCTCTTGTTCTTTCTGCACTTCTCTTGCCTTTTTCTGTCTTTCTGTTCCTTCTTTCAGCACTTCTCTTACCTATTTTTGCACCTCTGTTATTTCTTTCAGCACTTCTCTTGCCTCTTTCTGCACCCCTGTTCCCTCTTTCTGCATCTCTCTTGCCTGTTTCTGCACCTCTCGAGTCTTTCTGCACCTCACTTGCCTGTTTCTGCAACTCTCTTGCCTCTTTCTGCAGTTGTCTTTCCTGTTTCTTCATCTCTCGCCTTTTTCTGCTCCACTCTTGCCTCTTTCTGCACTTCTCTTGTCTCTTTCTTCACTTCTCTTGCCTCTTTCTGCACTTCTCTTGCCTCTTTCGGCACATTTCTTACTCTTTCTGCACCTCTCTTGTTTTTTTCTGCAATTCTCTTGCTTCTTTCTGTACTTCTCTCACCTTTTTCTATATTGAAATGGGAAGTGCAAGCTGTCAAGTTTAAAGGTCTGCGTGCTCTCGTGACTGAGGTATATGTCTACTTGTACATGTATTCTCACATGTGTTATGGATCTGAAGATGTTAGCTTAAAAAGCGGGTAGATTCTCTTATAGGTGGTCAAATCTTCTTAGTTCTGCTCTGTCATTCGGTTGCACAGGCAGACAAGTCTTATGTATATAGGTGTTATAGAGCCCCTCAAATGTACTATTGAATACGCATGTGCCCTGTATTAGGAGCAGAAAGAAATACATACACCTTCTTGTACACAAATTTACAGAGTGTGCTGTTTGAAACACGGATATTCAAGTATTTGTATGTTTATTTTTATGTAACGTCACCAGGTAAAATCAGAGACACACGCATGCATACCTTCACAAACTTTGCCAGACTTACAACAGTGATATGGTTAGGATTGATGTTTTACATTTGGTAGGCCTAACATTCTGAACAGTCGATGAATAGTGAATCTTCAAGAGAAATGTCAGAATTAAGACATCTTGGGAGAAGGATTAGTGATTAGGCTACTTTGTATGAGTCTGTGGAAAGGTACAGTCAGTAGGCCTCTTTCTGCACCTCTGCTGCTTCTTTCTGCACTCTCTTGCTTATTTTTACACCTTTTTTCCTCTTTCTGGACTTATGTTGCCTCTCTGGATTTTTCTTGCTTCTTTCTGCACCTTTTTTCCTCGTTCTGCACCTCTCTTCCCTCTTTCTGCACTTCTCTTACTTCTTTCTGCACCTTTCTTCCTCTTTCTGTATATGTTCTACCTATGTAGGCATAGTTAGAAATTAGCATTTAAAAAACCTTAGAAATTCACTGAAAAAACCACAGGTATCAGGGACGTTATAGTTATGGATTAGCATTTAAAAAACCTTAGAAATTCACTGAAAAAAACACGGGTTTCAGGGATGTTATAGTTAGGGATTAACATTTAAAAAACCTTAGAAATTCATTGAAAAAAACCACAGGATTCAGGGATGTTATAGTTAGGCTGACATTTCACTAGTACAAAACCAGAGAAATTCAGCCGTTATAGTTACTTGCGCCCCCGCAATGCACTGCTGATGACGTCACATATTACATCACTCATGACATGGTCATCTACTAGTGAAACTACCTCTAAGTCAGAGGTGCTGAAAGAGGCAAGAGGGGTGCAGAAAGAGGCAAGATAAGTGCAGAAAGAAGCAACAGAGGTGCCTAAAGAGGCAAGAGAGGTGCAGAAACAGGCAAGAAAGGAACAGAAAGAGGAAACAGGGGTGCAGAAAGAGGTAAGAGGGATACAGAAATTTTCAAGAGAGGTGCAGAAAAAAGCAAGAGCAGTGCAGGAAAAAGCAAGAGGAGTGCAGAAAGAAGCAAGAGAGGTGGAGAAATAGGAAAGAGGGGTGCAGAAAGAGGCAAGTGAGGTGCAGAAAGAGGCAACAGAGGTGCAGAAAGACACAAGAGAATTGCAGAAACAAGCAAGAGAAGTGCAGAAAGAGGAGAGAGAATTGCTGAAAGAAGCAACAGAGAAGTAGAAAGAAGCAAGAGAAGTGCAGAAAGAGGCAAGTGAAGTACAGAAAGAGTCAAGAGAGGTGCAAAAAATGGCAAGAGAACAGCAGAAAGGGCCAAGAGGGATGCAACAAAGGGAAGAAGGGGGCAGAAAGAAGCAAGAGAAGTGCAGAAAGAAGCAAGAGAGGTGCAGAAAGAGGGAAGACAAGTGCAGAAAGAGACAACAGGGGTGCAGAAAGAGACAACAGTGGTGCATAAAGAAGCAACAGAGGTACAGAAAGAGGCAATAGAAGTGCAGAAAGAGGCAAGTGAGGTGCAGAAGGAAGCAAGAGAACTGCAGAAAGAGGCAAGAGAGTTGCAGAAACAGGCAAAAGGGGTGCAGAAAGAGGGAACATGTGTGCAGACAGAGGCAAGAGAGATGTAGAAAGAGGGAAGAGGGGTACAGAAAGAAGCAAGAGCAGTGCAGAAAGAACCAACAGAGGTGCAGAAAGAGGCAAGAGGGGTACAGAAAGAGGTAGGAGAGGTGCACAAAGAGGCAAGAGGTGTACAGAAAGAGGCAAGAGGGGTACAGAAATAAGGAAGAGAAGTGCGGAAAGAAGCAACAGAGGTGCTGAAAGAGACAGGAAGGGTGCAGAAAGAGGCAAGAGAAGGGCAGAAAGAAGCAACAGAGGTGCAGAAAGATGCAACAGAATTGCAGAAACATGCAAGAAAAGTGCAGAAAGAGGCAAGAGAATTGCTGAAAGAAGCAACAGAGGTGTAGAAAGAAGCAAGAGAAGTGCAGAAAGAGGCAAGTGAGGTGCAGAAAGAAGCAAGAGCAGTGTAGAAAAAACCAACGGAGGTACAAAAAGAGGCAAGAGGGGTGCAGAAATGGGCAGGAGAGGTGCACAAAGAGGCAAAAAGGTACAGAAAGAGACAGAAGGGGCACAGAAAGAAGGAAGAGACGTGCAGAAAGAGGCAAGAGAATTGCTGAAAGAAGCAACAGAGGTATAGAAAGAAGCAAGAGATGTGCATAAAGAGGCAAGTAAGGTGCAGAAAGAAGCAAGAGCAGTGCAGAAAGAACCAACAGAGGTACAAAAAGAGTCAAGAGGAGTGCATAAAAAGGTAGGAGATGTGCACAAAGAGGGAAGACAAGTACAGAAAGAGGCAAGAGGGGTGCAAAAAGAAGGAAGAGAAAGGCAGAAAGAAGAAACAGAGGTGCTGAAAGAGGCACAATGGGTGCAGAAAGAGCAAGAGAAGTGCAGAAAGAAGCAGTAGAGGTACAGAAAGAGGCAAGAGAGTTGCAGAAACAGGCTGGAAAGGTGCAGAAAGAGGGAACAGGGGTGCAGAAAGATGCAAGAGAGGTGCAGAAAGTGAAAAGAGGGGTGCAAAAAGAGGCAAGAGGGTTGCAGAAAGAACCAAGTGAGGTGCAGAAAGAGGCAACAGAGGTGCAGAAAGATGCAAGAGAGGTGTAGAAACAAGCAAGAGAAGTGCAGAAAGAGGCAAGAGAATTGCTGAAAGAAGCAACAGAGGTGTGAAAAGAAGCAAAGAAGTGCAGAAAGAGGCAAGTGAGGTGCAGAAAGAGGCAAGAGAGGTGCCGAAAATGCCAAGAGAACAGCAGCAAGAGGCAAGAGGGATGCAAGAAAGGGAAGAAGGGTGCAGAAAGAAGCAAGAGAGGTGCAGAAAGAAGCAAGAGAAGTGCAGACAGAAGCAAGAGAGGTGCAGAAAGAGGGAAGACAAGTACAGAAAGAGACAACAGGGGTGCAGAAAGAGACAACAGGGATGCAGAAAGAACCAAGAGAGGTGCAGAAAGAGGCAATAGAAGTGCAGAAAGAGGCAAGTGAGGTGCAGAAGGAGGCAAGAGAACTTCAGAAAGAGGCAAGAGAGTTGCAGAAACAGGCACAAGGGATGCGGAAAGAGGGAACATATGTGCAGACAGAGGCAAGAGAAATTCAGAAAAAGAGAAGAGGAGTACAGAAAGAGGCAAGAGGGATGCAGAAATGTGCAAAAGAGGTGCAGAAAGAAGCAAGAGCAGTGCAGAAAGAACCAACAGAGGTGCAGAAAGAGGCATGAGGGTTGCAGAAAGATGTAGGAGAGGTACACAAAGAGGCAAGAGGGGTACAGAAAGAGGCAAGAGGGCTGCAGAAAGAAGGAAGAGAAGTGCAGAAAGAAGCAACAGAGGTGCTGAAAGAGACAAGAAGGGTGCAGAAAGAGGCAAGAGAAGTGCAGAAAGAAGCAACAGAGGTGCAGAAAGAGGCAAGAGAATAGCAGAAACAGGCATGAGAAGTGCAGAAAGAGGCATGAGAATTGCTGAAAGAAGCAACAGAGGTGTAGAAAGAAGCAATAGAAGTGCAGAAAGAGGGAAGTGAGGTGCAGAAAGAAGCAAGAGCAGTGCAGAAATAACCAACAGACGTGAAAAAAGAGGCAAGAGGGGTGCAGAAAGAGGTAGGAGAGGTGCACAAAGAGGCAAAAAGGTACAGAAAGAGGCAGGAGGGGTACAGAGAGAAGTAAGAGAACTGCAGAAAGAGGCAAGAGAATTGCTGAAAGAAGCAACAGAGGTATAGAAAGGAGCAACAGAAGTGCAGAAAGAGGCAAGTAAGGTGCAGAAAGAAGCAAGAACAGTGCAGAAAGAAACAACAGAGGTACAAAAAGAGGCAAGAGGAGTGCAGAAAAAGGTAGGAGAGGTGCACAAAGAGGGAAGACAAGTACAGAAAGAGGCAAGAGGGGTACAGAAAGAAGGAAGAGAAAGGCAAAAAGAAGCCACTGAGGTGCTGAAAGAGGCACAAAGGGTGCAGAAATAGCAAGAGAAGTGCAGAAAGAAGCAACAGAGGTACATAAAGAGGCAAGAGATGTGCAGAAACAGGCAGGAAAGGTGCAGAAAGAGGGAACAGAGGTACAGAAAGAAGCAAGAGAGGTGCAGAAAGAAGCAAGAGAAGTGCAGAAGGAGAAAAGAGAGGTGCAAAAAGAGGCAAGAGGGGTGCAGAAAGAAGCAAGTGAGGTGCAGAAAGAGGCAACAGAGGTGCAGAAAGATGCAAGAGAGGTGCAGAAACAAGCAAGAGAAGTGCAGAAAGAAGCAAGAGAATTGCTGAAAGAAGCAACAGAGGTGTGGAAAGAAGCAAAAGAAGTGCAGAAAGAGGCAAGTGAGGTAGAGAAAGAGGCAACAGAGGTGCAGAAAATGGCAAGAGAACAGCAGAAAGAGGCAAGAGGGATGCAAAAAAGGGAAGAAGGGTGCAGAAAGAAGCAAGAGTGGTGCAGAAAGAAGCAAGAGAAGTGCAGAAGAAGCAAGAGAGGTACAGAAAGAGGGAAGACAAGTGCAGAAAGAGACAACAGGGGTGCAGAAAGAGACAACAGGGGTAGAGAAAGAAGCAAGAGAGGTGCAGAAAGACGCAATAGAAATGCAGAAAGAGGCAACTGTGGTGCAGAAGGAGGCAAGAAAACTGCAGAAAGAGGCAAGAGAGTTGCAGAAACAGGCAAAAGGCATGCAGAAAGAGGGAACATGTGTGCAGACAGAGGCAAGAGAGGTGTAGAAAGAAAGAGGGAAGAGGGGTACAGAAAGAGGCAAGAGGGATGCAGAAATTTACAAAAGAGGTTCAGAAAGAAGCAAGAGCAGTACAGAAAGAACCAACAGAGGTGCAGAAAGAGGCAAGAGGGGTGCAGGAAGAGGTAGGAGAGGTGCACAAAGAGGCAAGAGGGGTACAGAAAGAGGCAAGAGGGGTGCAGAAAGAAGGAAGAGAAGTACAGAAAGAAGCAACAGAGGTGCTGAAAGAGACAGGAAGGGTGCAGAGAGGCAAGAGAAGTGCAGAAGGAAGCAACAGAGGTGCAGAAAGAGGCAAGAGAATTGCAGAAACAAGCAAAAGAAGTCAGAAAGAGGCAAGAGAATTGCTGAAAGAAGCAACAGAGGTGTAGAAAGAAGCAAGAGAAGTTCAGAAAGAGGCAAGTGAGGTGCAGAAAGAAGCAAGAGCAGTGCAGAAAGAACCAACAGAGGTACAAAAAGAGGCAAGAGGGGTGCAGAAAGAGGTAGGAGAGGTGCACAAAGAGGCAAAAAGGTACAGAAAGAGACAGGAGAGGTACAGAAAGAAGGAAGAGAAGTACAGAAAGAGGCAAGAGAATTGCTGAAAGAAGCAACAGTGGTATAGAAAGAAGCAAGAGATGTGCAGAAAGAGGCAAGAGCAGTGCAGAAAGAAGCAAGAGCAGTGAAGAAAGAACCAACAGAGGTAAAAAAAGAGGCAAGAGGGGTGCAGAAAAAGGTAGGAGAGGTGCACAAGGAGGCAAGACAAGTACAGAAAGCGGCAAGAGGGGTGCAGAAAGAAGGAAGAGAAAGGCAGAAAGAAGCAACAGAGGTGCTGAAAGAGGCGCAAAGGGTGCAGAAAGAGCAAGAGAAGTGCAGAAAGAAGCAACAGAGGTACAGAAAGAGGCAAGAGCGGTACAGAAACAGGCTGGAAAGGTGCAGAAAGAGGGAATAGGGGTGCAGAAAGATGCAAGAGAGGTACAGAAAGTGAAAAGAGGGGTGCAAAAAGAGGCAAGAGGGGTGCAGAAAGAGGCAACAGACATGCAGAAAGATGCAAGAGAGGTTCAGAAACAAGCAAGAGAAGTGCAGAAAGAGGCAAGAGAATTGCTGAAAGAAGCAACAGAGGTGTGGAAAGAAGCAACAGAAGTGCAGAAAGAGGCAAGTGAGGTGCAGAAAAAGGCAAGCGAGGTACAGAAAATGGCAAGAGAACAGCAGAAAGAGGCAAGAGGGATGCAAGAAAGGGAAGAAGGGTGCAGAAAGAAGCAAGAGAGGTGCAGAAAGAAGCAAGAGAAGTGCAGAAAGAAGCAAGAGAGGTGCAGAAAGAGGGAAGACAAGTGCAGAAAGAGACAACAGGGGTGCAGAAAGAGACAACATGGGTGCAGAAAGAAGCAAGAGAGGTGCAGAAAGAGGCAATAGAAGTGCAGAAAGAGGCAAGTGAGGTGCATAAGGAGGCAAGAGAACTGCAGAAAGAGGCAAGAGAGTTGCAGAAACAGGCACAAGGGATGCAGAAAGATGGAACATGTGTGCAGACAGAGGCAAGAGAGGTGCAGAAAAAGAGAAGAGGAGTACAGAAAGAGGCAAGAGGGATGCAGAAATGTGCAAAAGAGGTGCAGAAAGAAGCAAGAGAAGTGCATAAAGAGCCAATAGAGGTGCAGAAAGAGGCATGAGGGTTGCAGAAAGAGGTAGGAGAGGTGCACAAAGAGGCAAGAGGGGTACAGAAAGAGGCAAGAGGGGTGCAGAGAGAAGGACGAGAAGTGCAGAAAGAAGCAACAGAGGTGCTGAAAGAGACAAGAAGGGTGCAGAAAGAGGCAAGAGAAGTGCAGAAAGAAGCAACAGAGGTGCAGAAAGAGGCAAGAGAATTGCAGAAACAAGCAAGAGAAGTGCAGAAAGAGGCAAAAGAATTGCTGAAAGAAGCAACAGAGGTGTGGAAAGAAGCAAAAGAAGTGCAGAATAAGGCAAGTGAGGTGCAGAACGAGGCAAGAGAGCTGCAGAAATGGCAAGAGAACAGCAGAAAGAGGCTAGAGGGATGCAAAAAAGGGAAGAAGGGTGCAGAAAGAAGCAAGAGAGGTGCAGAAAGAAGCAAGAGAAGTGCAGAAAGAAGCAAGAGAGTTGCAGAAAGAGGGAAGACAAGTGCAGAAAGAGACAATAGGGATGCAGAAAGAGAAAACAGGGGTGCAGAAAGAAGCAAGAGAGGTGCAGAAAGAGGCAATAGAAGTGCAGATAGAGGCAAGTGAGCTGCAGAAGGAGGCAAGAGAACTGCAGAAACAGGCAAGAGAGTTGCAGAAACACGCAAAAAGGGTGCAGAAAGAGTGAACATGTGTGCAGACAGAGGCAAGAGATGTGCAGAACAAGAGAAGAGGAGTACAGAAAGAGGCAAGAGGGATGCAGAGATTTGCAAAAGAGGTGCAGAAAGAAGAAAGAGCAGTGCAGAAAGAACCAACAGAGGTGCAGAACGAGGCAAGAGGGGTGCAGAAAGAGGTAGGAGAGGTTCACAAAGAGGCTAGAGGGGTAGAGAAAGAGGCAGGAGGGGTGCAGAAAGAAGGAAGAGAAGTGCAGAAAGAAGCAACAGAGGTGCTGAAAGAGACAAGAAGGGTGCAGAAAGAGGCAAGAAAAGTGCAGAAAGAAGCAACAGAGTTGCAGGAAGAGGCAATAGAGGTGCAGAAAGAGGAAAGAGAGATGCAGAAAGAAGCAAGTGAGGTGCAGAAAGAGGCAAGAGAGGTATAGAAAGAGGCAAGATAAGTGTTGAAAGAGGCAAAAGAAGTGCAGAAAGAGGCACTTGAGGTGCAGAAAGAGGCAAGAGAGGTACAGAAAGAGGAAAGAGAGGTGCAGAAAGAGGCAAGAGAGGTGCAGAAGAAAAAGAGGGAGGTACAGAAAGAGGCAAGTGAGAAGCAGAAAGAGGCAAGAGAAATGCACAAAGAGGCAAGAGAGGAGCAGAAACAGGCAAGAGAGGTGTAGAAAGAAGCAAGAGAAGTGCAGAAAGAGGCAAGTGAGGTGCAGAAAGAGGCAAGAGAGGTGCTGAAAGAGGCAAGTGAGGTACAGAAAAGGGCAAGAGAAGTACAGAAAGAGGCAAGTGAGGTGCAGAAAGAAGACAGTGAGGTGCAGAAAGAGGAAGAAAGCTGCAGAAAGATGCAAGAGAAATACAGAAAGAGGCAAGAGAGGCACAGAAAGAAGAGAGGTTTATGCACCATTAGTACCAATTTAACACCCACATTTAGCAATAAGTAACTTGTGACCATTCCAGCTTTGCAAAGGCCTTCCACCACGCTGTAACATGTGTAGCGCATTTTTTAAAACATTTGAGCCGTTTGAGCTAGAAACAAGGCTTTTTTTGTTCAAATCTGCAGATTAGGCAGCAGATCATGGAATATTTGGCACATGCAGAAAATGTTTAATTATGTGAAAATTGGTGCAGCCGAACAGACACATAATTCCAGTGGCCCTGCTCATACCTCTGACTAGATCCAGAAGTGCTCCTCAGTGGTTCCTTCTTTTTTTGTGTCTCATTGAGTTTATAGTTTAGCTTCTATGTAAACAAGGAAGACTAAACTTGAGGTTACCACTCCACAACACAGACTACAATACCACATAATTACTCACCAAAACTCATAATCCCACTCCACATAATTCCTTTTAGGCCTGGGCGTCAAATTCCGCTCCGCTCGCGGAATTTGCAGAATTTAGGCAATTTCGCGTTCCGCGGAGTACGCGGAATTGCCAACAATTCCGCGATCCGTGGCGTAGCGGAATTATTTTGTTGTTCGCGCTTTAAAAATGCGTTCTAGCGCGGGCGATAGCGACTTACCGGGATTCCTGCATTCGCCGACGAGTTTTCCTATCCGTTCGCGTGCGCCACGAGATTTCGGTAGCCGGCCGCGCGATCCCACGAGAGTTTGCGATCGCGAACACGTCATTCGCCGCGCCATCGGACACCGTGAGAGTGTGCGATCGCAAACACGTCAGTCGCCGCGCCATCGTGCACCGCGAGAGAGATTGCGATCGTGAACACGTCATTCGGGCGCGCCATCGGACATCCGGCGGAATATTGGTAAAGCTCGCGATCCCGAACACGCAAAATTTTCAATCTGCAAAAGAATAATATCTCGAGCAGCATAAAACCTTCTATAAAATGATGATTTGGATGAAAAAAACTCCTCAGATTGATATTTGGCTGGCCTTTTTTGTCAAATTTTTTTGGGGAGAGAGAGGAAGTGCCACAGAGTCTCCTACTTCCTGTTCCTGTCCAGCAGGCTCCTCCCAGTGCTTTGTCCATCTCCTGTTCATTTTTCATTTGGATTTGAGCTGGAAGGATCACTCTTTGAGTCTGCTGCATCATTATCATTGGATTTGAGGACTTTTGGATTTGAGATTTTACAAGTAAGTTGGTGTTGTTTGATTGGGGCATTGCAGTTGCTGCAACTACAATTTTGGTACTTTTCATCATTTTTAAAAATAAATAGTTGTGGGTTGCCAGTAGGCCCAGAGCTAGTCATGGGTGGGTGCATGATGAAACATGATGAAACAACTGTTCCTTTGCTGTGTGATGTATTTATTTATTTCAAACATCATTTAGGGCACATGGATGGCATTGGATTGAATTGCAAAATGTGTATTTTTGGGTGTATTTCAGTTTTTTTGGGTGTGTGTTAAATAAATGCCTTAGTTGTGTGTGGTGTGTTGCAGGCCTTGTTTAGCCCTGTGGAGTTTTGTTTTTGCATTTTATTGCATTACAAGCAAAGCAGTGTGGTTTAGCATGCAGCCTTTGCCTGGCTATTATAGGCCTGTTTTCAGTACATTGTTTTCCAGGTCTCCTGCTTGTTGCTTGTGATTTTTGAGTGTCCATGTGGCTGGTAGCCATTTCTGGTGGGAGTTATAAGTGTGCTGCTTTTGCCATATAGGCCTTCATGTGTTTCCTTTGTGGCCTAGGCTTCTTGTTGTGGGCCTGGCCATGAGGCTGGTGGCCATTTTGAAGCCAGGCAGTGTGCTTTTTGCCATAGGCCTGCATTGTCTGTCTTCAGTTTCTTGTTGTTGTGGGCCTGGCCATGAGGCTGGAGGCCATTTTGAAGCCAGGCAGTGTGCTTTTTGCCATAGGACTGCATTGTCTGTCTTCAGTTTCTTGTTGTGGTGGGCCTGGCCATGAGGCTGGAGGCCATTTTGAAGCCAGGCAGTGTGCTTTTTTCCATAGGCCTGCATTGTCTGTCTTCAGCTTCTTGTTGTTGTGGGCCTGATCATGTGGCTGGTGGCCATTTTGAAGCCCGGTAGTGTGCTTTTATCCATAGGCCTGCAAGCTTGTGGCCTAGTCTGCCAATAGGCCTTTCATCCAGTAGGCTCAGAGGTAGTCAGGGGTGCATGAAACAACTGTTTCTGTGTGTTCTGTTGAATTTAAACATCATTTAGGGCATGGAAGGCATTGGATTGAATTGCAAAATGTGTATTTTTGGGAGTATTTCAGTGTCTGGGTGTGTGTTAAATAAATGCCTTTGTTGTGTGTGTTGTGTGTTGTGTACCTTGCAAGACTTGTTTAGCCCTGTGAATTTTCTTTTTTGCATTTTATTGCATTACAGGCAACGCAGTGTGGTTTAGCATGCAGCCTTTGCCTGGCTATTATAGGCCTGTTTTCAGTACATTGTTTTCCAGGCCTCCTGCTTGTTGCTTGTGATTTGTGAGTGTCCATGTGGCTGGTAGCCATTTCTGGTGGGAGTTATAAGTGTGCTGCTTTTGCCATATAGGCCTGCATGTGTTTCCTTTGTGGCCTAGGCTTCTTGTTGGCCTGGCCATGAGGCTGGCGGCCATTTTGAAGCCAGGCAGTGTGCTTTTTGCCATAGGCCTGCATTGTATTCTTCAGTTTCTTGTTGTTGTGGGCCTGGCCATGAGGCTGGAGGCCATTTTGAAGCCAGGCAGTGTGGTTTTTTCCATAGGCCTGCATTGTCTGTCTTCAGCTTCTTGTTGTTGTGGGCCTGACCATGTGGCTGGTGGCCATTTTGAAGCCCGGTAGTGTGCTTTTATCCATAGGCCTGCAAGCTTGTGGCCTAGTCTGCCAACAGGCCTTTCATCCAGTAGGCTCAGAGGTAGTCAGGGGTGCATGAAACAACTGTTTCTGTGTGTTCTGTTGAATTTAAACATCATTTAGGGCATGGAAGGCATTGGATTGAATTGCAAAATGTGTATTTTTGGGAGTATTTCAGTGTTTGGGTGTGTGTTAAATAAATGCCTTTGTTGTGTGTGCGGTGTGTTGTGTACCTTGCAAGACTTGATTAGCCCTGTGAATTTTCGTTTTTGCATTTTATTGCATTACAGGCAAAGCAGTGTGGTTTAGCATGCAGCCTTTGCCTGGCTATTATAGGCCTGTTTTCAGTACATTGTTTTCCAGGCCTCCTGCTTGTTGCTTGTGATTTGTGAGTGTCCATGTGGCTGGTGGCCATTTCTGGTGGGAGTTATAAGTGTGCTGCTTTTGCCATTTAGGCCTGCATGGTTTTCCTCTTGGCTTACTGCTTCCATCCATCCCCTTTGCCAGCTGCAGCTCCCTGAATGATGTGATGAGCAAATAATTTAATGCCAAACAGGGTCCACTTCCATTACATTTGTATTTTCGTTGTTCTTCCTCTTCTTTCCTATCCTTCCTGAGAGTGTACACAGTATACCATGAAAGCCCTTGTTGACAAAGTCTCACAAATGGCTACACTAAGTTATATATTTTATTTGTTTGTTTGTGCCAGTAGTAATTGAACCACAGCAACAAATGCAACATTTCACTGATGTTCTACTCCTGGCTTCTTTGCTTTTAGGTGCACAAAAAGACAGATGAGGAGGTGTCATCATCATCACCCGTTGTACTGCCAGACAGAAGTCCTGCTGCGCACCACGTCACGTCCACGTGTGACCACAGACATCTCTGCAACTTGTGCACCTGTGTCCTGCTGACATCTGAAGAAGATGGCCCCAAAGAAAGGTACCAGGTCCTCCAGTACCAAGAAAGTTGCCAGTGAGAAGAAGAAGGAACAGAATAAGGAAGTGGCACTTGCCAAGACTGGTGTGCCGCCCAATGTGTTTTTTGGGGAAAAAAAACTTACGCCTGCAGCAGCGGTGTCCGGCGGGGACCAAGCTGGGAGCAGCACCTCCGCATCACCATCCCACCAACCTAGGCCCAAGCCCATGAGTGTGGCAGAGGTAGCCAGTCTACTAACGAGCAGTGATGTTGAAATGTCATTATCGCAAAGTAGTACCCAATCCACGCACTCGCAGGCGGAAACTCAGCAGATAAGTGGGCAACCACAGCCGCAACCACAGCCGCAACCACAGCCGCAACCACAGCCCCAACCACAGCTGCAACCACAGCCACAGCCGCAACCACAGCCGCAACCACAGCCGCAGCCCCAACCACGGCCGCAACCACAGCCCCAACCACAGCTGCAACCACAGCCCCAACCACAGCCGCAACCACAGCCGCAACCACAGCCGCAGCCACAACCACAGCCGCAACCACAGCCGCAACCACAGCCGCAACCACAGCCCACAATAGTAGTTCTTCCACCTGAAGTAGGGGCAGTTCAGGAAATCAAGCTTTTTGCAGACGAAGAGGAGCAAGCCACTGTTTCAGAAGATCCATTGACTTCCAGATCCCCAGCAAGGAAAAGGAGGGTTAGTCCATCAACTTCTTCTTTAAGCCCCGCTTCTGATGATCTAGATGCCGCTTGGAAGCCACCAGCTCAGTCTGAGAGTGATGCACGCCACAAGACAAGGCTAGTGAAAAGGAAGGTTCCAGAAAGCCTTAGAGTTATGGAGGTAGATGTAGATGAGGGGGGTGATGATGATGAAGAGCCAGTCATCATGAACATCACTCCCGGGCCAGAGGAGATGGAGACCAACATTATTAGACTATCCAAAATCACTGCGAGGGATGTAGCACGGATACCACCAACACAGGTAACACCAACACGACCTTCAGCTTCCATATTTGCCTTTCCAAAGGCCCGGCAGGGACCTACATCCAGCTCAACCACCACCTCAGTAGGTAGTGGTAATGTAACTGCACAGAGTCAAATTCCAGGCTCACCCTCCAGTTCATCTGGTATTGAAAGTGGCACCTCCAGCAGCGCCAGAAAGTTCTCCTCCCCAGTTTGGGACTTCTTTTCGGTTAGCAGTAAGGAGGAGAACATTGCTATATGCTCAATTTGTCGGCAGGCTGTTAGGCGGGGTAAGCTTGGTACAAACCATGGTACCGGAGGACAAACAAGTCATCTAAAAAAACACCACAGTATCAAGTGGGAGGCTCACCTACTTCACTTAGAAAAAAGTAAAACTGGACCCATTGCTGTTGTTGGGGATGAAGAAGTAGGGGAAGATATGATCGCAGTGGAAGGTCAACATGAGGGAGACATTTCTAGCCCTATCCCCAGCAGTGTAGTGGTACAGCCCACATCCTCAGCAACATCTCAGTGGCACTGTAGTAAGAGTCAGCCTGAGACACCAAGGCAACCGAGTACTGCAATGAGAAAAAGTGCGTCGTCGTTGAGCCTAACTGGGTTCAAGAAGACAGCTGCACCACAAAGGAAAATATTCCAGCCTACCATTGACAGCATGCTTAGGTCGGAGGGGCAGTACCAACGCAACCACCCAACGGCACGGTTGTACAATGCGAAGCTGGCTAAAATGTTAGCGCTGGACCTTCTCCCTTTTTCATTTGTAGAAGGGGTGGGTTTCCTTGAATTTGTGTCAGCCATCTGCCCTAAATGAAAGGTTCCCAGTCGGTCCTATTTCGCCAGAGTTGCTGTGCTGGAATTGGTTAGACAAGCTTTGCAGCAGAGTGCTGTTCACAAAATCCACCTGACAACAGACATGTGGACCAGTTGCCAAGCCACTGATTACATGTGCATCACTGCACACTGGGTCTCTTTTGTGGGGGTTAGAGAAAAGCTATCTGAAGTAGGTGCTGTTGACACAGCTGAGATTTTTAATGCTACTCGGAAACATGCAACTGTAGCCATGTTCGCCATGGAGAAATCTCATACTGCTGCAAACATTTTGGAAGAGTTTAACAGCAAGGTCTTTGAATGGATGCGCCCAAGAGGGCTTAACATTGGTTTTGTTGCCACGGATAATGGCAGTAATGTACTTAAGGCCATGGAGGTTGGTGCCTATTTCAGGGTCCCGTGTTTGGCGCACTGCATTAACATTATAGTTCAAGACTTTCTGAAAAAAGAACCCATAGTCAGCAACTTACTGACCACCTGCCACAGAATATGCACTCATTTCAGCCATTCTTTTAAAGCCCGGAAGCAGCTGAGGATCATTCAACGTGACTATAGAATGCCAGTCAAAGCACTCATCCAGGAGGTGGCAACACGTTGGAACTCAACGTATTACATGCTTGACCGTCTGTTTGAGCAGTACAGACCAATCAATGAATATGTCATGCGAAGGGCGGATGCTACTGTGAAAGGCATGACCCTTCAGATGGACCAATGGTGCCTAGTTAAATGCCTGACAGAGATGCTTCTTCCTTTCGAGGTCTTCACACGTGAAGTCAGCAAGGAGGACTGTACTATGGGCCAAGCTATCCCATTGTTGCACATGCTAGAGCAACAGCTGAAGGAGGTGTCTGAAGCGTACATAGATGTGGAGGAAAAAAAAGAAGCATATGAGTTGGTGGAGAGCTTATCATGTCTCTTAACTGAAAATGCAAGGGTGCAAACTAAGATTACATTTGTGCCACAATTCTGGATCCACGGTACAGATCGGCACTGAACAGTAAGACATTACTCCCTTTTTCAGAAGTGGATGTTGCCCGGTACAAAACTTGGACAGCTGAGGCAGCCAGTAAATTGGAAAATGAACGGCTGGTAATTAAAGGCCCGCTACTCAAACCCACAACAAGTACTGCAGCAGGGCATCCGGCGTCAAGTTCAACTTCAGAGCCTGAGGGCAGTGCATTTGGTTCACAGCTGTCACCAACACCAACAATATCGACAACAGCAAGAACCGGATCATCAGCCCCAGTAAAAACGGCACAAGATTGGTATTTACAGCAAGGACTTGCTAGGTCCAGTGCTGATGCAAAGACAAAAGAGGCAGAACAAAGTGTAGCACCCCTGAACATTGACCAGATGGTCCAGGCCTACCTGGATGACCCAACAGAGGTCTACATTGATAAAAACCCATTGCGGTATTGGTATGGCAAAAGGGGCCAATGGCCAGTGCTCAGCAGGCTGGCGATAAACTATCTGGCTTGCCCTGTTGCAAGTGTCTCTTCTGAACGTGTTTTCAGTGCTGCTGGTTCCATTGTAACAGTGAAAAGGACCAGTCTCTCATCCAAAAACGTGGAGAGGTTAACCATGATCAAAATGAATCAGCAATTTATACCACCGAATTACACAATACATGAATCAACGCAGGAAGATGAGGACAGCGGCTCAGGTGACGGAAGTAGCGTGTTAGATGCTGATTACCTACTTCTGGTTGAACCCCCAGAGTTTGAGGACGAGCTATACTTCCCTGACAAGTACGCTTCCACTTCTTTCTGTTGTCCTCCCTTATTTACTTTTATTTGTGTGTCTGTCTTTCTGGTTGGAAACTTCAAATGACAACAAATCCATCACCACTGTCTTCGTCTTTTATTGCCATATATGAGTTTCAGCTGTCTGCATTTCAGTCCACTCCTCCGAGTCCTGCTCCTCCATCCTCCTGAATCGCCCTAAATCTATTGCCCTCAAGCCAGATGATGATTGGATGTAGCATAATAGAAGAAAAAAGAAAATCTTGCCTCGTTGAGTCTCTCTAAAAGAAGTGGAACATGATGATGACTACTATAGCTATCCTCCTTTCCGAGCCGAGAGAGACTGCCCATTAACTGAAGATGAGAAGGAACAGGTAAAGAATGATGACATGCATTGGACGCTGACTGAGTGATTTGTGTTCTTGTTGTTTGTAGTGCATGTAATTCATTGTGTACTATTATCTAATCTACACACTAAAAGTAACTCAATGCAATGTTTGTTTCCATTCTTGTTTTTTAATAACAAATTTGTACTTCTACTGCAGGTCCAATCCATTGCATTTTGAATATGGAAAGGGGACTCAATCTGTACACTACACACTGAGTTGGACAACACACCATGATGATGACCACAGTGACATAATATCTTCGCAGTCACTCAGTAGGATCCGAGATGATTGATGGAATAACTCAGGGCGTTTCATGAGTGGCATAAAAGGTAAACAAGTCAACAACAACCACTGCAGACCTACATGTCTGTGTAGTGGTGGAGTCGAGTGTGGTGGTATGACTGACAGCGGTGCATTGATTTAGTCACTTAATTTGTAAAATGCTATGTTTCTGTATATCTGCTTTGTCTGCCTCTGTCAAAAAATGTACGCTAAATGGAGGATGGGTCACGGGTGCTGTGGGCCTGCTCTGTCCTGTTGTTGTTGGAGGTTAATGCTGGAAACAGACTAGAGTAGACATGATGTATCCATGCCGCCTCTGAAAGTGTTCTTGTTGCACTCCACCGTAATTTATGCATCTTTTTTCTACTTGATTTTTCAATATCCCTTTTGTTTTTCCATCTACAATTACAGGCCGGCCCTTACCCTGTGCTATTCTGGGAAAAACAACTCACACTTACCTTACCAATGAATCTACATCTGCCAGGCAGGCAGTGGCGTCACCCAAGATTGATGGCCGGAGCGTCCATGGAAGGGAGGACCAAGAGGAATGCCGAGATGCAACTCCCCATTTTGACCAGGATAACATACAGTAACAGTATCAACCTTCATCATCTTTTAAATAATTTGATTCATTTTTTGTCTTCAATCATTACTACTGTGTGTTGTTGTTATTATTATGTTTGCTCTCTGCTTATAATTCAATTCATCCCTACAGCTATTTTTGAATTTTCTTTGCTATCTTTAATAGTAAGCCCGGGCCGGTACAACAGAACAGAAACTGTATGTAATTCGGGTCTTTCGGAGGGCAGACAACCAAGGCAAATTGCATAATATACTGCTGCCCTGTACTGTCTAATTGTCTAGTAGTAGTAAGTACTACTTATCATTAACCATCAAGTTATCATCATCATGCATGCATTTCCTTTTTCTCCCTTAACAGATTTATGGATATGGTCGTCTGCCAAGATTGTGTTTTGTTGTTGTCCATGCGTACTGTTTTTCTTTGTCAAACCTTTCCCCAAACCCCCCTTCCCAACCATTCATCAAACCCTAACCCTCTTCCCCCGGGTTGTGTGACTTATTGAGGTGTGACTAAATTAAATGTACACCAATAATTTATCACACGCTTGCTGGGGCGGATGTGGCAAAAGCAACACTAATTCAATTTCAAGGCAGGGCGAGGATCTTCTTCTGCTTGCCCACCCATGAGCAGTATATTTGCGAGATAATTTTTTTACCAAAGGAACCTAATCCATCAGCATTAATTGCCGGCATCGATTGGATTTGTTGTCATCCTCCTACACAGCACTAACGGTTACGCTTGTGTCGAGTGTACTGTAGGCCTAGTCGAGTGACTCGACACAGCTAGAGTTTGTAACTCTATGTACTAGGCTATCCCCGCCACCATTATGTTTTATTGTATTTTGGCATATTATTGTTTGGCAGTAAGTTCTGTACTGTACTTCGTTCTACTACTCCTCCCACAGTCTCTCTCAGGCGACTGACTGTCTCATTATCTTTTTTTTGCAAATGCTACTGCCAGGGTCTACTACTACTACCACCACAGCCATGGCATGTTGGGAAAGAAAACCATCATCACCATGCAGCAATCGCCGTGCCCAAGTTAAACGTCACAAAACCAAAGGGGATGATGGACGGAGTGTTGAACATTGCAAGCACTCACCCCCAGTCAACTGATCTGGGTTTAATGCATCATCATTCTTTAGCTCACTCTGCCACCCCAGTTCAGACATGGCCATATGCAAATCAGTCTGACCCTGTGCCTCATGGGAACAGTCCAGCCCGAACTGCCAAGCCGTGTCTTCCCTGGACCGGAAACAAGCATCCTGGGACCTGTTTCTGGCTTACAGCCGTCATCAGCCAGGCTATCTTGAATCCAGTGGCAAAGTGAGCAAGGGACCCACGTCTGGGCATACCCTGCCAACTTAGGGCGAACATAGCAAAACCAAAGGGGATGATGGACGGAGTGTTGAACATTGCAAGCACTCACCCAAAGTCAACTGATCTGGGTTTAATCCATCATCATTCTTTAGCTCACTCCGGCACCCCAGTTCAGACATGGCCATATGCAAATCAGTCTGACCCTGTGCCTCATGGGAACCGTCCAGCCCGAACTGCCAAGCCGTGTCTTCCCTGGACCGGAAACAAGCATCCTGGGACCGGTTTCTGGCTTACAGCCGTCATCAGCCAGGCTATCTTGAATCCAGTGGCAAAGTGAGCAAGGGACCCACGTCTGGGCATACCCTGCCAACTTAGGGCGAACATAGCAAAACCAAAAGGGATGATGGACGGAGTGTTGAACATTGCAAGCACTCACCCCCAGTCAACTGATCTGGGTTTAATCCATCATCATTCTTTAGCTCACTCCGCCACCCCAGTTCAGACATGGCCATATGCAAATCAGTCTGACCCTGTGCCTCATGGGAAGAGTCCAGCCCGAACTGCCAAGCCGTGTCTTCCCTGGACCAGAAACAAGCATCCTGGGAAATGTTTCTGGCTTACAGCCGTCATCAGCCAGGCTATCTTGAATCCAGTGGCAAAGTGAGCAAGGGACCCACGTCTGGGCATACCCTGCCAACTTAGGGCGAACATAGCAAAACCAAAGGGGATGATGGACGGAGTGTTGAACTTAGCAAGCACTCACCCCCAGTCAACTGATCTGGGTTTAATCCATCATCATTCTTTAGCTCACTCCGCCACCCCAGTTCAGACATGGCCATATGCAAATCAGTCTGACCCTGTGCCTCATGGGAACAGTCCAGCCTGAACTGCCAAGCGTGTCTTCCCTGGACCGGAAACAAGCATCCTGGGACCGGTTTCTGGCTTACAGCCGTCATCAGCCAGGCTATCTTGAATCCAGTGGCAAAGTGAGCAAGGGACCCACGTCTGGGCATACCCTACCAACTAAGGGCGAACATAGCAAAACCAAAGGGGATGATGGACGGAGTGTTGAACCACCAAAATAAGCAATAAAAAAGGGGCAATCAACAGGGTCTGTTCATCGGCAGGCTCGCCGCTCCAGGACACGAATACGCTCCTCTAGGCGGGCCACGCGGCACTTCAATGCGCGGCAATTGCATCCACGGGGGCAGCAGTGCTATTAAATGAAGTGTGGCGGCGGGCGGCTGCCAGACGGTGGCGCCGTAACACTGGAGGGGGTGGCTGGGTCCCGGGGCATTGGAGGAGGCTGCAGCTGCTGCCGCCTCCTCCTCCTCCTCCTCCTCCAGAACCACCAGCCGCCGGTATTCCGTTTGTATGGCCTCCAGCTTCCGGCGCCGGGCCTTGGCTGCCAACTCCTTCCTGTCTGCTTTCACTTTGGAAGGAGTAGCTATATCAAGAAGAAAAAACAAGACTATTGTAAAATATACTCTTAGCAAAGCAGTAAGACAAATTAATTCTACACATAGTGGCACAGTAGCACTAGCAAGCACAGTACATAACATTTGTGGTATGTATCTATCCTCCCACTACCTCGGCCTCTAACATTTGTGGGAGTTTCAGGCATTCCACCACCCATGCATCTGATTCCTATCATCCACCTATGCATGCATCCCACGTATCCTTCTCTGCCAGTCATAAATATTAAATCTCGCCCGTCCTTCCTCCTTCCACCCTTCTTTCCCTTTTTGTTCAACCCATCCATCAAGGTCATCTGATCTGACTTTTAGTCTTCTCCATAAAACTTTCACAGCTGAGTTGAAGTCAGATGGAAGAGGCCATTGGTTACTCAACAGTACACTCCTGCCGCTAATGCTATTGCTAATGCTAAGTAAAGGGTGTCTTCTTGAACCGTTCACAACAACTTCTTACTTAATAAGTCTCAACAGTACAGTATACATTACACCCTTGCAGCGAGTGTAATGTCAATAAGTAAGGATTAGGAATATAACTTACCACTGCCCGCCACTGCTGCTGGCTCACCCCCTGCAGCTCCTCCTGCAACTGCCGCATCTCCTCCTGCACCCTCAGCGGCCGCGTCACCTTCGCCGCTGGCCCCGGTACTGGCGGTCGGTAGTACGCCTAGAAAAAACATTACACATTTTTTAGATGCCATATACACCTCCCCCTATTTTTCACTAGCAAGATTGAAAAAAAAGTTAATACATACATAATGCATATACAACATACATCACTAGTACAAATCAGGTAGTAGAGTAGACACTAGTAGTGTTATATGGTCCCTAGGGTCATTCTAGTCTTTGCTAAGTTACCCCGAGCCATGCAACCATTTTAGCTTTGTGTCTTTTATTTTTGCGCAAGTTACCTCGCAGCTTGTTGTGTAAGACACCTTTGAGCCCACATGAGCTCATACTGCTACTGTCTGAGCGCTGCGTACAAGGTCGAAAAACAAGCCACTTTGATATGGAGTTCTGGTGTTAGTCCATATTGCTTATCCATAAAAATACTACACTTTTTGGCACGACTGAGAAATGCTTGCACTATACTAACGCGCACCATTTTTCTCATGACAGACGGAAGATTCCCTTCTACGAACCAGAGCTTTGCAGAGCTTATGATGTAACCAGTACTAGGTTCTTCTAAGGTGAGGGGTTCCCAGAATTCGCTCAGAGATCTTCATTTATAATTTTATATAAACTATATTCCTACCAAGGGGAGGGTGGTTCTTCCACCACTGTTCAGTTATCATGATTTCGCCTTTTGTCTTCTATGGACTTGTAGTTGTAAGTGTAACTAAGTGTAACAATGTTTAGTGTTTTAATCTTATGCATTTTGCTGTTGCTGCTGCATTATAGAACAACGTACAGAGCTTGTCAGTTGAAAATAAACGTTTTGAACTTACATAGACTCGGTGGTATTTGGTGTGGACTTACACGAGTGAGTGAGCAAAAGGGTGTGCATTGCTTCCGCGACTGAGAGGTCGGGAGTGTTATGTTCTGGGTTGTCTACTCATTGGGTATCTTGGGGGGGGGGTTCGGAGAGCTAATGAGACACTATAACTAGTCGGTCAGGGGATTGTGGTGGCTTCTGATTGAGGTGAGAGGAAGGTCCAACCTCCCATCACCAACGTCCTATTTTCTTGTGCAAAGTTCTGTGTGTGCAGAATCCCTACAACAGTAGCTGTATGTCCTATCCTTTCAAAAATAGTTAAATCTGGTTGGGCATTTTGTTGGTGGGAATGGTCGAAAAGCCTCAAGATTAAGAAGACTAGAAGTAGTAGAAGAGGACAACCCAAAGAACTGGACTCAATGGCTAGAGCTATTGGTGAATCTGAGTTTTATTTAAAACCTTTTAAATAAAGAGTGGCCAACTGGGCAAGCTTAGCTACAGACAGACTAATAGTAGTAGTACAGAGAGTCATAGCAGACGCAGTTAGAGGCAGGGTTAACAAGAATTTAGAAACAGATAGTCTAGATCGAAGAAGAATTTGTAAAAAATAGAATTAGGAAACCGAAATAATAGTTCGGATAAAATGAGGTGCAGGAAAAGTTAGGGAAATATAATTATTAATATTAACCACTGGAGGACTTACTGGGGCCAGCAGCAGAGCCCTCGGTAGAGGAGTGGTCCTTGCCCTGGGAGGCATGTTGTTCTTCTGGTTCCGCCGACTCAGACCCCGTCTTCTTACCCCTGGGTGCTGATCATGTAAGATTTCATAAAGAAAGAGACAAAAATTAAAGTTTGGTGTGAAACAAATAAAATATTTTAAAATACGCTCCTAAAACATTTTTGTGAACAACAATTGCAATAAAATTGACCTATCTAATCTGATCGACTAGTAGTATTGCGATATTCACGGACCGTCTAGTAAGCCTAAGTACCACCTGACCTAGCCCACCTATTCCAGACGGGCCAATTGTTCACTAAGTCTGCATTTCCATTTATTTTAGTCCTCAAAAATGCATAGATGGAGGACACATGCATACATTTTTGCATACACCAAATTGTTGGTTGGTTGCTGCTGATGTTCTGCTAGTGATGATATAAGCCTATTAACACTCACTAAACAAACTACAAAAGGTTCTACTAAGGACTGGGGTAAGCAGCACTCAGCAGCACGTGACATGACAGAGGATGCGTCATGCACACCACTTAAAAATTACCAACTAATACTAATAAGTAACTAAACCTATCAATCCACCACTATCCCTTCTTAGTGGCAGGAGGACAAAGGAAGGACTAGAGTCTCTCTAGCATTACCTAACTTAAGTTCTCTAAAGTAAACTCTTACATAATCAGGCCAAGCGAGCGCAAAGTTGCAAACAAGTAAGATTAGTAGAGCCGAGCACCTGTGTCATAACAATCACAGAAGATTTTTAAACGTAATTTACCTGCAATGTAAGCAGCAGCATTCTTGATGGTCGGAAAAAAAAAATATTCGCAATATATAACACAGAGCAGAAGAACACAAAGTAGTAATATTAAATAGCTACTCACCAAGCCCCGGGACCTCCACTCCTAGCAGGTCCAGCAGGTCCTGCTCCCGGTCCAGAATATCCGACCACCGGTGCGTCAGCTGGTTATTGGTGCGCTGGACACCAGAGCAGCGAAACACTGCCTGACGCACCTTGCCCCACCGCTGCCAACGCTCCTGGAGCCCGTACCCGGACCCAGGCCTGCCGCCTGCTGCCAGGGTTAAGGGGAGGTGGCGCTGCACAAAAAAAACCAGTGCGGCCACCTCCGCCTCACCAAATAAGGCCCGTGCCTGCACCCCTTTTTGGCACCGCCTTCCGCAAGGAAGGCGGTCGCGGCTCTGGCTACTGCTACGAGCCCTGTGGCCTTTTGACATGGTTCTGGATAGGCGGGGGCGGAAAAGAAAAGGTATGAATTGAAAAATTAAGTTAAAAAAATGAAAAAGCAGGTAATAGAAAAAGAGCGAAAAACACACAAAAAGTAGAAAAAAACTCAAAATATAGAATCAGGAAAATAGATAGATAATAAATAAAAAAGATCAAAAAAAAGTTTCCAGAAACAAAGGATTGAAAAGATAGAGGGAGGATTGAAAAGCAGGCCCAGAACCATAGCAATAGAGTGAAAAACAAGATGGCTGCGCCCATTGCAACGGCATGGGCAAGTTCGCGCGATATTTCCCCCCGAGCACGCAAAAAGCGTTGCGAACACGTAATACGCGTTCCCGAACAGGAAATACTTATTGAGAACGGGCGGGAGCATGCAATACGCGACCCAGAACAGGAAATAAGCATGGCGAGCGGGCGGGAGCATGCAATACGCGACCCGGAACAGGAAATAACCATCGCGAGCGGGCGGGACAAGTGAAAAACAAGATGGCCGCGCCCATTAGCGACCGCATGGGCAAGTTAGCGATATATTTTACCGCGAGCACGCAAAAACACATCGCGAACGGGCGGGACAAGCAATTCCGCGTCTTCGCGAAATTTCTGCGTGCTCGCGGAGATTTTAAACAATTTCGCGGAGATTTGCGTAACGCGACTACGCAAATTCCGCCCACCCCTATTCCTATACACTAAATACCACATACTTTCTATTCACATAATTTCACTGCACAACATTCCACATAATTCC
This sequence comes from Calotriton arnoldi, assembly GCA_963921515.1. NCBI lineage: Eukaryota > Metazoa > Chordata > Amphibia > Caudata > Salamandridae > Calotriton > Calotriton arnoldi. The sequence goes on along the minus strand of CAWUFW010007654.1, from coordinate 720,273 downwards.
ACTACACACAATGTACATCCACTCTACACCAAAAAACATTAGTAAAAAACTTTTACATTTACAACACCAATAGCTCTAACTCTTGCAAAAGAGAAACCTATTACATTGCAAATACTTCTTTAACTAGTAGTCGCGTTTGCAGAGTGCTGGAGAAAGGGTGCTGGGCCTCCGACCAGCGCTCAGGAATTCCGCTACGTAGGACTTACAGGAGGTACCAGGAGGGCTTCTTGGCCCCCAAAGTCCCTCAGGAGTAAAGTGGACGTCATCCCCCATCCCGTAGCCTGCCAGGAGGCGTGTTTGCAGAGTGGTGGAGAAAGGGGGCGTGGCCTCCGAAGACGTCATAGCAATCCCACTGTGTGGGACTTACAGGAGGTAACAAGAGGGGTAGTTGGCCCCCAAGGACATCCTTGGGGGCCAACTACCCCTCCTATTACCTCAAGTAAGTCCCACACAGCAGGATTGCTAAGTTCTCATAGCAGGCCACGCCTCCTTTGCCCACCACTCTGCAAACACGCTCCCTGGCGTGCTCTTGGATGGGGATTGAAGTTCTCTTTGCTGCTGGGGGTCCTTAGGGGCCAACTAGCCTACCTTTTACCTCCAGTAAGCCCCACACAGTGGGATTGCTGAGAGGTGGACACAGGCCACGCCCCCTTTCTCCACCACTCTGCAAACGCACTTCCTGGCGCGCTCTTGGTTGGGGATGAAGTCCCCTTTCCTCCTGAGGGTCCCTGGGGGCCAACTAGCCCTCCTGTACCCTCCAGTAAGCCCCATACAGCTGGTTTGCTGAGAGTGTTCAAAGGCCACACACCCTTTTTACACCACTCTGCAAACGCAGCTCCTGGCGCACTGCTGCTCGGGGGATGAAGTCCACTTGTGTCCTGAGGTCCTCAGGACACAAGAGGACCTCATCGCCCCACCAGCAGTGCACCAAGAGGCGCGTTTGCAGAGTGGTGTAAAAAGGGGCATGGCCTCGGACCACCTCTCAGCAACCCCACTGTGTGGGGCTTACTGGAGGTACCTGGTGGGCTAGTTGGCCCCCATGGACCCTCAGGAATGAAGGGGACTTAATCCCTCAACTTAGAACGCACCAGGGGGCGCGTTTGCAGAGTGGTGCAGGGAGGGGGCGAGATGCAGGCTTTTCTTTAAAAAAAATATTTTTGGAAGGGGGCTGTGTGGCCCCCCTTCTTTAAATATTTTTTGGGCCCTGGGGACCCCATCCCCCAGGGCCTAAGCATTTTTTATTTAAAAAAAAAAATAGGAAGGGGGCTGTGTGGCCTCCCTTCCCTGAGCCAGTATTGGCCCCGGGAACCCCATCCCCCGGGGCCTGGCCAGCATTTAAAAAAAAAATTTAGAGGGAGGCCGCGTGGCCCCCCTTCCTGAGGCCGCGTGGCCCCCCTTCCTGAGGCCAATAATGGCCCCGGGGACCCCATCCCCAGGGCATTGCCTCTTTTTTTTAAAAAAATAATGAGTACGGGAGGGGGCCGCATGGCCCCCCTTCCCTTGGCCACTTCTGGCCCCGGGGACCCCATCCCCTGGGGCCTGGCCAACCTAGATTTTTTGGGGGGAGGGGGGTTGTGTGGCCCCCCTCCTAAGGCCAATTATGGCCCCGGGGACCCCAACCCCTGGGACCGGCCTTCCTTGTTAAAAAAAAAAATATATACAATTTTCCCCAGGAGGGGGGCACATGGCCTGCCTCCCCTGGGCCACTTTTGGCCCTGAGGACCCCATCCCCCGGGGCCGGCCCTCAAGTTGGGGACCGTGGGGGGAGCCCCAATGCCCCCACTGTCCCTGCCAGCTCCCCGCCTCCTACAGGAGCTGGCATTGCTTTTGGGCAAGGGGAGCTGCTAACATGCAGCTCCCCTTGCATTTGAGATGTCATCAGTGATGTCATCAGTGATGTCACTGACCATGTCATGAGTGATGTAATATGTGACGTCATCAGCAGTGCATTGCGGGGGCGCGAGTTATAGTTAGCTGAACTAACTATAACGGGGGAATTTCACGGGTTTTGTACGAGTGCAATGTCCAACTAACTATAACTGTCCCTAAAACCTATGGTTTTTTCAGTGAATTTCAAAGGTTTTTTAAATGCTAATTTGTAACTATAACGTGTCTGAAACCTATGGTTTTTTCAGTGAATTTCAAAGGTTTTTTAAATGCTAATTTGTAACTATAACGTGTCTGAAACCTATGGTTTTTTCAGTGAATTTCAAAGATTTTTAAATGCTAATTTCTAACTATAACGTGCCTGAAACCTACGGTTTCTTCAGTGAATTTCAAAGGTTTTGTAAATGACAATTTTTAAATGTATTAATTGTTATATTAATTTTTTTCATACTGATTTACTACATTTTTAGAAACAATTTTTTTTACATATTTTATTTTTTAAATTACATTGTAATTACATTATACATTACATTACAAAAAATACTTTCTCAGAATGAATTACTTTAGTTTAAATACTTTGCAGATAGGCAATAGACTTTTAAGTACAGTAGTTACAGTTGTTGCAATGGGCAACACATTTTCAAACACAATGCAACATTCAGCTCAATGTGAATTTCTAGTTAAATGCAATTAGTTACTTTATGGATTACTTTTGTAACCACAGGACTGGATCCTAGATTCAGTCCTGGTACATCTCCTGTAAACAGTTGAGTAAAAGCGTTTTGGTTACAGTCGTGATTTTTAAGGAATATTATTGTATTTTAAAAGTTGACACTTAGAAACTTTTTCTCATAGAATCACCAATGTTATCCTATGGAAGGAAATTCACTTAGCAGGTAAAAACTGTTATCGTTACTTTTTCTTACTCAGTGTTGGATCCTGGATCCAGCACTGGTGCATCTCCTGTAAACAGTTGAAAAAATGCGTTTAAGTCATACAGGCGATTTTTAAGGAATATTTGTAGTTTGTGAAAATCAACACTTTGAAACTTTTTTGCTGAAAACCAGTCAATCTTAGCCTATGAAGGAAATTCAAGTTACCGGTAAGTACGGTTAAAATTACTTTTGAGGATCAGTACTGGGCTGAAAGATGCAGCACTGAGGTCTCTCCTGATAACAGGTGAGTAAATCGGAATTCGTATTTCGGCTGATTTTAGAGGAATATTTTAAAGTTCCAAAACTCCACACTTAGAAGAATTTCCAAGTGAAACCAGTCAATGTTAGCCTATGGAAGGAAATTCAAGTTACTGGTAAGTACGGTTAAAATTACTTTTCAGGAGCAGTACTGGGCTGAAAGATGCAGCACTGAGGTCTCTCCTGATAACAGGTGAGTAAATCAAAATTCGGATTTCGGCTGATTTTAGAGGAATATTTGTATGTTTCAAAAATCAACACTTAGAAACTTTTTCAGCAAAAAGCAGGCAATGATATCCTATGGAAGGAAATTCAAGTTACTGGTAAGTACGGTTAAAATTACTTTTGAGGATCAGTACTGGGCTGAAAGATGCAGCACTGAGGTCTCTCCTGATAACAGGTGAGTAAATCGGAATTCGTATTTCGGCTAATTTTAGAGGAATATTTTAAAGTTCCAAAACTCCACACTTAGAAGAATTTCCAAGTGAAACCAGTCAATGTTAGCCTATGAAGGAAATTCAAGTTACCGGTAAGTACGGTTAAAATTACTTTTCAGGATCAGTACTGGGCTGAAAGATGCAGCACTGAGGTCTCTCCTGATAACAGGTGAGTAAATCGGAATTCGTATTTCGGCTGATTTTAGAGGAATATTTTAAAGTTCCAAAACTCCACACTTAGAAGAATTTCCAAGTGAAACCAGTCAATGTTAGCCTATGGAAGGAAATTCAAGTTACTGGTAAGTACGGTTAAAATTACTTTTCAGGACCAGTACTGGGCTGAAAGATACAGCACTTAGGTCTCTCCTTATAACAGGTGAGTAAATCGGAATTCGTATTTCGGCTAATTTTACAGGAATATTTGTATGTTTCAAAAATCAACACTTAGAAACTTTTTAACAAAAAGCAGGCAATGATATCCTATGGAAGAAAATTCAAGTTACTGGTAAGTACGGTTAAAATTACTTTTGAGGATCAGTACTGGGCTGAAAGATGCAGCACTGAGGTCTCTCCTGATAACAGGTGAGTAAATCGGAATTCGTATTTCGGCTAATTTTACAGGAATATTTGTATGTTTCAAAAATCAACACTTAGAAACTTTTTCAGCAAAAAGCAGGCAATGATATCCTATGGAAGGAAATTCAAGTTACTGGTAAGTACGGTTAAAATTACTTTTGAGGATCAGTACTGGGCTGAAAGATGCAGCACTGAGGTCTCTCCTGATAACAGGTGAGTAAATCGGAATTCGTATTTCGGCTGATTTTAGAGGAATATTTTAAAGTTCCAAAACTCCACACTTAGAAGAATTTCCAAGTGAAACCAGTCAATGTTAGCCTATGAAGGAAATTCAAGTTACCGGTAAGTACGGTTAAAATTACTTTTCAGGACCAGTACTGGGCTGAAAGATGCAGTACTGAGGTCTCTCCTGATAACAGGTGAGTAAATCGGAATTCGTATTTCGGCTGATTTTAGAGGAATATTTGCACAATGGTGAAGGGAGGGGGAGAGCCTGAGGTGACATCTGTGCAAACGCGCCCCGTTGCGCGTTTTAAGTTGGGGGATTAAGTCCCCTTGAATCCTGAGGGTCCCTAGGGGCCAACTAGCCCACCAGGAACCTCCAATATGCGCCAGGGGGCTGCGTTGCAGAGACGTGTAGAGAGGCCACACCCCTTTTTACACCTCTCTGCAACGCAGCTCTGTTGCGCTTTCTGGACGTACCTGTTGGGCTAGTTGGCCCCCAGGGACCCTCAGGATTGAAGAGGATTTAATTCCCCATCTTAAAACGCGCCACGGGGCCTGTTTGCACACATGTCACCTGAAGCCCCGCCCCTCCCTTCACCACTGTGCAAACGCGCCCCGTGGCGCGTTTTAAGTTGGGGGATTAAGTCCCCTTGAATCCTGAGGGTCCCCGGAGTCCAACTAGCCCACCATATACCTCCAAAGCGCCACAGAGCTGCGTTGCAGAGAGGTGTAAAAGGGGTGTGGCCTCTCTACACGTCTCTGCAACGCAGCCCCCTGGCGCATATTGGAGGTTCCTGGTGGGCTAGTTGGTCCCCAGGGACCCCCAGTATTCAAGAAGAATTCGTTCCCCCTCTGCAAACGCGCCAGGGGGCGCGTTTGCAGAGTGGTGAAGGAAGGGGCGGGGCCTGCGGGCCCGATCGTTTTTTTTTTTTGACCCCTGAAGGGGGGCTGTGTGGCCCCCTTCCTTTTTTCTCTTTTTGGGCCCTGGGGACCCCATCCCCCAGGGCCTTACCCCTTTTTAAAACTACAAAAAAAAAAAAAACGGGAAGGGGGCTGCGTGGCCCCCTTCCCTGGGCCTGTATTGGCCCCGGGGACCCCATCCCCCGGGGCATGGCCTCTATATTTATTATTTTGAGGGGGGCAGCGTGGCCCCCCTCCTCTGGCCATTTTAAGGCCCCGGGGACCCCATCCCCCGGGGTCGGCCTTTCCATTTTTTTTTTTCATTTTTTTTTCTCTTTTTTGGAGAGGGGGCCGCGTGGCCCCCCTCCCGGGCCACTACTTGCCCCGGGGACCCCATCCCCCGGGGCTGGCCCTCTCCGTTGGGGACTGTGGGGGGGTCCCCAATCCCCCCACAGTCCTGCCGGCTCCCCACGTCCCTTGGGAGCCGGCATTGCTGTTCCACATGGGGAGCAGCTAACATGCTGCTCACCATGTGGAAAAGCAATCGCTTTGGATATTGGAAGAGAGAGCAGGTTTCCCTGCTCTCTCTTCCAATATCCAAAGCAGTTTGCTATGGCAGGACGGGAGCCGCGAGGCTCCGTCCCTGCCATAGCAAACTACAGTGTCCCAGGGGTAGGCACCCCGGGACACTGCAGGAGCCGGCCCTGGGGGGTGGTGGTCCCCAGGGCCATCAAGGGCTCCAGGAGGGGGCCGCGCGGCCCCCTCCCATTCAGTACACAGCCCCGGGGAGGTGGTGGTCCCCGGGGCTCTGGAGGTCCGTAACGGACCCCCATATTAAAATGTTTAGTGCCCCGGGGAGGTGGCGGTCCCGGGGCGTGTGGGGGCTGGAGCCCCCCACACTGGTTTAATTTTTAATTTAAAAAAGCCCCGGGGAGGTGGTGGTCCCCGGGGCTGCGGGAGGGCTCAGAGCCCTCCCGCACCATTTTTAAAAAAGCCCCGGGGGTGGCGGTCCCCGGGGCTTGGGGGCCCTTTGAGGCCCCCACACATTAAATTATCCCCCCCACCATGCCCCCGGGACTTGGGCCACCCGGGGGCCAATTAACATCGAGCGCGGAGACCGCGCTTCGATTTTTTCCGGCAGGATTCGCGCACCCTGAGCGCATCCTGCCGATTTTTTAAAAAAAAATGCTTTTTTTGCCCAGGGGGTCCTTGTGGGACCCCCTGAGCAGGCCTAGGGGTTAGGGTGTTTCTACCCTGCCCCCTTTGTGCGTTTTGCGCACTTGTTTCTTTTTTTTCTCGGCGGGATACGCGCACCCTAAGCGCATCCCGCCGATTTAAAAAAAAAAAAAATCTTTTCTGCCCAGGGGTCCTTGTGGGACCCCCTGAGCAGACCTAGGGGTCAGGGTGTTTCTACCCTGCCCCCTTTTGCGCTTTGCGCACTTGTTTCTGTCCCTCGGTTCTACCGAGGGACAAAATGGCTGCCAACACTTCTTGATTTGGAGTGTTGACAGCCAATTAGCATGCAGCTCGTGATCGGGAGGGTACGCGGATCCGACGCGCCCATAGATATATATGTGATTTTAATTGTGAATTTCTCAGGAACTACTGAACGGATTTACACCATTTTAGCAAAAGGCACCAGTCTGAACCAAGGGCTACCTCTTTGCCAAATTTGGGGTAATTCCGTTCAGCAGTTCGAGCTGTAGCTGCGACTAAAGGTTCCTATGGAAAAATGAATGGGGAAAACGCGTTTTGGGACCCCCCTTTTTCTCGGCCCCCGCTTGACGTATCACCCCGAGACTTTCAGGGTAGGAGCGGACCGGAGCGCCCCAACAAGTTGGAAGCTTTCGCGAAGATTCGTCAACCGACGCCAACGTTATTGCAAATAGAATGTCACGGATTTCCTATGGATAATAGGTTGTAACTATAACTATCTACTGGCGACCGCCAGTAGATAATACAGTGTAGCAATATATATATTCACTGAAAAAGCCAAAGGTTACAGGGATGTGATAGTTACTTGAGGTAACTATAACTTACGCCCCCGCAATGCATTGCTTATGACCTCACATATTACATCACTCATGACATGGGCAGTGACATCACTCATGACATCTCAAATGACATCACTGATGGTATCAATCACAGAACAACTCACACACCCACTCACACCCCTAAAAAACCTCCCATACACCTACTCACACACCCACACAACCACTCACATACCCATTGACAGACCCATACAAGTACTCACACAACCACTTACTCATCCTTAGAGCCACTCACACACCCACTCACTCATACAGCCTCTCACACAACCACCCAGTGACCCATACAGCTACTCATACAACCAGTCACAAACAGTCACTCACCCATACACCCACTCACACAGCCACACAATTACCCATACGGCTACTCACAAACCTACTTATTACCTATACAGCAACTCACTCACCCATACAGCCTCTCAACCAGCCACTCATTCACCCATACAACTACTTATACACTCACTCACACACCCACACAACCAATTGCATACCCATTCACACATCCATATAGGCACTCACACCTGTGCTCACTCATCTATACAGCCCTTCACACAGACACTCACTCTCCAATACAGCCACTCACTCTCCAATACAGCCACTCACACACCAACAGATGTAACCAAATACCCACTTAAACAGCCACTCACTCACCTGTGCAGCAACTCACACAGCCACTTAGTCACCCATACAGCCACTCACATATCTATTTACAGACTCATACTGTCACTCACACAGCTACTCACTCACCCATACAGCCATGCATATACCCACTCACTCACCAATACTCACCAATACAGACTCTTGCACACTCACTCACTCATCCATAGAGCCACTCACACACCCACTCACTCACCAATGAAGCTAGTCACACAGCCACTCCCACACTCATACAGCTACTCACACACATTTATTCAACCATACTGGTACTAACCATCTCTTATTTACCTATACAGCCATCCACACACCCACTCACACACCTATACAGCCACTCAGACATCCAGTCACACAGGTATACACACAATCACACAGCCACTCACATATTATATGGTAGTAATAGTATTACTCTTTAGTAGTATACAAAGTATAGTAATTTAACTTTTGTAGTACCTTAGTATTTATGTTTAACACTCATAAACATTTAGAGAACACTCACAATATCTGGATGATGTCATCAGTGATGTCATTTGAGATGTCATCAGTGATGTCACTAACCATGTCATGAGGGATGCAATATGTTAGGTCATAAGCAGTGCATTGCGATGGTGTATGTTATAGTTAGCTCAGGTCACTATAACTGCTGAATTTCCCTGGTTTTGCATGAGTGCAATCTGAGCCTAACTATAATGTCCCTGTAACCTTTGTATTTTTCTGTTTTTAAGGTTTTTTAAATTCTATTTTCTAACTATAACGTCCCTGTAACCTGTGGTTTATTAGTGGATTCCTAAGGTTTTTTAACGTTAAGTAAGATGCCCATCGCAATGCACAGTGGTGGGGGTTGAACTCAGGGCCTTGCCTGGCATTGTGCTGCCTCAACTGAAGCTTGCTGCTCCTGCCCCCTCCTCCTTGCCATCAATTGTCCAAGTCTATGACCCTGCTCCCTCATTACAGCCACATGTGGCCGTTCTTCTGCCACTGCCCTGCCCACCTGACCTAAACAGTAAGCTTGATGCTCCATCCACCTCCTCCCTATCCTCTGTTGTCTGAGTCCAGGCACCAGACCCCTCCTTTCTGCCATGCATGGTCCAATGTGCTGCCACTGCCCTCCATTGAGCTTGATGTCCCTGCCTACTCCTACTGAACTTCCATTGCCCAATTTAATGCCCCACCATTGTCCTCCTGCTTAGCCTATGTGCTTAGCCTGCTGCCCCTACTCTCCTCCACTCTGCCCTTCAATGTCTGTGTTCATGCTCCTGCTCCCTCCTTTTTGCCCACCATAGTCCACGGACCTGCCACCCTCCTATCTACTGTTCTGTTGAGCTGCCACTGCTCCTCCCACCTGCCTTACATGGTCAGTTGGCTGCCACCTGTCCCAGCTCTCTCCACCCTGCCTGTCCAAGTTCCATGCCCCTAACCCCTCCCTCCTGTCCTTTATAGTCCATTTTGCTGACACTCCCCTCTGCCCTCCATGCTCTGTTGTGCTGCAACCGATCTTCCTGCCTGCCCTGCATGGTCTGTTGTGAAGCACCTCCCCATGTCCTCTTTTGTCTGTGTCCAGCCCCTATTCCTCCCTTCTGTCCTCCATGGTCCTTTGTGCAGGCCACTGCCTCCTCCCTCTCACCCATCATGGCCGTTGTGGTGCCACTAACCCTTCCACTTGCCATGCATGGTCTTCAGTGCTGCCACAGCCCCTCCCACCTGTCCTGTGTGGTCAGCATGCATCCCATAATCCCCTTCCACCTTTCCTTCATTGTCTATGTGTATGCCGTTATGGCCTCACTGTTGCCCTCCATGGTGTGTTGTGCTTTCAGTGCCCATCGTGCCTTCCCTCCTTAGTCAGCTGCTGCTCCAGCCCTGCCCCCTTGCCCCCTGCCCTTCTTTTCCATATGCAGACCCCTACCCCCTCCCTCCTGCCTTGTATGGTCCGTTGTCATGCCCCTGCCCCCTCCCTCCTGTCCTTCATCGTCCATCATGCTCCAACTGTCCCTTCTGTCTGTCCGGTATGGTCAGCTTCCTGCCCTTGCCTCTTTTCCCCTCTGCTTTCTGTGCATGGCCCTTTCCCCTCCCTATTGCTTTCCATGGTCTGTTGTGCTGCACTATAGTCCAGCTTCCCCTGTATGGTGTATTGTTCTGTTGCAACACCTGGCTCCTGCCCTGTAATGTCAGTTTGTTGCCCTTGCCCATCTCCCTCCTGCCCCGTGTTAACCAATTCCATGTCCCTACCCCATTTCTCCTGCCCTCCGTGATCCAGTGCACATTACTTGCCAACATTTAGAACTTGGCAAGAGGGAGATTTTGGAGAAAAAAAAACATTGGGAATTGAGTTTCCCCATTGACAGACATTGGAAAAAAAAGAGGAGATTTAAGGCAGGAGACAGATAAAATAAAGCCCCTTTGGGTGTAAACATCAGGAGTCTGTCTCCTGCCTGAATCAGGTCTGTTGGCATGTATGGCTGTACTGCCACTGCCGCTTCCTTCCGCCCTCAATGGTCTTTTATATTGCCACAGCCTCCCTTGCCTGTACTGCATGGTTGGTGTGTTTTTCCTGACCCCCTTTCCCCTGCCCTCCATGGTCCATTGTGCTTGCTGCTACTGCCCCACCCGCCTGCCCAGCGTGGTCAACTTGTTGTCTCTGCACCCTCCTCCATGAGAGGGTCTTAATCCCATAAATCTTGTGGTTAGCGCTCTAAACAACAAAAATGAGGACATATTTTCTGAGTTCTCAAACAGCAATAAAGCACTTTTAAATAATTTGCTATCTTTATGTTTTTTTATCCAATTGATCACTTGATTATATGTTACACTTGAGGGAGAGGATGTGGCGTTATGACCAGAGCTTCAGACTTTGCAACTGGGGAACCAAGTACGAGTTCCAGCGTCAGCTCGACATCCTGTGATTCTGGGTAAATCACTGAATCTCCCCATGCCTAAAACCAAAATGAATGTGTCCTTGTGTAATGTAACTGATGCTCATGTAAAGTACTCCATTACCTTCGGGTCAAGTCTGCACTATATAAAAGTGCAAAAAAACTAACAAATTGAGGGGCATATTAGCAAGACCGGCGATAAAATTATCGCCGTTTTAGCGGCAGGAAACTGCCGCTAAAACGGCGATAATGGGCTTGCTAATATGCGTTATAGAATTCCAATAGAAGCCCAGGTTAGATGTGCAGGACATCTAACCTGGGCTTCTATTGGAATTCTATAACGCATATTAGCAAGCCCATTATCGCAGTTTTAGCAGCAGTTTCCTGCCGCTAAAACGGCGATAATTTTAACGTGGGTCTTGCTAATATGCCCCTAAGTGTTTTGCTCACTTCTGTCATTGGACTATACATGGGCTACATGTGGGTGATATTTGTGCTATATTTGTGCTATTTTTTCTCTTGTGGCCATCTTGGGAGACTTATTTGTTATGAAGCTGCCTAATTTCCTCATTTATTGCAGTAGCCTCAGTAGACAATGCTTTCAGTTTTCCATTATGATTCCATCAAGATGGCGTTCAGATGTGACACCCTTGTGGCATAAATTTAGAATGTTGGCCCTCTAGCTACTCATTAGAACACTGTAGTAAAGCTGCTGATCACCAGGGAGTTAGCTGGCAGTCTGCTGCTGGTGTTGAAAGTGCATGTTGCAGTCTGCATTTCAGAATGTTTAAATGTAATAGATGAGGAAGGTATTTGAGAACTCACTTAAAATGTGTCCTAATTGTTCTTCTTACAGCACGAACCATAATTTCTATGACAAACTGAACCCCCTCATTTTGTTCCTTAGTAAATTAAATGTTTTAGGTTTTACCATTTTGATACAATCAACATGGCTTCAGGTGTGCAACACTGTTCACGCTCTAGTTATTCTTTAGAACACTCTGAGAGGCTGCAGTAGAACACAAGGGAATAATAATAATAATAATTACCCGGTATTTGTAAAGCGGGAACTAATCACCCCAAAGGGTCCCAAGGTGCTGGGGCCGTCGGGGAGATTAAGTGAGCTATTGCCCAGAGTCACATGGTGCTGAGCTGAGCTGCCGTCGGTGACGGGAATCGAACCGTGAGGCCCGATCTCCGGAGTCAGCCGCCCTGGCCGCTGCGCAGCACCTCTCCCTTGATTGACAGGCTTCTCCAGTTGGAAGTACATTTACTGAGAATGTCAGACTTCATTTTCATATGGCTGAGAAAGTTAGTGTGAATTTGCAGAAATATGCTCTAATTTTTGATTTTGGAGCACCTTCAATAACCCCTATGGGAAAATCATGAGAACACAGTTTCTCTCAAACCTGATTCATGAAATTGCAGCAGAAGGCTTTTTTTCATAGGGTAAAATCACCTTAGAACACACCACAATTCCTAAAATTAGTATGGTACTATCAACAAATGATTTATATTGTAACTAACAGCTGTTATCACCCTTTATATGTTCTCCTTTTTGCTACCCTCAAAAGCTGCTATTCACTACAATGCACTTCATCGGGGTGCTATCATGTATATTGGTCCCAAGATGGTGCCAACACTTCCTGGTTGTAGTGTTGGGAGCCAATCAGATCCCACCATGAGATCTGTGCGTAGGCTCCGCCCAGATATACAAATTTGATTTTCCTTTAATGTCTCATAAACTACTGAACCGATTTACACTAAATCACAAACAGTGTGATCTCTGGAACAAAATCTAACTTTCTGCCAAGTTTGGTATAATTCCGTCCAGTCGTTCGGGATGTAGGCGTGTCTTAAGACTCAATGGGAATTAACAAGGAAACACACTTTTTTACCCTTTTTCTCTCGGCCCCCGCTTGATGGATCACCCTGAAACATTCTTTGCACAACAAGACCTAACTTTACACTTTTTGTGGAAATTTTCGTGAAGGTTCGTCAAACATTGCCAAAGTTATAGGCAAGTCAAAAAATGCTTTTTCTATGGAAACATGGTCCTAACTATAATTACCTACTAGCAAAGAATTCCCCTTCTCCTGTTCGCCGACGATATCTTCTTAATTTCCAAGAACCCCGTGGGATTCAGATGCTGGTTGACAGATTCAGGGATTTCTGCAAGAAAAAAGAGCTGGTGACAAACTTTGGAAAAACAAATTTGAAGTCCATAAATCCACACAGGTCATTCACTGGCTCTATTTTTCTAGCTGGTGGAAAGAGTGAGTTCAACTATTTGGGAATCACATTGATGAAAAATATGTCCTGGAAACAACACATCAAGAAAAGTGTATTGAGCTTAACTTATCATACAGTGTCTATTTTTAGACCCTTTAAAGCATAGAAGACAAATCTGATCTCACCCATCCTAAAGGTATACAGGGCTGAGACGGAGGCTAGAGCTTTATATGGAGTGGAGATCTGGGGCTATGCCAGCATAACTGAACTCAGTAGAGCCAAAATCAATTTTTGCATACTCAGTTAAGCTTACCAAAAAGGTCTCCTCTTGTTCCATTATTACATGATCTAGGGCTTAAGCCGGTGGAAAAAAAGGTCAAACTGCGGCCCCTCCTTTCTCGGTGGAGATTAAAAACATCCCTGCTCTTTCTGAATATTACCTGGCTTTTAAAGAAATTGTTAACCTCCACAACTTCCATGTCATTAAGTGGGTGACCTTTATTAAGGATATGCTGACTACGCTTGGGTTGGGTGACTATCCAGAAGATTATCCGCCATTATTGCATGATCTGCTGAAAGTGTCAAACTAGAAATAAGTCACTGACATGGAACTCTGTAGAGAAGATCTTGGAACCTTGGCCAATGCTTTCTTGCTCATTAAACCGCAGAGCACCTTTGAGCCTTGCTTTGATTTCCTATTGTCCTCTGGCAGGGATATCTGCCCAGTGTGCTCCAGTTAAAAGGAGACCCTAGACAACCTTTTCTTATTTTTTACAGGCTACACCAGACCAAGAAAGAAATGGATTTTGCTCATTTATAGGTTAATGGGATGCCAGCAGTATTGTATTGCACTTAGGCTACTGCGTGTAGAAAATAGAGAAGCTATAGTGATCACAGTGGGCAAATTCCTGAAATGGGGCTGGGTTTTTAGGGCTAGTGCCCTAAAAACCTGAGATCCGCAAATTGATAGTGTCATAAACTTGTCTCCATGGGCCATTCATTTTAATGGTAGTATTTAAATTATGTAAAGCTAGAAATTGTGGTCAATTGAACTAATTTTATATCTGCGAAATGGAACCGTTCCTTTAGGCAATACATTTTAACAAATTGTATGAATTTTCTGGATTGCACTTCGTACGTTATGTTTGTATATAATAGCTTTTTTATTTTAGACCAATCCTTTATTGTAAATTTTAATATTTTTAAATATTTGATCATAAAATCCTTACCTTCTCCTACCTCTCAGGCAAGACCTGGAACAATCTCCTCCTTCAACTCTGGTGAACCCCGACCCTGCACCAATTCAGGAAAGACCTCAAGACCTGGCCTTTTGAATGACCCTAAAGGAGCTGCCCACACCCACCCCTCAGTGCCTTGAGACCCTAACGGGTGAGTAGTGCGCTTTACAAAACCCTGATTGATTGATTGATTGATTGATTGATAATATTGTGATGTTTGTGTATGCACTTTGATGGTCATAAATGCACCGAATAAAAATAATGGTAATAATATATTTAGGATTTGGGAGTGGGGCAATTTTAGAGTTTAACGGTGGGTAGTGCTAAAGGGTGGTAAGGGTAATTTTAGGGTTTACAGTTGGGTAGTGCTAAAGGGTGGTAAGGGTAATTTTAGGGTTTAGGAATGGGTGGTGGTAAAGGGTGGTACGGGAAATTTTAGGGTTCAAGGGTAAGTAGTGGTCAAGGGTGCTAAGGGTAATTTTAGGCTGCACAGTAATGGCATGCGTGGTAACGGCATGCTGTGTAAAGTCATGCCACCCAAATAGAGTCTAACAAATGACGCTACTGGTGAGATAATCTTAGAAACAGTGGTTTTAAGCTACATGCTGACAAAGCTTCTATACTGTATCAACAACTCCAGTAGGGGAAGATTCTTACCAAAAATAAAGATTTCAAGCACTACAAAGTATTCAAGATGCAGAACAAACAAGCTATTATTACAATGTACTTTAGGTGTCACCAGACATAGGTTTCTGTTCCCTGCTATATACAAACAGCAGGAGCTAAATGAGTAATTTGTGACGTAGAGAAGATTGTCCACATCCATTAAGCTACCCAGCGGACAAGCATACAATACGCTGTACACCGTTATGTCTTGTTGATTTTTTTCGAGGCTTTAACAGCGGGAGGTGGGCAGGTTTTGGACTAATAAAGGCCACCTTGTGAGAAAGTGCCCTATTTCTGCATGGTTGCCCCCACTTTTTGCTGAATTGCTGATGTGCTTTGACTGAGTGTGCCCTGGGCTCCTGCTAATCAGGTACCCATGGCCTATGTTCTTTCCCTAAAACTGCATTGAAGCCTAAACCCAATTGGCATCTCTGGCCACAGGTCAGCCCCTGGTAAAGGGTACCACAGGTACCCAGGGCACTGTGACCAGAGAAGGCCTCAAAGGGCTTCAGCACTTATTGTGCCACCCTTAGAGGTCCTGTACCATAACACTCACACACTGCCTTTGCAGGCTGCGTGTTTTGGTGCAGAACAAAGTGAAGAGTCGACATGGCACACATCTCTGTGTGCCATGCCTACAACCCACTGCCCTGGCATAGATCAGTCACCGCTATAGCTGGGTGCACTATACCAGTGGTGAGGGTACAGGTGCATGAGCCCTGTACCCCTACAGTGCCTAAGTCCATTCTTAGACATTGTAAGTGCAGTGCTGCTATTAAGAGTATATGGTGCTGGGAGTTTGTCATTACGAACTCCACAGCACCATAATGGCTACACTGAAAACTGAGAAGTTTGGTATCAAACTTCTCAGCACATTAAACCCACACTGATGCCAGTGTGGGATTTAATGAAAAATGCACACAGAGGGCATCTTAGAAATGCCCCCTGAAAACTAACCCACCACTAGTGTCCAGGCTGAGTGGCTGCTTTCAGCTGCCACCACCAGACATGTTTCTGGACCCCTGGGTCAAGAGCCTGCTGCTCTCTGGGGCCTGAAACAATGCACATCCTGGGATGATGTGCCTAGCCTCCTCCTCCAGGATGGACAGGGTTCACGAAGGGGAAGCTTCAAAGGCTTGCCGCCTTTGTGAGCCTCCCCAGGCCTCTTGCTGCTTTCAGCAACTGGTCCCCGCTGGTTCTGACCCCCACTTTGGGCGGGAGAACCGGTGGGAAAAACAAGTGAGGGAGAAAGGTGTGCCCACCTCTGCCAACCCACCCCTCAGGTGGGGGTGGCGAGGTGAAGCACAACTCCCAGTCCCCATCATCTTGCAGATGTGGGGACTCAGCCAACCAGGGACAGGCTCATGCCCCCCTGCCACTGGAGGGTGACATAATAGGGGGTGTACCCACCCCAGGGAAGGGACCCATTGGTCCCTGCCTTAATCCTACCTGTAACACCCCTAAATCTAGTATTTAGGGTCACCCCTGAACCTTGCTTCCTCTGACAAGAAGAAATTACAAGAAGAAGGACCGTACAGCCGTGCAGCAGCTAACAAGAGGAAGAAGCCCACTGATTTGGCCCCAGCACAACCGGCCTGTCTCCACCTCGAACCTGCTCCTGCGAAATCCTGGTGGGTCCTGCAGCCAGCAACCCCGGCGATCCTGACCCAAGATCTGGTGACCGCTGACCTGCCTCAAGCATCCAGCCAAAGCCTGCAGCCTAAATCCAGAAGTTCCCCCAACCGCGACCAGAAGCTGGTAAGAAGATCCGACCCCAAAAGGCGAACCCTGCACCCGACACCCTACGGCCTTGGGTGCCAAAACTGACGGTGCCTAACCAACCCCTGACTTCCCAACTTGCCTCTCAAAGTGGTGGTCGCACCCAGAAGACCTTCGTCCCCAAGCCTGCAGTGCCTTTGCAAACCGGAAATTCCCCATTGAAAACAACAGGGCGCCCGATGTCGAAACAGCACCCTGCACCCGGCCGCCCTAGTGCCACTGAGGGTGCACCTTTGGTGCTACTTTGTTTCCCCATTTGCCCTGAGCTAAAGTCCAGGAGCTTTGCTCCCACACCCAAGTGGCCTGCTTGCCAGCAGCCACCAACCGGAGGCCCCCTATCCCCCATTGGATAACATTGGGCCTCAGCACTCTGTACCCGGCCGCCCTAGTGCCAGTGAGGGTGTAACTAGAGTGCATCCTTGACCCTGGGGGACCCCTGAGTCTACCCCCAGAACCTCAACTCCCACTACCAAATACTTACCTCAAAACCGATAACACTTTTTTCCCCCATAGGATAACATTGACTGTTTTTCTGTGAAAAGTTTCTAAGTGTGGAGTTTGAAAACCTAAAGAAATACTTTAAAATTGTACTGTTTAACAAAAACGATTTTACTTACCTGTTTACAGGAAATGTCCCAGAGTAGTATACTATCCTGAGTAAGAAAAGTAGTCCAAAAGTAACTTACCTGTAATCTTACTGAAAATCCCATTTAAACTATATGTACTGTATTCTGAAAAGCATTGCATTATCAGTAACACTACTGTAATCAAATCAAAGTACATTTACAATTGCAATCCAAACTGTGTTACAATCTGTATATTTACTGCAAAGTACTTATCACTTACCTGTGCCAGGCTTGCTTGGTTCTAGGAAATAAAATACCTAAAAGAATATTTTTGATACAAAACAATTGGTCTGAAGTTCAGTCTTTGAGTGTGTGAATTCATTTGCTGACTGAGTGTGTACAACAAATGCTTAACACTGTCCTCTGATACTGCTTTACTGCTCGACCACACTACCACAAATAGAGAGTGAGGTGCTATCTAACTTTACCTCTGCCTACCTTTGGGGTTCCACTGGACTCTGTGCACACTATACCTCACTTTGGTATAGTATATACAGAGCCAGCTTCCTACATTGGTGGATCAGCGGTGGGATATACAATTGTGCATTTGTTGGACTACTTGGTTACCACCTTATCACACGATAGAACTCTTAAATTGTCTTTAGAATTCTGATTTTTCAAATTGGCAATTTTTTGCAAAACTACTAAAAGTCTTGTTATGGCTTTGGTTAAGTCCCTTTAGAATTTTAGCAAAATAAAAAGTCACTTTAGCTAGGGTTAGAGGGGTTAGAAGTTTTTTTTTAACTAGGTCTCAAAACAAGAACCCAGCTGTTAGTGAAAATAACCACAATGCCATAGAGGACTTGGTTGAGGAGCTCGACCTCACCCCTTACCTTCACTTGTCTTTCAAGGAGTTAAGGTCCCTATGTAAAATTAAAAACATAACCATGGGGTCCCATCCCACCAAACAAAAGCTCCAGGAGCTGTTGGCTGGGTATACTAAGGACCACCCATCTGAAAATGGTGAAGACTAGTCAGATGAGGAAGGAGAGGAAGGGGATGACCTGGTAGATCCACCCCCTCCACTTCTTAGGGAGAAAAGGGTGCAAGTACCCTTGACTCCAAGAATCAACCTCCCAGTACCTAGATCCCACACAGGTGGGTCAGGCACTACTAAGGACATTGAGGACAGCCTCAATGAGGAGGAAAGCCTTTTAGTAAGGCTGACCAAAAGACTGGATCTAGAGACCAGGTTGCTGGCTCTACAAAGAGAGAGAGCAGAGATGGGCCTAGCACCCATCAATGATGGCAGCAATTTACTTAATAAGGATACAGAGCAATCATATGATCCTAAAATCCCCAAAGGGATTGTCCCTAAATATGAAGAGAGTGATGATATCACAAAATGAATGGATAGTGAAATGAGAAAAGTGAAGAAGTCACACTGGGGGGCACTCCTGTGGGAACTGTTCGCTGGTAACTGCAGAGACAGACTCCTGACCCTTACAGGGGCAGATGCTAGGTCTTATGACCTCATGAAGGGAACTCTGATTGAGGGATTTGGACTCACAACTGAGGAATATAGAATTAGAATCAGGGGGGCTCACAAAACCCAAAAGCAATCCTGGATTGACTTTGTAGACTACTCAGATAAAACACTAGATGGTTGGTTAACTGGACACAATGTGCATGATTTCAATGGACTTTACAATCTGTTTATGAAATAACATATTTTAAGTAATTGCACTAATGAAAAGTTACATCAGTATTCGGTAGACCTAGGTCTAATTTCTCCCCAAGAATTGGGAAAGAAGGCAGACCACTGGGTCAAGACAAGGGTGACAAAAACAACCACTGGGGGTGACCAAAAGAAAGGGGTTACAAAATCTCCCCTGCGGAAAGGTGGTGAGAATCCCCAAGATAAAAAGCCTGATCTTCAAAAGGGACCCAAAAACCTGCACATGGGGGTGGGTCCCAAAACTCTACCCAGTCCATTAATAGGTACAGGGGAAAGAACTTTGATCCTTTAAAGGCCTGGTGTAACAACTGTAAGAAGTTGGGACACTAAACAGGAGATGCTGCTTGCCCAAACAAGAAGGCCCCTAGTCCTACTACAGCTACTCCTGGGGTAGCAAGTCTCCAGATGGAATCAACAGTGTGCCAAGAGCAAATTGGGTTGCACACTGAAGCAGTTCTAGTGTCAGAAGGGGAAGTTGAGTTTGTCACTGTAGCTGTGTGGCCACCTAACTTAAAAAAGTACTTACAATACCCTTGGATTAATGGAACTAGGATAGAAGCTCTGAGGGATACAGGTGCCAGTGTCACTATGGTGAGAGACACACTGGTTTCCCCTGAGCAATACTTGATTGGGAGAACTTACCCAGTCACCATTGCTGACAGTGTTACCACTAACCATGCAATGGCTATGGTGACATTAGACTGGGGGGGGTTACTGGCCTGAAACAGGTAGTGGTCTCTCCAAAGCTACCAGCTGCATGTCTGCTTGGCAATGACCTGGAAACCTCAGCATGGGCTGAGGTTGAACTGAAAACCCATGCAGCAATGCTGGATATCCCTGAATTGGTGTGTGTAAAAACAAGAGCACAGAGCAAGAGACAGGGTGAAAAAGAAGTGTTGGAGCCTGAAAGTATGGCCCAACCTTCCAAGAGAACAGGTAAGAAGACTGGGGAACCAGCTTCTGTACAGCAAAAGGATCAGGACCCCTCTCCTCAGGGATAGGACTTGGACACCCCAGAGGGAACTGAGCCCATGGGCATGGAGCTTGACCCTTACCAGGTTGAACTCTTAGGCCCAGGGGGACCCTCTAGGGAAGAGCTGTGCCTTGGACAGCAGGACTGTCCAACGCTTGAAAGCCTGAGGCAGCAAGTTGCTGCACAGGAAAAGGGAGATGTCAGTAGTACCCACACAGTTTATTGGGAAGAGGGACTACTGTACACTGAGGCCAGAGACCCCAAACCTGGAGCCACTAGGAGAGTGGTAGTGCCTCAGAAGTACAGGGAGTTTCTCCTAACTTGAGCTCATGACATCCCCCTAGCTGGACATCTGGGCCAAACCAAGACTTGGGAAAGGCTCGTTAGCCACTTTTACTGGCCCCAGATGCACCAAAAAGTAAAGGAGTTTGTCAGCTCCTGTGTCACCTGTCAGGCCAGTGGCAAAACAGGTGGCCCCTCAAAGGCCCCCCTGATACCACTACCTGTGGTGAGGGTTCCCTTTGAAAGGGTAGGTGTGGACATAGTGGGTCCACTTGAACCTCCCACAGCATCAGGGAACAAATTCATTCTAGTGGTAGTGGATCATGCCACTAGGTACCCTGAGACAATTCCCCTTAGGACTACTACAGCTCCTGCAGTAGCCAAGGCCCTCATTGGTGTCTTCACCAGGGTAGAGTTTCCTAAGGAGGTGGTTTCAGACAGAGGTTCCAACTTCATGTCTGCTTACCTCAACCACATGTGGAAAGAGTGTGAAGTGCAGTACAAGTTTACTACACCCTATCACCCACAAACCAATGGCCTTGTTGAGAGATTCAACAAGACATTGAAAGGCATGATTATTGGTGTTGGAAAACGAGGCAGTATCTGTGAGGCCTGCACAAATAACATGACTACATTTGTCCTTCACTGGGAACCAAAACACCCAATTGTAGCGCCTGACTCTCAGAGGGTAGCGTTGCAGAGCAGTCTGAGGCTTACTCAAGGGAGGTGGTGTGGGCTAGTAATCGCCATTTGCAGGTGCGCAGAAATAACACTCAATAATTGATTGTCCAGTCTGTACTTTGCTTTATAAAAGTAAGAGTACATTTATTAAACACACACACACTACTCAATACTATGCACCAATTTACAAATATACATAAGCTGTTGGAATTACTTTGTGACATTGCATGACATCTCCACCCCTCCCGCAGGGGGGATGGGGTCTAGTACCACCACTCCCATGTATGCACATTATCTTGCCCCCAATGCAGTTAGTTGAACATAACCTGGGGCGAGGGCCCTGCGCACTGGCACCATCCCAGTGGCGACTCACCCCATTATCTCAACCAGCATTTCAACTAGGTAACCCTGCCTTGGTGACACACAACCCTGACTGAGCATTTCCTACTGACCATGAAGTATACACCTCTACATCTTAAGGGCTAGCAGTCTGGCTTCTTCACCTAAGCGCAGCAGCAAGAATACATGTTTGGGCATCACTTTAGAATGACAGTACTCATCAAATTTGTGGATCATTAGAATGCATTGCAATTACAGCCCCTAAAGGCATCACAGATGAAATCACAGAATTACACATATACAGCCAGACACCCTAGCAGGAATGTCTGGCAACATAACCCCACTTGGCTTATGACATCACCTTACACAGGTACTTCACATTACACATGTGACCTTCAGTCCCTCTAAAAGAAAAAAACATAGTAAATGCACTTCTGGTGCAATTACACCTCTTCACCTCCAGGGGATGCCCTTCTCCAGACATCACCAACTCAGCCTTTCAATCCTTGAAGCACTTCTCCATACACCCTCAGCTGTAGAACAAAAGTTCCAGCCCAGAAGGTGTAAAAATGCTGGCTGAGCCCTTGAGGGGTTATCCTTTTCAAGTCCCCAGGAGACTTAGGGAGGGACTCCCATTTTTGTGCTGGGGGAGACTGTGTTGCTCCTACAGCTCCCCCCTGCATCCTGGCACACATGTGGTGGTGACCCTGTTCTCCTGGGGCCACCACAAGCGGAGGAAACGCTGGTTTATCCTTGCAGGCCGTTCCTGGCCTGCAAGGCATTATGGGGTGCTTCTCATCGATTCCCTGCATATCGTAGCAGCGGCTCTCCGCGCTGCGTCAGGGAGAGCCGCAATGTGGGCCTCCGGCCGCTGTGGACTTTTGTGGGAGGGTCTGGTCCCACCCGGACCCCCAGGTGAGGGATACGGTTCGGGGAGCCCACCCCCGGCCGAGCTGCTGATTTTCGGGGGCCCGGTCCCACCCGGGCCCCTAGCGCCACTTCTCTTCTCGGGGGCCCCCGGTTCCCCCCGGGGACCCCGTCTGGCCTCTTGGGTGGAGAGCCGCTCGGGCAGCCCATCCCCGGCGGCTCCCACCGGCTCCCCGCTCGGCCCTGCACCTCTCTGGTGCGGCCGCGGGAGCCAGGATATCCTTTTCGGCCTGCCCGCTCCGGCGGGCAGACGTGGAGTCTCCCGCCAGTCGAGGCGGACCTCGGGGGAGTGCGACGGCACTCCCCCCGCCTCCCTCCAGCTTCGGGGCCCGGAGATGGGGTCCCAGACCCCTCCTCCTCCTCCTCTTCACAGGGAGCGTGCCAGCGCTCCCCGTCTTGCCCGTCTTTGCCGGGGGCCAGGGTGGGCTCCTGGCACCCCGTGGGGAAATCTTCACGGGGAGTGCGACGGCGCTCCCCGGCTTTGCTTCGGGCCTAGGGATGGGGTCCCTGGCCCCTAACGACCTCTTCGCGGGGGGCACGACGGTGCTCCCCGCCTCCTGCTCCACTTCTTCTTCGGGGCCTGGGGATGGGGTCCCGGGCCCCTTGTGCCCATGTTCACAGTGGGGCGCGACGGTGCTCCCCCGCCTCCTCTGCTCACACGGGGCCCGGAATTGGGATCTCGGGCCCCTCCTCCCATTCCCAGGGGGGCGCGATGGTGCTCCCCCACTTCCGGTTTCGGCGGGGCCAGGGTGGGCTTCTGGCACCCTGCAGGGGCATTTTTCACGGGGAGCGCGACGGCGCTCCCCGACTTTTCTTCTTTGGGGGCAGCCCCCGGGACCTGACCTACCCCGGGGGCATTCTCTGAACCGGCGGCGGAACCCCACGCGCTTCGTCATCGGTGGGCCATAGGTCAAAGGTTGCCTACCTTCTGGGGGGCATATCTCAGCCCCCAGGGGTCCGATCTTCCTGCTTTTGGCCTCTTCTTGCTCCTGGTGGCGCTCCCCAGCCACTGGGAGCACTTTCCTTTGCCCTCCTGGTCTCAAGGAGGGTGCCTTCAGCAGGGAGCTACCTTCACTGGCTCCCTGCGCCAGCCTTTTGCCTGGCTCTCCTCCTGGGCCTCTCTCCTCCCTGCGCAGAGGCCCCTGATTCTGCGCACTGGTCCTGGTCTCCTCTCCTGGTGCTGTTCAGGATTCTGGTGCAGTCAGGGGGTTCCTCCTTCCAACTGCCCATTGCACCAGGCTCCAGCACCCTCTGCCTCAGCAGACCACACCCCAGAGAGAGCTTCTCTTCCTGTGCAAACACTTTTTAAGAGAATGGGGAGGGGGCTGGCAGGAAGTCTCTGTTTGTCCTATCAAACAGCGACACATCACTTCACTGCCCCTGCTCCCTCCTTCCTGCCCAAGCCTCTGGGTTGGTTCAAGATGGCGTCGTCCAGGGTCTCCTGCCACATGGTCTCTGAAAGCCCCTTCCCCCCAGAGCTGCCTCCCCTTCGTGCAGCTTGGTGCCTGGCACCCAGTGACAGCTGCTGATGAATTAGCCTGCAGCTCCACCCAGCTTCTCTTCATGGAGAGGAGGTCTTCGCTCTGGGAAGAAAGGTCATCAATCCAGTCTACTGAGGTCAGCCCCCAGCCAGGGCCTGGTTAGGGCTGACTCAGAGAAATATGACAGTTCTGGATGACCCAAAAGCAGTACAAATATGACTCTGGACTCTGCAGAATACTTCTTCTCACACCCGTTACAGTGGACTTTAGTGCGTGTCTGGAATTTGTAGGCCTTAGGAAAGTGACACTAGCCCATGGGCTCCACTTCCCTATAGGGGAATAATGAAGTGAAAAACACAGTAAAACACACTGACTTTCCCTGGCATGTTTCTTCCCAGTGTATAAAGCCTATTCCATGTCACCACCCAATTCTGCATAAGTCCTGCCACACCATTCACTTTGTATCTGCTCCTGGGCTGCGCATGCCAGAAATCTCCCCTGCGCAGCCCCTACACGTGTGCACACGCATGTACACAGGTGTATGCATGTAACCAGCCTGGTGCCCCTTACTCCAGCTGCTGCGCAGCGGCCCAGTCAAGCTAGGGGGACACCAGTAAAATACACACGCAGTCTCTTTCATCATGAGTTCACTGTGGGTGAGTCCCAACTTATGAGGCTCTCCCACAGTAAAAGCTCAACAAATAGGTGCTCAAAAAGCGAGAAATCCAGGCGGCCCAGAGTGTCAGAACCACCTTCTAACACACGCCGCGCCCAGCTGATTCCTACAGGGAAGAAATAGCCACTCTACATGGGTATTCTTCCCGTAGTCAGCGATAACTAGTTATAAGGGGTTCTGACCAGACCCCCTTACTCACCAGTTATCCGCTCAGACCACCTACTCCTCCCATCCATGAAATATCCACCCATGACAGGGATCCCAGACTACCCTAAAAACCCTCCGGGCTCTAGGTTAGATACCTCTAGGTCACTCATGGTCTACATGGACTCAGCCTCACTAGGCCCACCTTTGCCCTTGGGCATGCAACACTATGCCTACCCCTTCTCTGGACAAGGGTACAGTGCCTTAGCACTGATGCCGTCTTCTAGGACAGGTCTACATCCCATCCCCGGGGTCACTAGCTGGTCTCCCTTCCAGAGTTTGTACCAACCAGTACCCTCTCTCCTTTTGGTCCTTGCACCCCAAAGATGCAACCTCTCTGGCCCCTCACCCTCAGCCTGCCGCTGGGGTCATTCAGCTGCCACCACCCTTTCGGGATGACTGTCTTCCCTAAAGAAAGCACAGCCACTCGTGCTTTCCCCACACAGAAAAGCACCTTTAGCTACTGGCCTGGCTCCCTGATAGGACCTCAGACCGGCCTCACTACCACACTGGCAGTGCCAGGGAGGAACACTGAGGGTGCCTCATCAGACATCCTACAGCTCATTCCCCCATCAGTAGCTCCCCACGGAAACTACCCCAGGAACCTAGACCCCTTCCTTGTTCTCCGCTGCGAGAACAGGGCCTATGCACCCTTCCCTCCGAGAGGCGCACGCTCCTCCCGGAGTACCCTTAGAGAGCCTGTGGCCCTGAGATAGCTACACCCAGGCCCACCTCTCAGGGCTCTCCCCGGTCTCCCTGCAGTGCCTTGGGAGACCGTCCAGGGACCCACATGATCCCTGGATGGCCTGCACCACCCCTTCTGAAGAGCAGGGTCCCTTCACTTAAGATAGGCCCCACCTGCCTTCAGGGTGGTACTACCACACTGAGCCAGGGACCCTAAAGATCCCAGCTAGGCCTGCACCACCCTCCTCTGAAGCACAGGGTCCCTTCACATAAGATAGTCCCCACCTGCGTTCAGGGTGGTACTACCTTGCAGAAGTCCACCTCCTGCCGTGAGCTAGGGGAACACCCCCATGCTCCTGGTCCTGGGGTCCAAGCCCCACAGGACCTACCTGGCTGGTCACCGGCTAGGCATCGCCCCAGCCACCACTTCAGGTTCACAACACCAGCTCCAGATTGACATCCTGTTGCTTCCTTGGGTAACCACTTACCCGACCCTGACACCTTAGGGTCCACCACTAACCCTTCCTCTGGAATCTAGGGAGTACATCACCCCCACTCAGATCTCCACTGGGTCAGTTACCTAGCCCACCTAGGGTACCTAGGGGCTACCACTACACACCATCACTCAAGAACTACCCTCCTTTGGGGCCACCCACTACCAGGGGCCACCCCTGGGTTGCTCACCTCCCCACCAGTTAACCTGGGGGGCCTGCCGGACACTCAACTCTACCACACCCTCCTTCCACCGTGGGAAAAGTTTCTTGGGGTCCCCCACCATGGGAACCCCTGGGGTGTTACTATCCGGGGTAAAGAAACCTCCTGCCCCACCCTTCCAGTGGTTTTGGCCTGCGCCAATAGCAAGAAACTTTCAGCGGGGGAAAGGATATCTGGGGCCCCTTCTGTGGAAACCATCCCTGCCCTTAAAAAGCGCGGGAACCTCCCAGGACCCCCTTCCTCTCCTGTCCCCCATAAAGGTCAATCCACCCCTACACCCCCATCTGTGATGTAGGTATCAGTTGCTGTCCCTATATCTTGAGGAGACACCCTCCTCATGCAGGTGTAGTGTATGTAGTGTTAGGGTTCAAAGATGTACAATATGGCTTAGAACATTTGTATGCAATCATTTCCTGGAAAGCACCATCCCGCCAGCACATGATAATCAACTTAACTCAGTCATATCAATACAGTTTACATTTAAACCATAATATCTTCACATGACATATATATGTGCGCGGGCTTCCCTTTCCCATGCTTTTAGTTCACATAACCAAAACTTTGAACCCTTCTCAGAGCCTTGCGCTCTTCCATTTGCTCATTGCTGCATAGGTAATGTGTGGCAAAAGTGGACTTATCAAATGCTATAAATGCGCACCAGAATGGGATACTATGTTTCCCGCCGCTAGACACCAATGTTGGAAAACGAGGCAGTATCTGTGAGGCCTGCACAAATAACATGACTACATTTGTCCTTCACTGGGAACCAAACACCCAATTGTAGCGCCTGACTCTCAGAGGGTAGCGTTGCAGAGCAGTCTGAGGCTTACTCAAGGGAGGTGGTGTGGGCTAGTAATCGCCATTTGCATGTGCGCAGAAATAACACTCAATAATTGATTGTCCAGTCTGTACTTTGCTTTATAAAAGTAAGAGAACATTTATTAAACACACACACTACTCAATACTATGCACCAATTTACAAATATACATAAGCTGTTGGAATTACTTTGTGACATTGCATGATATCTCCACCCCTCCCGCAGGGGGGGTGGGGTCTAGTACCACCACTCCCATGTATGCACATCATCTTGCCCCCAATGCAGTTAGTTGAGCATAACCTGGGGCGAGGGCCCTGCGCACTGGCACCATCCCAGTGGCGACCCACCCCATTATCTCAACCAGCATTTCAACTAGGTAACCCTGCCTTGGTGACACACAACCCTGACTGAGCATTTCCTACTGACCATGAAGTATACACCTCTACATCTTAAGGGCTAGCAGTCTGGGTTCTTCACCTAAGCGCAGCAGCAAGAATACATGTTTGGGCATCACTTTAAAATGACAGTACTCATCACATTTGTGGATCATTAGAATGCATTGCAATTACAGCCCCTAAAGGCATCACAGATGAAATCACAGGATTACGCATATACAGCCAGACACCCTAGCAGGTATGTCTGGCAACATAACCCCACTTGGCTTATGACATCACCTTACACAGGTACTTCACATTACACATGTGACCTTCAGTCCCTCTAAAAAAAATAACCATAGTAAATGCACTTCTGGTGCAATTACACCTCTTCACCTCTAGGGGATGCCCTCCTCCAGGGGATGCCCTTCTCCAGACATCCCCAACTCAGCCCTTCACTCCGTGAAGCACTTCTCCATACACCCTCAGCTGTAGAACAAAAGTTCCAGCCCAGAAGGTGTTAAAATGCAGGCTGAGCCCTTGAGGGGTTATCCTTTTCAAGTCCCCAGGAGACTTAGGGAGGGACTCCCATTTTTGTGCTGGGGGAGACTGTGTTGCTCCAACAGCTCCCCCGTGCATCCTGGCACCCATGTGGTGGTGACCCCGTTCTCCTAGGGCCACCACAAGCGGAGGAAACGCTGGTTTTTCCTTGCAGGCTGTTCCTGGCCTGCAAGGCATTATGGGGCGCTTCTCGTCGGTTCCGTGCATATTGTAGCAGCGGCTCTCCTGCTGCGTCGGGGAGAGCCGTGATGTGGGCCTCCGGCCGCTGTGGACTTTTGTGGGAGGGTCCGGTCCCACCCGGACCACCAGGTGAGGGATACGGCTCGGGGAGCCCACCCCCGGCCGAGCTGATGATTTTCGGGGGCCCGGTCCCACCCCCTAGCGCTAATTCTCTTCTTGGGGGCCCCCGGTTCCACCCGGGGACCCTGTCTGGCCTCTTGGGTGGAGAGCCGCTCGGGGAGCCCACCCCCAGCGGCTCCCGCCGGCTCCCCGCTTGGCCCTGCACCTCTCTGGTGCGGGAGCCGGGATATCCTTTTCGGTCTGCCCGCTCCGGCCGGCAGACGTGGAGTCTCCCGCCAGTCGAGGCGGACCTCGGGGGATTGCGACGGCACTCCCCCCGCCTCCCTCCAGCTTCGGGGCCTGGAGATGGGGTCCCAGGCCCCTTCTCCTCCTCTACGTGGGGAGCACGCCGGTGCTCCCCGTCTTGCCCGTCTTCCCCGGGGGCCAGGGTGGGCTCCTGGCACCCCGTGGGGAAATCTTCATGCGGAGCGCAATGGCGCTCCCCGGCTTTGCTTCGGGCCCGGGGATGGGGTCCCGGGCCCCTAACGACCTCTTTGCGGGGGGCCCGACGGCGCTCCCCGCCTCCTGCTCCACTTCTTCTTCGGGGCCCAAGGATGGGGTCAAGGGCCCCTTGCACCCATTTTCGCGGGGGGTCTCGACGGCGCTCCCCCGCCTCCTCTGCTCACACGGGGCCGGAGTTGGGATCCCGGGCCCCTCCTCCCATTCCCAGGAGGGCACGACGGCGCTCCCCTGCCTCCGGTTTTGGCTGGGGCCAGGGTGGGCTCCTGGCACCCCGCGGGGGCATTTTTCATGGGGAGCGTGACGGCGCTCCCCGACTTTTCTTCTTTGGGGGCAGCCCCCGGGACCTGACCCACCCCAGGGGCATTCTCTGACCTGGTGGCGGAGCCCCACGCGCTTCGTCGTCGGTGGGCCATAGGTCAAAGGTCACCTACCTTCTGGGGGGCATATCTCAGCCCCCAGGGGTCCGTTCTTCCTGCTTTTGGCCTCTTCTTGCTCCTGGTGGCGCTCCCCAGCCACTGGGAGCACTTTCCTTTGCCCTCCTGGTCTCAAGGAGGGTGCCTTCAGCAGGGAGCTACCTTCACTGGCTCCCTGCGCCAGCCTTTCGCCTGGCTCTCCTCCTGGGCTTCTCTCCTCCCTGCGCAGAGGCCCCTGATTCTGCGCACTGGTCCTGGTCTCCTCTCCTGGCGCTGTTCAGGATTCTGGTGCAGTCAGGGGGTTCCTCCTTCCAACTGCCCATTGCGCCAGGCTCCAGCACCCTCTGCCTCAGCAGACCACACCCCAGAGAGAGCTTCTCTTCCTGTGCAAACACTTTTTAAGAGAATGGGGAGGGGGCTGGCAGGAAGTCTCTGTTTGTCCTATCAAACAGCGACACATCACTTCACTGCCCCTGCTCCCTCCTTCCTGCCCAGGCCTCTGGGTTGGTTCAAGATGGCATCGTCCAGGGTCTCCTGCCACATGGTCTCTGAAAGCCCCTTCCCCCCAGAGCTGCCTCCCCTTCGTGCAGCTTGGTGCCTGGCACCCAGTGACAGCTGCTGATGAATTAGCCTGCAGCTCCACCCAGCTTCTCTTCGTGGAGAGGAGGTCTTCGCTCTGGGAAGAAAGGTCATCAATCCAGGCTACTGAGGTCAGCCCCCAGCCAGGGCCTGGTTAGGGCTGACTCAGAGAAATATGACAGTTCTGGATGACCCAAAAGCAGTACAAATATGACTCTGGACTCTGCAGAATACTTCTTCTCACACCCGTTACAGTGGACTTTAGTGCGTGTCTGGAATTTGTAGGCCTTAGGAAAGTGACACTAGCCCATGGGCTCCACTTCCCCATAGGGGAATAATGAAGTGAAAAACACAGTATAACACACTGACTTTCCCTGGCATGTTTCTTCCCAATGTATAAAGCCTATTCCATGTCACCACCCAATTCTGCATAAGTCCTGCCACACCATTCACTTTGTATCTGCTCCTGGGCTGCGCACGCCAGGAATCTCCCCTGCCCAGCCCCTACACGTGTGCACACGCATGTACACAGGTGTATGCATGTAACCAGCCTGGTGCCCCTTACTCCAGCTGCTGTGCAGCGGCCTACTCAAGCTAGGGGGACACCAGTCAAATCCACACGCAGTCTCTTTCATCATGAGTTCACTGTGGGTGAGTCCCAACTTATGAGGCTCTCCCACAGTAAAAACTCAACAAATAGGTGCTCAAAAAGTGAAAAATCTGGGCGGCCCAGAGTGTCAGAACCACCTTCTAACAATGGGGTCCCTGAAAAACTTAAAAGGAGATGGGATGTCCTCTTACCATGCCTGCTTTTCGCTTACAGAGAGGTGCCACAGAAGGGAGTAGGGTTTTCCCCCTTTGAACTTCTGTTTGGCCATCCTGTGAGGGGACCACTCTGTCTTGTAAAATAGGGTTGGGAGAAGCCACTCCAAGAACCTAAACAAGATATTGTGGACTATATGCTTGGCATGAGGTCCAGAATGGCTGAGTACATGGAAAAGGCATCCAAAAATCTTGAGGCCAGCCAGGAGCTTCAGAAGC
The DNA here is from genome assembly GCA_963921515.1 of Calotriton arnoldi. Taxonomy (NCBI): domain Eukaryota; kingdom Metazoa; phylum Chordata; class Amphibia; order Caudata; family Salamandridae; genus Calotriton; species Calotriton arnoldi. Next base: position 689,716 of record CAWUFW010007654.1, on the reverse strand, counting down.
ACTGGTATGACCAAAAAGCTGCACTGGTTGAATTTCAACCTGGGCAAAAGGTGTGGGTTTTGGAGCCAGTAGCACCAAGGGCACTCCAGGACAGATGGAGTGGCCCTTACCCAATCCTAGAAAAAAAGAGTGAGGTCACCTACTTGGTTGACCTGGGCACAAGCAGGACACCCAAAAGGATTATCCATGTGCACCGCCTGAAACTCTTTCATGACAGGGCTGACATCACCATGCTGATGGTGACTGATGAGGATCAGGAGACAGAGAGTGAACCTCTCCCTGACCTCCTCTCATACAGCCCAAAAGATGGGTCAGTGGATGGAGTTGTCTTTTCAGACACCCTCTCTGCCCAACAGCAGACTGATTGCAAGCAAGTCTTGCAGCAGTATGCAAAGCTCTTTTCCTTGACCCCTGGTCAGACAAACTGGTGTACCCATGATGTGGACACTGGTGAAGGTTCACCTGTCAAAAACAAAATCTATCGTCAGTCTGATCAAGTCAAGGAAAGCATCAGAGCTGAAGTCAGCAAGATGCTGGAGTTAGGTGTTATTGAACCCTCTGAGAGCCCCTGGGCCAGCCCAGTGGTTCCAGTCCCCAAACCTCATCCACGGGGTGGAAAGAGAGAAATGAGGTTCTGTGTGGACTATAGAGGGCTCAACTCTGTCACCAAGACAGATGCTCACCTTATCCCAAGAGCAGATGAGTTGATAGACAAATTGGGTGCAGCCAAATTTCTAAGTACCTTTGACTTAACTGCAGGGTACTGGCAAATTGGCATGGCCCCTGAAGCAAAAGTAAAGACAGCATTCTCCACACCTGATGGGCATTATCAGTTTACTGTTATGCCCTTTGGTTTAAAGAATACCCCTGCCACCTTCCAGAGGTTGGTGACTCAAGTCCTTGCTGGATTGGAGTCCTTTAGTGCAGCTTATCTAGATGATATTGCTCTCTTTAGCTCCACCTGGCAGGATCACCTGATCCACCTTGGGAAGGTTTTAAATGCCCTGCAACTGCAGGCCTAACTATCAAGGCATCCAAATGCCAGATAGGGCAGGGCACCTTGTTGGTGGAGGCCAGGTACAACCCTTACAGCCCAAGATCCAGGCCATCCTGGACTGGGCAGCTCCAACAACCCAAACCCAAGTCAGGGCATTCCTTGGCTTGACTGGGTGCGACAGGAGGTTTGTAAGAGATATGGGTCCATTATGGCTCCCCTCACAGAACTCACCTCCAAGAAGATGCCCAAAAAGGTCAATTGCACAGTTAGTTGTCAAAAGGCTTTTGACACCCTGAAAGAGGCTATGTGCTCAGCACCAATTCTCAAAGCTCCAGACTATGCCAAGCAGTTCATTGTGCAGACTGATGCCTCTGAGCAAGGGATAGGAGCGGTCCTATCCCAGACCAATGATGAAGGCCAAGTGCAACCGGTTGCTTTTATAAGCAGAAGGATTCTCCCCAGGGAGCAGCTTTGGAGTGCCATTGAGAGGGAGGCCTTTGCTGTGGTTTGGTCCCCGAAGAAGCTGAGACCATACTTGTTTGATACTCACGTCCTAGTTCAAACTGATCACAGACCTCTCAGATGGCTAATGCAAATGAAAGGTGAAAATCCTAAACTGTTGAGGTGGTCCATCTCCCTACAGGGAATGGACTTTGTAGTGGAACACAGACCTGGGACTGCCCATGTCAATGCAGATGGACTTTCCAGGTTCTTACACTTAGAAAATAAAGACTCTCTAGGAAAAGGTTAGTCTCATCCTCTTTCATTTGGGGGGTGGAGGGGTTGTGTGAGAAAGTGCGCTCTTTCTGCATGGTTGCCCCCACTTTTTGCTGAATTGCTGATGTGCTTTAACTGAGTGTGCCCTGGGCTCCTGCTAATCAGGTGCCCAAGGCCTATGTTCTTTTCCTAAAACAGCATTGAAACCTAAACCCTATTGGCATCTCTGGCCACAGGTCAGCCCCTGGTAAATGCTACCACAGGTACCCAGGGCACTGTGACCAGAGAAGGCCTCTAAGGGCTGCAGAACTTATTGTGCCACTCTTAGAGGTTGTGTACCATTACACTCGCACACTGCCTTTGCAGGCTGCGTGTTTTGGTGCAGAATGAAGTAAAGAGTCGACATGGCACACACATATGTGTGCCATGCCTACAACCCAGTACCCTGGCATACATTAGTCCCCACTATAACTGGGTGCACTATACCAGTGGTGAGGGTACAGGTGCATGAGCCCTGTACCCCTACAGTGTCTAAGCCCATTCTTAGACATTGTAAGTGCAATGCTGCCATTAAGAGTATATGGTGCTGGGAGTTTGTCATTATGAACTCCACAGCACCATAATGGCTACACTGAAAACTGAGAAGTTTGGTATAAAACTTCTCAGCACATTAAACTCACACTGATGACAGTGTGGGATTTAATGAAAAATGCACACAGAGGGCATCTTAGAGATGCCCCCTGAAAACTAACCCACCTCTAGTGTTCAGGCTGAGTGGCTGCTTTCAGCTGCCACCACCATACATGTTTCTGGACCCCTGGGTCGAGAGCCTGCTGCTCTCTGGGGCCTGAAACAATGCACATCCTGGGACGAGGTGCCTAGCCTCCTCCCCAGGATGGGCAGTGTTCACGAAGGGGAAGCTTCAAAGGCTTGCTGCCTTTGTGAGCCTCCCCAGGCCACTTGCTGCTTTCTGAAACTGCTCCCCACTGGTTCTGACCCCCACTTTGGGTGGGAGAACCGGTGGGAAAAACAAGTGAGGAAGAGAGGTGTGCCCACCTCTGCCAACCCCACCCCTCAGGTGGGGGAGGCGAGGTAAAGCACAACTCCCAGTCCCCGCCATCTTGCAGACTCAGCCAACTAGGGACAGGCTCATGCCCCCCTCCCACTGGAGGGTGGCATTATAGGGGGTGTACCCACCCCAGGGAAGGGACCCATTGGTCCCTGCCTTTTACCTACCTGTAACGCCCCTAAGTGTAGTATTTAGGGGCACCCCTGAACCTTGCTTCCTCAGACAAGTAGAAACTACAAGAAGAAGAAGAAGAAGGACCGAACAGCCGTGCATCAGCTAACAAGAGGAAGACGCCCACTGACTTGGCCCCAGCCCTACCTGCCTGTCTCCACCTCGAACCTGCTCCTGCAAAATCCCGGTGGGTCCTGCAGCCAGCAACCTCGAAAACCCCGGAGGACCTGCCTGCCTTCAACCACAAAGACTGTGTCTTCCATGAACACCGGATTTGTTCATCTGCAACCTCTGGCTCCGGCCGGACACCGCGGATCCGCCCCACTCTGCACCCGCCGTCTACGGCCCGAGCTCGAGTGGGCAAACACCATGAGGAGGTCACTCTGGCGATCCTGACCCGAGATCCGGTAACCCCTGACCAACCTCAAGCCTCCAGCCGACACCTGCAGCCTAAATCCAGAAGGTCCCCCCAACCGCGAACAGGAGCTGGTAAGAAGATCCGACCCCAAAAGGCACGCCTGCACCTGACGCCCTACGGCCTTGGGTGCCCAAACCGACGGTGCCTAACCAACCCCTAACTTCCCAACTTACCTCTCGAAGTGGTGGTCACACCCAGAAGACCTTCGTCCCCAAGCCTGCAGTGTCTTTGCAAACCGGAGGTTACCCATTGAAAACAACAGGGCCCCATTGACTGTTTTTCTGTGAAAAGTTTCTGTGTGGAGTTTGAAAACCTAAAGAAATTCTTTAAAATTGTACTGTTTAACAAAAACGATTTTACTTACCTGTTTACAGGAAATGTCCCAGAGTAGTATCCCGGTATACTACCCTGAGTAAGAAAAGTAATCCAAAAGTAACTTACCTGTAATCTTACTGAAAATCCCATTCAAAGTATATGTACTGTATTCTGAAAAGCATTGCATTATCAGTAACACTACTGTAATCAAATCAAAGTACATTTACAATTGCAATCCAAACTGTGTTACAATCTGTATATTTATTGCAAAGTACTTATCACTTACCTGTGCCAGGCTTGCTTGATTCTAGGAAATAAAATACCTAAAAGAATATTTTTGATACAAAACAATTGGTCTGAAGTTCAGTCTTTGAGTGTGTGAATTCATTTGCTGACTGAGTGTGTACAACAAATGCTTAACACTGTCCTCTAATACTGCCTTACTGCTCGACCACACTACCACAAATAGAGAGTGAGGTGCTATCTAACTTTACCTCTGCCTACCTTTGGGGTTCCACTGGACTCTGTGCACACTATACCTCACTTTGGTATAGTATATACAGAGCCAGCTTCCTGCACACCTCTTTTCTTTAGTATTACAAATTTATTGCGCTAGAGAGTGATGAACATGGCAATAAGGTGCTCTATAAATACAATGTACAAGATAGAGAGAAACGTCTGGTGGTGAGTCTCGAGGAGGTCGGTTACCATTTTATTTCCTTTTGACTTATTGCCAAATCATTATTGTGACATATGGACATGCTTTTCTTGCAAGAACTGCTACGTTCTTTGAGTAACACACTTTATTTTTGTCATGGGTATTTACGTTTCTTATATGAACACACATTCATCTCCTGCGTGCCACAACGCTATTTGCATAAATTATATTTCTCCTAGTGGGTACCGCTGTGCTACTTCAGTAACTTGACTTTATACTCAGAAGATGCGCTGTATGTTAAATCTTTACCCAGATGGTATCAGAGCTGCTTCCGTGTTTTTCACCGCATTAGGAAAGTTGCTTAAGCTTGTGTTTTTGGATTAAACTTTGTAAGAAGTTGAAGTTTGGTTGGTCAGTTTAGTGTCATCATCATTCTTGCCGTCTTTCAGTTATTGCAGACAGATTGTGCACAGAGATAATTGGTCTCAAGAGCTGAACGATACTTCAACATTGACTTGGCACTTAACTATATCATTTCAGATTAAAAATGCCTTAAAGTTTGTAAAATATTTAATTATTGCTAGGTTAGAAATAATGTATACTTTTTTAAGTTGTCACTGGCTGTTCAATCGTTGTCACTAGTTGTTAAGAGTTATGGAAGTGATTTAAACATGTTATTAAATCACAACTTTTATCATAGCTCATCTTTTTAAAATTTTTAAAATTGTCGACTCACCAACGACTTCATCATGGTTTCGACTACAGAAGGCATTTTGTAACAATTTGTGTACGCCCTTTCAAGTTAAGAGTTTAGACATTTGAATTGGGACACTACATTAACTTACTTGTAACAAAGCAAAACCTGTTTCCGCATTTGGCATGGTTTTGTCAACATGTTGCATCTTTTTGGCGAGAGTACTTTACAAAGATTAACCGAACCACTGGTTCTCAAATTAAAGCCTCTCTTTCTTTATTATGATCGATCGATAGAAAACGTACCCGAAGCCAGTGTCAAAAAAGTTAATATTCCTCTCATTTAACTGATATCGATTGACTACAAGATTACTCTAGTCAGGTAGCTGAGCTAGAAGGGTTGAACAGCCGCGAAACAACCCAGGGATAGCCACACGTGAAGAAGAACCCATAGCTGAAGGGCTTGCGCACCCAGCTCCCGATACACTTTACATACCTGTTAACATAGCCTGGGGGGACAGGAAACCAGGGAAATTCCACCTCACCCATTACAATTATATCCATGGAATATCGCAGGAATCCGCTCTAAACTTAAGAACGAGGACTGGCTAGGGTACATAAGAGGCTTCAACATCATCTGTCTCCAGGAAACGTGGTCCAGAGATGACATTTTCATAGGTCCAGAGATGACATTTTCATAGATAGGTATCGATCCTTCTGTGTTCCTGCAATCCCATCCCCTGCAGGAAGAGCCAAGGGAGGGATAGTGAAAGCCAACTGTATATGTTTATCACCCTGGTATCAACTAATCATGACCTCGAACTTAGCCAAGGTCAAATATTACTGGTGAATTGGTATTACAACATCTTTGATGAATACAACTGTCATGTTATAGAGTCCCTCCAAACGGAAATTACCAAAGTTCCCGGTAAGTGGCAGCCTTTATGCATCCTCTGGGCTGGGGACTTCAATTGTACAATCTGTAAATACAGTTTCCAACGTGTGTGTGGGCTGGAAGACACTGAGGGCCAGCCCCAGCTTATTTCACCCACTTGCCCCAGGGTGAAGCCTTAAATTCTATCCTTGTAGGTAACGACTTAGGGTTCATAAATAATTACGCCTGTGACTCCCCGTCGCAGTGTCTTACCTATGCTAGTAGTGGCAGGACTAGCTTTATTGATTTTATACTAATATCCAGGAATTTCACTACCCTTGTTCGCGACTTCATGGTGGAGCCTAATTGTGCCAGTGATCATAATCCCCTCATTGTCTCCCTTAATTTAGAGATTCAGGCGGGGGAAGGAGATGAACGTCTGATCCATTATCACGTGAATAAAGGAGTTAGAATAAATTGGGGTCAGATAAACCCTTCCAAAATTGAGGAAGATACTATCAAAGGAAATTACCATTCAATAGTCGGCTGCTTGCAGTTAGATTCTTCCCCAGCCGACCTTGTCCGGGAGTTTGAGTCACTTTGCTCAGATGTAGCCAAAAGGCTGACCAGGAACATCTGTCAAAGGGAACCCTTAGAGACCCGTTGGTTTAACTCTGATTGCTCTCGGGCCCATAAGGAACTAAAATGGGCCCTTCGCACTGTACCCTGTGACAGAGACCTAATTAAAGCCACAAGGCATAATTATAAAATTGTGATCGAAAATAGAACGGCGGAATTGAGGAGAATGGCATGGGAAGATCTGGAGAGAGCAGGTTCCCAAAAAGACACCCAAAAATTCTGGGAAGTTATTAACTGCCCCCTATTCACCGAAGAAGCGAGACAGATGGACTCGCTGATCCTGGGGGCCTGGGAAGCCCACTTCACTGGTATTTTTAACCTGAGGATAGGGGAGAACCCAAGGGATCTGCCGGTTGACCTAATTACAGCCACCCAACTCAGCTTGTCCATCACAGTAGCAGAGGTCGAGGAGGCCCTAGCACAGGGGATCTGCCTGAAAGCCCCAGGCCCAGATGGGGTGCCCCTTGACTTATTCAAAAGAAATCCTAATCTGTGGGCACCACTGTTGATGAATGTTTTCAAAGCAGTTATTATTGGCCCTGTTCCCGCGTCTTGGAAGGAGGCAATAGTGGTTCCTGTTTTTAAAAAAGGGCAATAGAAGTGACCCGGCATGTTATATGCAATTTCACATATTGATGCCACAGTTAAGATACTGTGCAGGGTCCTCCTCGCCCGATTAGAGGATTGGGCGTCTACGACAGGGGTCATATCCAAAACACAATATGGTTTCAGGAGGGGGCTGGGCACGACAGAGCAATGTCTCAATCTGTCCTTAAATGTTAACAAGTATGTGAAGGCTAGGAAGGGCTCTATCCACCTGGCCTTCATGGACTTATCTAGTGCCTTCAACACAGTCAATCGTGTCAAATTGTGGGCCATGATGGAAGGAATGGGCGTAGAAGAAGCACTGTTATCCCTCCTTCGTAGGTTACACTCTAATACCACAGTCGCCATAAGATACGGCACCCAAGGGGGAAAAAAAAATGTGATTGTATCAACAGAGGGAGTCCGGCAAGGGTGTATCCTAGCCCCCTTCCTGTTTTTAATATATACAAATGGATGGGAGGCTTTTTAACTAGGTAGGGAGCTTGATTTCCCCAAAATTGGCAGTATATTGGTTCCTTTATTATCATATGGAGATGATACAGTCTTAATGGCAACAACAACAACAGCTAATTGCCTGTAGAAATCCCTTGGTGTTTTTACTGATTTTATGTCTTCCCTTGATTTAAAAGTCAATTTTACTAAATCGTATATCATGGTTTGTGGCCCCAAGTCTACAAAAACTAAAGACTTTGTTGTACGGTGCAAGAGAATAGATAAGGTAGATAATTTCACATATCTGGGTAATATATTTAACAAACAGATGAATTGGGAACCACTTTTAACCGTTTGAGCCCATCACACAAGTAGGGCTGTGAATGCGCTATTTCGCTTTGCATGTAAACTGGGACACAAGCCAGCGAGGGAATTAATCACCCTCTATATAGCTAAATGCCTCTCTATTGCAACCTATATGGCATGAGTGTGGGGACATCATAAAAGCCTTCAACTGCAAGTATTGGAAAAGAAATTCACCAAAAGATTATTGATGACCCCGAACAGTGCCCTCACACTTTTCTGCCACAGGGAATTGGGACTAGAGTTTATAGAGGACCGCATAGGCAGTGCCCCTTTGAATTTATGGGCAAATATTTGGCTGCCAGAAGACCTACTGTTTTCAAGAGAAGTAATTAAAGACTGTCAAAATTTGGCCAATGTTTTAAAGATACCCTGGCTCCGCTTTCTGAGGGATAAATATTACGAGATAGGACTTGGACATTTTTATGAAAACACTGACATTATCCCGCTAAATGCCAAAGATATCATTAAAGGGGCATACTATACCAGGGCCATTATGCGCGATCCACAGCATGATGAGACGGGCACACCTCAGTTTTCCCCCATCCCGATATTATTTAACTTTTTCTACTAACCTGCAGACTTGATTTTACTTAACTAGATTTCGCTTATGCACCATGCATTTTTTACTGGCATTTCCACGTCAAACAGGGTAGTCTGATAAGCTTACGCCCTGTCCCTGTGATAATTCTGCAGTCCAAAGCACTATGCACTTTGTTCTATTCTGTACTGTATATAAAATGGCGAGAAGCACATTTATAACCCCATTATTGAGGAAAATTCGCCCCAGTACATATATTGATGACTTTAGCTTTTTGCATACATGGCCTACCCCAGATCTCTGTACCACGGTAGCCAACTACATAAACGTTTCTATGGGCATTAGGAAGCTTTATGAATAATAGATGCTGATAATGACTGGTGTAATATCATGCTGTACAGACTGACTATTTTATGTAATGAACTTTATATTGCTGGAATTCTATGATTTTTTTTAACACATTGATTGTTATTGCTTTACAAATTGTAAAATTTTATTGTTAAACTTTTAAGGTTCTTTGAACTGAAATAAAGTTATCCTTGACTTGACTTCATCATGGTTTCGACTACAGAAGGCATTTTGTAGCAATTTGCGTATGCCATTTCAAGTTAAGAGTTTGGACATTTGAATTGGGACACTCCATTAACTTACTTGTAACAAAGAGTAAAGCAAAACCTGTTTCCGCATTTGGCATGGTTTTGTTAACATGTTGCATCTTTTTGGTGAGAGTGCTTTACAAAGATTAACCGAACCACTGTTTCTCAAATTAAAGTCTCTCCTATTTCTTTATTATGATCGATCATTAGAAAACATACCTGAAGCCAGTGTCAAAAAAGTTAATATTCCTCTCATTTAAGACTGTACAAAGAACTAAAATATGTGATTATCAAGCAAAGTCAGCTATCGGGTATTAATGTTAAAGATCATACACTGGCATATTGAGCCCAACATTTTTATTAGAGCCTTTAGGAAAAACATTTGTGAATTTTATGGATATGTCTCTGTGGGAAATGGGGTTGTTGGTTGAGTGGGGTTGACAGGCACATTCACGGTCAGGGTGAACCACAAAAGTCACTAAATTAACCTGGGCTTAACCCTCTGGTTGCTTGGCACAAAAACAGTCAGGCTTAACTTAGAGGCAATGTAGGCAGCACACAAACAGTAGTAAAATGTAAACATAATACAAGAAAAATACCACTCCATTTAAAAAATAGAGTAAATTTTGATAAATTATATGACACTGGAAAAACAAAAATTCAATCAGTAAAACCAGAGTTATGAATTTTTAAACTTTAAGGTAAAAAGTAGCGCCTAAAAAATTCAACGAGCCAACTGTGGACATCTAGTCGCGCAAGACCGGGTCAAAGTAAAAAACTATGCTGACCTCAATGGAGCGCAGGTTGGATACAAGAAGTGGATTGTGCTCATCAGCGCTTACCTTCGGACTTAAAAGAAATTTCATGGAAAATTGTCTGAGAAGGTAGAAGTTCCGCTGGGCAAACCTGCAGGTGGAATCCGAGGAGGAGGCGTCGTCATTGGGGAGCTGCTGGATGAGGTTGTGGTGAAGATTTCTACATTCAGACTTAGGGCCTGACTACGATGTCGGGCAGACCGTTGCGATTCGGAATCGCCCGACCTCAGGTCGGCGGTTCCGACCACATGATTATGATGGGGCCACCCATAGGGCGGTTGCAAACATCCATTTTCTAATGGAAGCTTGTGCAGTGGGCAGAAAAGGCCTGCAGCATAAGCTCGCGTCCCTATATTCTGAAAAGAGGACAATTTCCTCACCCTGGACCAAGTGTCTATTTTGATGTATGCCTATATAGTATAAATGAAACTATTCTCTAAAAAAGACGATTGTCTGGCTGAAAAACAGTAATCAATCTATACCCTTATACGATATAATGCACAGAAATTTCGTAATTTAAAACACAAAATTGGTTAAAAAATGTATTAAGAATAATTTATCACATATTCATACAGTTAAACAGTAAAACCATTAATATTCCTCCCAATATAGGTTACAATCTTATTTCATTACACATATAGATAAAAACTCTAAAAACAGTCGACGCAGCGTTTCGGTGACACAAACTAACTCGTGTACCAAATACCTACCGCTGGCGGCCATATTAGAATGTTTTGGTGTTATTCCATATAGATCGACATCTCTCAAGAGAGAATTTACGAAAGCAATTTAAACAGCTAGTTTTAGATTCATAATTTGAATAAACACACAGCGTTTTAATTTTAATGATTTACAAAACTGTTTTCTATAAAAAGGAAAGAGTGATACATGGGAAGCGATACCCCAACAGCATAACATTTATATTCCTACACAGCCCACAACATAGGGGTCTACCATAAGTGGCCAACTTGGGACGTTTAATATTGCCACACAGAGGTCGACATTTCTGAGATGCAAGATATATTTCTACCGCAGGTTTTTTGATACATATCATAAAGAACACACTTTCAAAATTCCAAATTTTGCGTTCCACTTGATCCCTATTGTGTGTGGCAGGGAATAATACATGAAATGCGGTATTCGTTTCCCAAGTACCTAACCAGGAATATGTTCTACTATATTAATCTTTCCCACTCCTCTTTGTTATTCAGGCCATTTTTGTAAGTGTTAAAATGTGACATATAGAATTGTTCACGTTTTTTTCTTTTACACATTCGATCTCCTCCTCGAAAGCTAATTTGAATTACTTCAATACCACTCCACTTCAATTCTGCAATTGTGTGATTTTTTTCAATCCAATGTTCCACTAAAGGAGCCGTTCTTTTCTTTGTCCTAATTGCTGATTTATGTTCGGTAATCCTGACTCTTATTTCTCGGGATGTTTCTCCGATGTATCCCTTATTACAAGGGCAAACAATTAGGTAAATCATGTTACTCGTCCTACAATTAATAAAGTTCTTGACCTTATGTGTGATTCCATTATGGGTAATCACACTACCTTTCATGATATTACCGCAATTCTTGCAAGAATTACACGGGAAATTGCCAACAGGGAAGGGAGTATTGCTAATACTGCGCTGTTTGCATTCTGTTTGTTCCCTATATGTGTGTACCAGTCGATTACGAATGGTACGGTTCTGTCTAAAAGAGAACATAGGTTTAGGAAGTCTTACATTGTTTTTATCATTTAGCAATTCCCAATTTCTATTTATGATATTCTTAACCTTATTACTAACACTACTGAAATTTGTAACAAAAATCAATGGAAGCTTCCGTGTAGTTGTTTCTGGATCTTTAGTAGTAAACAATGATTCTCTGTCATAGTATTTTGCTCTTTTATACGCCTGTCTCGTGAGTCTCTTCGGGTAACCCCTATCCAGGAGTTTCCTAGTTAAGGCATCTGCATGTCGGTTAAAGTCTTTAATATCCGTGCAGTTGCGTCTAATCCTTAAGTACTGTCCAAACGGAATATTATCCTTTTGGCAGGCCGGATGATTGCTTTGATAGTGAAGCATGGTGTTACGGTCTGTGGGTTTAGTAAAGAGTTCTACTTGCAATGTCCCTGCATTATGTTTAATCTTAATATCCAAGAAGTCGCAACTCTCTTTGTTAATGTTAGATGTGAATTTTAAATTAGTGTCTCCTAAGTTTAACCATTCTAAAAATTCCATAAGAGATGTTTTCGCCCCCTTCCACATAAAAAAAACATCATCGATGTAGCGAGACCAGCATGAAATATTTTCATAAAAAGGTGCCGCTGTATTAAATATGTGTCTGTCCTCAAAAGCCGCTACATACAAGCAGGCCAGACTGGGAGCGCAGGTCGCTCCCATGCTGGTCCCCTTGATTTGTTTATAGTAGTCAGTGCCAAATAAAAATATATTATTTTTGAAAATGACTTCCGTGCACTCGACTATAAATAGGGAGTGTGCAGAAAGATCACCTGTGTCATTAGCTAAGAGGCCCTCTAACATCCTGATGGTGTCGTCCTGTGGTATGTTAGTGTAGAGGGCCTCTATATCTAAGGTGAGTAACCACTGAGAGTCCAAATTGTATGGAAGTTTTTCAATTTTGTTTATCATGGCAGTTGTGTCCTTAATATAGGCTCTTTGACGTACCACCAATGGTTGTAGAAACTTATCCACATATTTGCTTAGTGGTTCTGTCAAAGAGTCTATACTTGAAACAATGGGTCTCATGGGAGGGTTTTGAAGATCTTTATGTACCTTCGGTAAACCGTAAATTGCCGGCAGTATAGGGTTAGTGCTTGTCAGGAACTTATACTCCTCAAGACACAAAATTTCATCTTCTTTAGCAAAATCTAAAAGTCTCGTCACCTTGCTAATTAATGCATTCCACTCTTCCTTGTTAGACTTCTGATAATGCAATGTATTTTTCAAAAGGGTGAGCATCCTGTTATTATAGTCATCGGTATCCATGACAATAATGCTTCCGCATTTATCTCCTGGTTTAATAGTCAATTCTTTGCATTGTTCTAAATTATTAAGGGCTATCCTTTCAGCAGGGCTTAGGTTGTTTTGCCAGGGAAGTTTCTTAGTGAGAAGGTCATCAATATTTTTCTCTACGACCTTTTCAAATAAGTCAATATTTTTATTTACAAGATTTATAGAAGGGATCCGTTTGGATTTAGGTTTCAAGCCTGATTTATTTATAGAGAGGGTATCTTCACATTCTTTATTTCTAAAAAAATCATTAAGCCAAATCTTTCTAAAGAAACCCTGTAAATCTCTCTCCAAGTTGAATTTATCGACTGGGGTACAGATTGCATATCCTAACCCTTTCTCTAATACAGATATCTCATCACTACTAAGAACCCTACTAGAGAGGTTAATGATTGGGGCTTTCTTGCCTAATCCCACCCTGTTTGGCTCCTGGTCTTCATGGTGGATTCTGGGAGTAATAGTTCCCTCTCCCTCTCCCTCTGCCTCGATTCTGACCAAGATTGGCTTGACGCTGTTCTAAAAAAGAGAACGTTTCTCTACTTGTGCCCGGGGTCGGCTCCCCGGTTTTTCTTGAGTCCTGTAAGTTCTCATTCTCGGATTCTGAGCTTGTATAAGAAGTATCTAGGAATGTGACTCTTTTTTTTGGGAAATTCCTCCTGGGTTGTTGTCAAGTATTCCTATTATACATATCTTCTCTCGGTCTATCATAATAATCCTTCTGTAGGTAAGGATAGACGTGTTCTAGATTGTATTTTGTCACGTCTTTCATAAATTTATTCGACTTTTTATTTAAAAGGTACTCCCTATATCCTGATATATCATTTTGGATTTCTTCTAGCTTTTTTTGGGCGTCCTCTAGGGAGGTACTTTCTCTTAATTTAGCTTCCATTTCTTCAATCTCCTTTCTCTCAATAATGAGCTGTTTCTATAATTAATAACATCCAATCCCGACTGCATCGGTTGGCAATGAATGTCCAGTTTTCAATGAACTTGGGATTTTTATAAAAATACCCGGTTCGTTTTTAACCTGCAATCCTCTAGGTATTATCCCTTTCTTGCAATATTCAATCAGAAAATCAGCATGTAATTCAGTTCTGATAGTCTTTTTTGTTATTCCATAGGTCTCTGCATCTCTCCTCATCGCAATTATTGGCAGTAACTGAGGAAATGTTTTTTGAAGTACCATTTATAATCTTATTAAATTGTTCTTCTGAAAAGCTATAAGTTCTAAGTGTGTCCATCATCAATTGGAACGTCAAACCCAAATTATATGGGTAAAGCAACACTAACTCCCCAGCTGACAAGCTGTACAAAGAAGATTTAAAGAAAGAGGGAGTCACCCCAATGTCTAGCAAAGGGACGGGGTACAACTATGGCAAAGACACAAGCGTCCCTATATTCTGAAAAGAGGACAATTTCCTCACCGAGTGTCAAGAAATAGTTGATGTATAGAATAAAAATTGTTAAATGGGTAACAATAAACATTTAAGCTTTATTAGTGATATGCTGAAAACATCTGAGCACATCATTAGGAAAAAGGAATGTATAGTAGGATTAGCTTATGGTGTATATATATATGACTAAACAATGTATTTTTATTATTTAGATTTGATGAAAACTTTTGTAGTCCTGAAGAAGGTGAAAATATTGAGGTGTCACCGAAACGCTGCGTCGACTGTTTTTAGAGGTTTTTATCTATATGTGTAATGAAATAAGATTGTAACCTATATTGGGAGGAATATTAATGGTTTTACTGTTTAACTGTATGAATATGTGATAAATTATTCTTAATACATTTTTTAACCAATTTTGTGTTTTAAATTACGAAATTTCTGTGCATTATATCGTATAAGGGTATAGATTGATTACTGTTTTTCAGCCAGACAATCGTCTTTTTTAGAGAATAGTTTCATTTATACTATATAGGCATACATCAAAATAGACACTTGGTCCAGGGTGAGGAAATTGTCCTCTTTTCAGAATATAGGGACGCTTGTGTCTTTGCCGTAGTTGTACCCCGTCCCTTTGCTAGACATTGGGGTCACTCCCTCTTTCTTTAAATCTTCTTTGTACAGCTTGTCAGCTGGGGAGTTAGTGTTGCTTTACCCATATAATTTGGGTTTGACGTTCCAATTGATGATGGACACACTTAGAACTTATAGCTTTTCAGAAGAACAATTTAATAAGATTATAAATGGTACTTCAAAAAACATTTCCTCAGTTACTGCCAATAATTGCGATGAGGAGAGATGCAGAGACCTATGGAATAACAAAAAAAAGACTATCAGAACTGAATTACATGCTGATTTTCTGATTGAATATTGCAAGAAAGGGATAATACCTAGAGGATTGCAGGTTAAAAACGAACCGGGTATTTTTATAAAAAATCCCAAGTTCATTGAAAACTGGACATTCATTGCCAACCGATGCAGTCGGGATTGGATGTTATTAATTATAGAAACAGCTCATGAGATACTCATTATTGAGAGAAAGGAGATTGAAGAAATGGAAGCTAAATTAAGAGAAAGTACCTCCCTAGAGGACACCAAAAAAAAGCTAGAAGAAATCCAAAATGATATATCAGGATATAGGGAGTACCTTTTAAATAAAAAGTCGAATAAATTTAGGAAAGACGTGACAAAATACAATCTAGAACACGTCTATCCTTACCTACAGAAGGATTATTATGATAGACCGAGAGAAGATATGTATAATAGGAATACTTGGCAACAACCCAGGAGGAATTTCCAGAAAAAAAGAGTCACATTCCTAGATACTTCTTATACAAGCTCAGAATCCGAGAATGAGAACTTACAGGACTCAAGAAAAACCGGGGAGCCGACCCCGGGCACAAGTAGAGAAACGTTCTCTTTTTTAGAACAGCGTCAAGCCAATCTTGGTCAGAATCGAGGCAGAGGGAGGGGGAGAGGGAACTATTACTCCCAGAATCCACCACAGAAACGCCCTTACATGAAGACCAGGAGCCAAACAGGGTGGGATTAGGCAAGAAAGCCCCAATCATTAACCTCTCTAGTAGGGTTCTTAGTAGTGATGAGATATCTGTATTAGAGAAAGGGTTAGGATATGCAATCTGTACCCCAGTCGATAAATTCAACTTGGAGAGAGATTTACAGGGTTTCTTTAGAAAGATTCGGCTTAATGATTTTTTTAGAAATAAAGAATGTGAAGATACCCTCTCTATAAATAAATCAGGCTTGAAACCTAAATCCAAATGGATCCCTTCTATAAATCTTGTAAATAAAAATATTGACTTATTTGAAAAGGTCGTAGAGAAAAATATTGATGACCTTCTCACTAAGAAACTTCCCTGGCAAAACAACCTAAGCCCTGCTGAAAGGATAGCCCTTAATAATTTAGAACAATGCAAAGAATTGACTATTAAACCAGGAGATAAAGGCGGAAGCATTATTGTCATGGATACCGATGACTATAATAACAGGATGCTCACCCTTTTGAAAAATACATTGCATTATCAGAAGTCTAACAAGGAAGAGTGGAATGCATTAATTAGCAAGGTGACGAGAATTTTAGATTTTGCTAAAGAAGATGAAATTTTGTGTCTTGAGGAGTATAAGTTCCTGACAAGCACCAACCCTATACTGCCGGCAATTTACGGTTTACCGAAGGTACATAAAGATCTTCAAAACCCTCCCATGAGACCCATTGTTTCAAGTATAGACTCTTTGACAGAACCACTAAGCAAATATGTGGATAAGTTTCTACAACCATTGGTGGTACGTCAAAGAGCCTATATTAAGGACACAACTGCCATGATAAACAAAATTGAAAAACTTCCATACAATATGGACTCTCAGTGGTTAGTCACCTTAGATATAGAGGCCCTCTACACTAACATACCACAGGACGACACCATCAGGATGTTAGAGGGCCTCTTAGCTAATGACACAGGTGATCTTTCTGCACACTCCCTATTTATAGTCGAGTGCACGGAAGTCATTTTGAAAAATAATATATTTTTATTTGGCACTGACTACTATAAACAAATCAAGGGGACCAGCATGGGAGCGACCTGCGCTCCCAGTCTGGCCTGCTTGTATGTAGCGGCTTTTGAGGACAGACACATATTTAATACAGCGGCACCTTTTTATGAAAATATTTCATGCTGGTCTCGCTACATCGATGATGTTTTTTTATGTGGAAGGGAGCGAAAACATCTCTTATGGAATTTTTAGAATGGTTAAACTTAGGAGACACTAATTTAAAATTCACATCTAACATTAACAAAGAGAGTTGCGACTTCTTGGATATTAAGATTAAACATAATGCTGGGACATTGCAAGTAGAACTCTTTACTAAACCCACAGACCGTAACACCATGCTTCACTATCAAAGCAATCATCCGGCCTGCCAAAAGGATAATATTCCGTTTGGACAGTACTTAAGGATTAGACGCAACTGCACGGATATTAAAGATTTTAACCGACATGCAGATGCCTTAACTAGGAAACTCCTGGATAGGGGTTACCCGAAGAGACTCACGAGACAGGCGTATAAAAGAGCAAAATACTATGACAGAGAATCATTGTTTACTACTAAAGATCCAGAAACAACTACACGGAAGCTTCCATTGATTTTTGTTACAAATTTCAGTAGTGTTAGTAATAAGGTTAAGAATATCATAAATAGAAATTGGGAATTGCTAAATGATAAAAACAATGTAAGACTTCCTAAACCTATGTTCTCTTTTAGACGGAACCGTACCATTCGTAATCGACTGGTACACACATATAGGGAACAAACAGAATGCAAACAGCGCAGTATTAGCAATACTCCCTTCCCTGTTGGCAATTTCCCGTGTAATTCTTGCAAGAATTGCGGTAATATCATGAAAGGCAGTGTGATTACCCATAATGGAATCACACATAAGGTCAAGAACTTTATTAATTGTAGAACGAGTAACATGATTTACCTAATTGTTTGCCCTTGTAATAAGGGATACATCGGAGAAACATCCCGAGAAATAAGAGTCAGGATTACAGAACATAAATCAGCAATTAGGACATAGAAAAGAACGGCTCCTTTAGTGGAACATTGGATTGAAAAAAATCACACAATTGCAGAATTGAAGTGGAGTGGTATTGAAGTAATTCAAATTAGCGTTCGAGGAGGAGATCAAATGTGTAAAAGAAAAAAACGTGAACAATTCTATATGTCACATTTTAACACTTACAAAAATGGCCTGAATAACAAAGAGGAAAGATTAATATAGTAGAACATATTCCTGGGTAGGTACTTGGGAAACGAATACCGCATTTCATGTATTATTCCCTGCCACACACAATAGGGATCAAGTGGAACGCAAAATTTGGAATTTTGAAAGTGTGTTCTTTATGATATGTATCAAAAAACCAGCGGTAGAAATATATCTTGCATCTCAGAAATGTCGACCTCTGTGTGGCAATATTAAACGTCCCAAGTTGGCCACTTATGGTAGACCCCTATGTTGTGGGCTGTGTAGGAATATAAATGTTATGCTGTTGGGGTATCGCTTCCCATGTATCACTCTTTCCTTTTTTATAGAAAACAGTTTTGTAAATCATTAAAATTAAAACGCTGTGTGTTTATTCAAATTATGAATCTAAAACTAGCTGTTTAAATTGCTTTCGTAAATTCTCTCTTGAGAGATGTCGATCTATATGGAATAACACCAAAACATTCTAATATGGCCGCCAGCGGTAGGTATTTGGTACACGAGTTAGTTTGAAGTAATAGTGTCTGGGACTTTGTTAGTTTTTTATATATGTTTATAGTTTTTTTATAGTATGCTCTATAGTACCTTCTATTATATGAAAGTATTAAAATTCTGTTCGATGTAACTATATTTAAACACTGCAAGATGGCCGCCAATGGTAGTTTTTGGAAATGCGGGCTACGTTTTAATGGATTCGGCACTTTGTTAGTTTTTTATAGTACTTGTATTGGGTGAGAGTATTCAATTTTTGATATAACCCCAATGCAACGTGAACATAGAAAAGTGGCCGTTTTTTAACTTTTAATTTTGAAAGTTTAAACACTCTACGTGACGCTAGTCACGTGAGTACCGACGAGGAACATAAATAGGTCGGGAACCCGGAAGCGGTATATATCCTGATTCCGGAAGCCCGTTAGAGCAGGGAGGCCGCTATTCCCCGATTCGGTGAGTAGGAGGGGATGGAGTCTTTTTGTGTTATAACTTCGAGTTATCTTAGTCTGGAATACACCGTATTCAAGTGTCTCAAGGAAGATATTTCTCCTTTTTTAAATTTTAAATATTAGTTTGAGAATATATACTCCTACAGGTGACCTGCTCCTTCTATATTTTAGACAATGGATGAGGTGGTTTATCGTATTTTTAACTCTGACCGTCCCCATCTTTTGTTTGGGATATTACAGTTTTTGGGATTAACGCGGTCTAAATTGTGAACGTGAGATATAGAACCTATCCGAATCAGAGTAGAGGTGTGATTAACATATGGATTGAGTGGACATTAATATAACTAACAGATATTACTGAGGAGCGTTATATAAACCAGCACAGTCGAGAGCGCTAAGACAGTCTGAACCAATGATTAAATTGGATGGCTGTAGGTTCTTTTTTAGATTAAGTGAGCCCATAGTGTATGCTACACACTGCTGTTACAATTATAATTAACCCATTATAATTAGTGTTTAGATGCAGACGTCGATTTTATGGCACCGATTAATCCTAAGTGAGAATTTTATTTACATTGTTTCCCCTATAGATTGTCTAAGGTCAACAAATGAACTTCAATATCACAACAGGGTATCGTCAATGTTTAAACGTCGATGCCTGTTTTCCTAAATTAATGTGATTTACACGGGACGGCACTTTGTCCGATCTGAATAGGTAAGCAGCCCGTTTCAAAACGTAAAAAATGCAATAGAGTAAGGTTATAAAATATAGCAATGTGTGACAATTATGTCTCGTATTCACAGACAGAGACAGTGCCGACTTTTATCTTCAACTCCCTTACCCCGAATAGCACGGTGGCTCTAACGGACAGTTAGAAAGAAAGAATTTACAACTGATACTAAAAGGTATGCGAATAGTTTTTAAGCACAACAACAATAAAAAAATATATACCCCGGAGAAAATGTTATAAATGTGTCACAAGGGGTTGATAGTAATCGTGAATCAATGGGAGGATAAATAAAGATAATGAACGTTTCTCTTGCTTTTTCTTCTATATTGGTGAGTGTTTTTATCCCCCACTCATTATATAATTAAAACAAGTTTGTATAATCAAATCTAGTATGATATTCTCTATGCTTGTTTATATTGAAAATGGTTACAGAGCAAAGAAAGAACTCTGAAGAATATATGAGTGCACTATTATGTTACCATGGGCACCTTAGAAATACTGTGGTATCTGTATTATTCTTATTTCAATTTTAAGAAATAGTAGGGTTGTTGACGTAAAGAATGTGTGGACAGAAAGGCGCAATAGTAAAGAAAAGTGGTACAAAAGTATGTTACAATATTAAGTATGACCCTGGGGGACCGAGTGTCAAGAAATAGTTGATGTATAGAATAAAAATTGTTAAATGGGTAACAATAAACATTTAAGCTTTATTAGTGATATGCTGAAAACATCTGAGCACATCATTAGGAAAAAGGAATGTATAGTAGGATTAGCTTATGGTGTATATATATTTGACTAAACAATGTATTTTTATTATTTAGATTTGATGAAAACATTTGTAGTCCTGAGGAAGGTGAAAATATTGAGGTGTCACCGAAATGCTGCGTCGACTGTTTTTAGAGTTTTTATCTATATGTGTAATGAAATAAGATTGTAACCTATATTGGGTGGAATATTAATGGTTTTACTGTTTAACTGTATGAATATGTGATAAATTATTCTTAATACATTTTTTAACCAATTTTGTGTTTTAAATTAAGAAATTTCTGTGCATTATATCGTATAAGGGTATAGATTGATTACTGTTTTTCAGCCAGACAATCGTCTTTTTAGAGAATAGTTTCATTTATACTATATAGGCATACATCAAAATAGACACTTGGTCCAGGGTGAGGAAATTGTCCTCTTTTCAGAATATAGGGACGCTTGTGTCTTTGCCGTAGTTGTACCCCGTCCCTTTGCTAGACATTGGGGTGACTCCCTCTTTCTTTAAATCTGCAGCATAAGCTTCCATTGAAAAATAGATGTTTGTGAACATCCCTGCACCGTGTGGCAGGTGCCATGTGGTGCCTGCCACACAGTGCATGAATGTTTAGGGGGACACCATAGGTGCCACTCCAGGCCCCATAGCGGAGGGCCAGGGGGGAAGAGGGCTCTTCTAGGGACCCCAAAGTCAGTTTCCGACAGCCCGGAAAGGAAAGGCCGACAATGAAAGCTTGCGGAAACTGACAATGTAATCCCAACGGCGGAGCCAAGGCTGGCTCCACCATCATTGAAGGGATTACAATTCCGCTCCTCTTCCAAAGGGAGGAGCGGAATCCCTTGCAGGTTTCATTCCGACCGCTGTCATCCTAATATTGCGGTCGGACTGTAAACCTACCATGTCGGGTGGAAAGCCTACGACCACTGGTCAGAGGCTTTAAGCACATCATCCTAATGAGGCCCCTCGCCTCTTTTTTGGAAGTCAGTAATCTCCAGCGAGTCGAGGATGGAGGCTGTAGCCAATGAGGGCGAAGAACTGCTGAACAGGATTTGCTGTCGTGGAGAAGAAAATCGGAGGAGCTGCATCAAAGTCAGGCTGACTGGCAATGCACCTTTGGCAGATCGATGAGCAGGTAGGCCCAGGTCTCCTCTAGGTTCTCAGAGCATTTTTTGATCCAAAAATGTTTAAAGTCCCAAGTTTTGGATTTTGGCTATCTGGGCATCTTAAGCACCTCTTCCACGGCTCCGGGACTGGAGAGGCATCAGCTGGAGGGTCAGGACTCACTTAGGCTGGGTCCAGGTGCAAGTTCAAGATGGTTGGAGCCTTTTCTTTCCCTAAGGCTCTGATCAGGAGGCCAGCCAACTAGCTTTCGGAGTCACTCTGGTTGTCCTGGGTTCAAGAAGTGGAACAGGGCTCAGGAAGCAGGGCATGCTTCTGAGAGTTTAAAGCAGGCATCAGACAGCTGAGCAGTCCTTCCAGGTGCAGCAAAGTAGTCTTCTGAAGTACACAGCAGGCCCAGCAGCAGGCACTCCTCTGAGTGTCCTTTCCAAGGTCCAGAAAGTGAACTGAACAGTGGCTCTGAGGGTCGAATCTTTATACCTGGTGCCTTCTTTGAAGTAGCAGAAGTTTCTAGATTTTTCTTTGAAGTGCTTGAATTTCCAGCCTTCCCTGCCCAGGCTCCAGCCTGGCCTCAGGGACAATGCACTAGTGTGAAGTCCTTTGTGTGAAGGCAGGGCACAACCTATTGATTTGCAAGTAGGGCTGTGCCCAGCTCTGCCCACCCATCCTGCCAGTGATGGCCCATTCAGGCACATCTAAACCCTCTACCAACTGCATCCAGTCATTTGACCCAGGAACAGGCTGCAGGCACAAAATAGCTAGAGAAAGAAAATGCCAACTTTAACTTTCTAAAAGTGGCCTCTTCAAAACTGTAACTTAAAATATGACTTTACAATTACAGAGGATTTTAAATTACACTTTCTCAGACATCAAACATGAAATCTCTACCTCTTCCCAATCAAAGGTTAGCTTCTCTTAAATGTAGTAAGGCAACCAAATGTTATCCTATGGGAGAGGACGACCTCACAGTAGTGAAAAATGAATTTGTGACATGTAAAACTTACAAGTACATGCCTAACCTTTTAATTACAATACACTCTGCCCTTTGGGCTTCCTAGGGCCTACTTTAGGGGTGACTTATATGCAATAAAAAGGGAGTATAAGGCTTGACAAGAGGGTTATTTTGCCAAGTCAAATTCGCAGTTTAAAACTGCTGCATGCATGCGGCAATGGCAGAGCTGGGACATGGTTTAAGGGGCTACTTACATGGGTGTTACAATACGTGCTACAGGTCCATTAGTAGCATTTAATTTACAGGCCCTGGGTATGGTATACCACTTTGCTAGGGACATATAAGTAAATTAAATATGCCACTCATGTGTGAGCCAATTTTAGCATGTTTTAGGAAGTAAGCACAAGCACTTGAGCACTGGTTAGCAGTGGTAAAGTACACAGAGTCCTAAGGCCAGCAAAAACAAATTGAGAACAATAGGAGGGTGAAGGTAAAACATTTAATAGAAGATGGCCCTAAGGCTGACAGGTCTAATATGTCTCACATCATTGTTTGTGTAAAGCTGCTCAAAGTTATGGAGCCTGATGGATTACAATCCTGTATTTTCTAAATAACAATTCACCACGTTTCCTAACTATGAAGCTGGTAAAGTATATTAACATTGGCAGAAGCAGAAACTCTCCTGCTGCTGTGCAGGGCATGTAGCTCATGAACTTGTTTTATAGGAAAAAGGCAAATTTTCTGCTCCCTTACCCGATTGGGGCACACTGGGAGTTCCGAGATCAAGTTGATGTGGTTGAGCGGCTGGTGTTGCATTTACCCTCTGTGAGTGACAGCAGGACAACACAATGCAAACACAATGCCAGCTGTGTGATCAGGTTAATTGTGTCTGCCACTAGTGGCAGAAGACATTTATAGAGAACTGAGAGGTCTATGTAACTGTAACTTTTTACTGCTTCAAAAGCTTGTCTTTCAGAACCCTTTTTCGTTGAAAGACTACAGTATTTTCCTTGGGTTGGTTAGCTTCAAAATGGTTATGAAAACAACAGGAACCAAGGGCATCGGGGTGTTTAAGAGACAATCAGGCATCTGAGCACAAAGCATCATATCATCAATTGAAAATTCTGCAGGATATGCTTTTTGGCCAGTATTGAGGAGAAGCTTATTTTAAAACATAACTTGTTGATATCACTTTAAAAAAAATATGGGGTTACTGACTACAAAGTGATAGGCTTTATTTAAAGTCCCAGAGCTTATATACTTTCTTTAAAGAATCGGTTTGGTTGGTGGAGTGCTATCCATTACTATCATATTATTTTACAACGCAATCCCACCTTAGTTACAGTCTCTAAAAATATGTTGAATCTGGTAAAGACATCGAAGCTTTAAAAAAATTACTTATACGTTTTGCCACCTTCATTTACTAAGACATCACTCTATGTTAACCAAATTATTAGGCTGACATAAATAAAAGCTTGAACAAATAATGTAACAACTGAGTGCAGTTGTAATGTTTTAATCTAACTACAGAGTACAAGACGGTGACATTCATGCAAGAACAAGTAACTAGTGCTTAAAAAGCTATAAAGCAACGGAACCCTGTACAAAAGGTGTTGGATGACATGAAGTAGTATGACATTAAGGCCTAATTATGAGTACAGCGGTCCCAAGACCACCGTACCCACTGTGGCGGTCGACCACCGCCTCCTCGCCGGTCCGACCACCCCAATACGACAATGCCGGTCAGACCGACAGGAGACCACCGCCACTACCAGGATCCTGGATCCTGCAGTGGCGGCGGTGGTGAAAGCGGTGGGGAATGGATGCGGTGCTGATGCCATCACAGCCGTGCTTATTCCAACCTGCCTTTCCACCGACTTTTACATGGGGGGGACCCTGCCATGAAAAGGTCGGCGGAAAGGCAGGGAAGGGACCCAAAAAGTGCCACTGGGCATTTTAGCCCATTGAGCATTGTGGCTGAGGGCATATGTTGTGCCCCACTAAGCCTGCACTGTTGGGTGCGCACTGTGTGCCATGCATGACATGGCGCATTGCAACAGTGCGCGTGCGACAGTGCAGGCACTGCATTGCGGCAGCATTGCCTTCAGGCTCACTCTGTGAGCAAAAAGCATGCTGCCACTGCAAGATCACCGCCGGCCCGGTGGTAAACTCAAAATGCGGCAAGCTGGATGCCTCCGGCTTGGCGGCTTTCTCCCATCCGCTGATGCTGCGGCCTGTCGTCTGACCGCCAAAATCTAATTTAATTTGCAGGTGGGATCTTTCTAGAAGCATTAGGGCTTCTGCCAGAACTGCGTTTTATTGTGCACAAGAGCCTGATAAACTTGTGTGTAACCTACTCACTTGTTAGATAGACACAGACATATAGACACACACAGTCTGTCATGTAAAGGTGCACACTGTTTTGGACTCGCGCATTCTCCCCACAATCTTGATGTTCCCTGCTGCTCAGCCAGTGAGTGAGGTCATTGTATGGTTGGAATGTTGAGAGTATTTGTGCTTGGATGAGTGGACAGTTGCAGTGAGAGGCGCTAAGCGGAAGGATGCTGCTCCTGGTGGGGCTTTATCTGTAACCTATAATTAAGCTAATAACCTACATCTATATAACCTACAAGGATCCATCTTCATTATATCTTGATTGTAACACACACGTTACCTTATATTCACACATCTGTGTCACATTTTTTCTTTTTTCTTTAAAGGAGGGGGGCCCCCCTTTTGGGCCGATTTCTGCCCCGGGCCCGGCCTGTAGAGTGGGTGCCCTGGCCCCACCCAGGGCACCCACACATTCATTGTTGGGGACCGCAGGGGGAGCCTCAAGCTGCCCGAGGTCTCTGCCAGCTCCCCGCCTCCTGCGGGAACCGGCATTGCTTTAGTACCCAGGGAGCTACAACCCGGGTCCCAAAGCAAAGTGTCTGTTTCCCTGCTCGCTGTTGCTCTGCTTTCAGTAAGCGACAGCATTTTCTGCTCTTGTTTGTTGAAAGCAGGTTTGCTATGGCTTGGTGGGAACAGTGCTCCCACCAAGCCATAGCAAACTGCAATGTCCCGGGGGTGGACACCCTGGGACATTGCTGGAGGCAGCCCCGGAGGGTGGCGGTCCCCAGGGCCATGTAGGGCTCCATGAGGGGGGCCTTGCGGCCCCCCTTCTTTGATCAAATTTGTCCCAGGGATGTGGTGGTCCTTGGGGCCGGGGGTCCGTAATGGACCCCCTTAACTATTGCATTTGTGCCCCGGGAGGTGCCGGTCCTCAGGGCTACGAGGGAGGCCGTAGGGCCTCCCTCACTTCTGTTTTTTTTATAGTATGTGCCCCGGGGAGGTGGCGGTCCCCTGGCAGCAGGGAGGCCCTACAGCATCTCCCGCATTTCTATATCACATGCAATGTACCCCGGGGAGGTGGGGATGGGAGCAGAGCCCCCTCAATTTACTATATGATATCTAGCCCCGGGGAGGTGGCGGTCCCTGGGGCTGCGGGGGCCAGCGTGACCCCCGCATTTCAATTTGTCTAGCCCATGGGAGGTGGCGGTCCCTGGGGCTGTGGGGGTCCCACGCAGGGCCCCGGGACCCGGCCCACCCGGGGGCCTATAGTAAGCAAAAACAGTTGCAGTGGATTCACAGATCCACCCGAGTCTTCAGAATTTTTTTGAAAAATGCTTTTTGCCCCCAGCTGGTTCCTGAAGGACCCCCCCACTATATCTGGTGGGTCAGGGTAGACCAGCCCTTAAATGGGCATGGACTTTTGAATACAACATCAGTTAAAATCACTGTATCTGTTTCGGATCATGGAACAGCATACATCTATTATCATTTGGCCTAAATATCGATTGCATCCTATGTTTCAACATAGTTTCAATTAATTATCTCACAACATATGTACATAATTGAGCCCTGAATGGGCTTGCATACAGCTGTAAGAAGATATATAATGAAAAAATGGAGAGTTACTAATCATGCTATCAATAAAGAATAAAAAAAAAAAAAGAATTTATTTATCCCAAATATTCAATTCATCCTAAGGAAAGAAAAGAGAAAGAGGGGGAAGTTATAATATCTTGATTCAGATTCCCACTCAGTTGTGTCCTCCATCAGACTAGGGAGTATTTTCCTTCCCTATGAACCCCAAAGGGTTGGCGGGTGTAACTGTTCTGCCCTACATTTCATGTTGTCATAATTTTCTTATCAGATGTGTCTCCTAGAGTTCCCTCTTGTTTCCTATTTAACCAATATGGGACCATAGCTCCTTTTCACTATTAACACCCCAAGGCGTACGGGTCCTTAACTCAACTATGTATCATGGATCCTGTGGTATGGGGATCTTACCCTATCACCTCCTCTTTCTTTGTTATGTTATGTTAAAAGTACTTGTTAAAGCGCACGTACACCGAAAACGGTTTCATGGCGCTCAGGGCGACATTGTGCGGCATTTGATCAATGCAGAAGAATAGCAATAGATCACTTCTGCTTTGATGTGCTTCAGCATAATGCCTTGATACTGGATATGTGTGATCATTGTTCGATATTGCCCAGACATGCTCCAATACCCGCTTCTTAGCAGGGTGGACAGTACTCCCAATATATTTCTTATCACATGGGCATACCAGGCAATATACAACAAAATTCGAGTTACTTTTCAGAAGTTTTGCTATCTTCCTTCGCTCCTTTTTTCCTGGAATCTCAAAGTCCTTCATCTTCGTACTGTTCCTACAGGCCTTACACCTGATACATGGGAAAACCCTGTTACTTCTGGTTTTGTCACAGTTTTCTCTGTGTAATGACTATGTACTATCAGATCTTTTAGTGATATACTCCTTATGTAGGTTATGTCAGGTCACTCTGGTAACACTTTTCCTAGGATAGTGTCTGCATGTAATATGCCCCAG
Source organism: Calotriton arnoldi (assembly GCA_963921515.1). Classification (NCBI taxonomy): domain Eukaryota; kingdom Metazoa; phylum Chordata; class Amphibia; order Caudata; family Salamandridae; genus Calotriton; species Calotriton arnoldi. The sequence goes on along the minus strand of CAWUFW010007654.1, from coordinate 662,155 downwards.
TGATTTTGGACAAGCCCTCAGATTTGCCCGGACTCCTCTGAAAAGTTTAGTATCATTCTTGTAATGGTCTCCTCACTGTTGTTCCTATTCGTAGGGCCTTATAAATCCTGTGTATTCTTCTCTTGGACTTTGTGGACTGCTTTCCTCAGAACATATTTAGAGTAGCCCCTCTCATTAAATCTGTTGGACGCCTCTGAAATCATTGGGCAGGGAACAGTTATGTTTCAACCACAGAAGCTCTCCATAGGGGATGCTATTTACTAGCCTACGCAGAAGTTGACTTTGGGCATGTAGAATTGCATTGCCAGCTGTTGGCTTTATATATAGATTGGGGCACAGTTTGCCATCCTTTACAAAGACCCATAGATCTAAAAATGGTCCTTCTGTTTTACTCATCTGACTAGTAAACCTAAGATTTAATTCAATTTCATTGAGGGTTGCAATGTAGTTTTCAGCTTCCTCCTGAGTACCTTGCCAGATGATGAAAAGGTCATCAATATACCTGACCCATAGGGCCAACTTTTCCAACCATTGTTGATTGGGCTCCTCCCAGGCTACGTGCTTCTCCCACCAGCCTACGAAAAGATTTTCATAACTGGGTGCGAAGCACATACCTATGGCGGTCCCTGTATTTGGAGGTATAGTTCTCCTGCAAATAGGAAGATGTTATTGTTAAGGCAGAAGAAGATCAATTGCAACAACATGACATTATGTTCTTGATACTTGAGTGACCTGCTTTTAAAAAAAGAATTCCAAAGCCAATAAACCATGATGATGTTTTATACATGTGAATGAACTTGTAATGTCCATTGTAATCAGGATGAAATCTTCTTCCCACTGTATATTTTGTCAAGTCCTTATAAAATCTGTTGTGTTCTGGATACAGGAGGTTAAATCTCTCACAAAATGGAACAAAATAGAATGGGGGGAAGACCTACTGGATCAGCTGAGATGCTCTGCAACACCAGCGAATGGCTGTACACCGCCGACGGGACATCTGCAAAATCCGGCACCCTGAGCCATAAGATGGCGGCCGTGGAGAACTGGAGGTGAGCACAGACCTACGGTCCCATCCACCGCAAGACGTGGAACCTGAGCCTGTGCAGAGGGTGAGACGACGGGCCAGGAGCGACCTGGAGGTGGCAAGACCTCAGCTGCGGAGCGCGGAGGCCCTAGGATTGGCCTGCCCCCGGAACTGCACCAGGAGCAGAGGCGGGGCCTGCTACATGTAACGTTCTGTGAGGCACTGATCGCTGCAGCCAGAGAGGCGGCGTGGACAGGAGAGCAGATGACGAGCCCTCCGCTGGCGACCTGGAGGCAGCGAGACTTCGGCTGCAGAGCGCAGAGGTCCGAGGATCTGGCCTGCCCCCAGGGCTGCACTGGGAGCAGAGGGGGGCCCCTCACATGTGACATTCACCGAGGCCCTGGTTGCTGTAGCCAGAGAGGCCACGTGGACAGGAGAGCAGGCGACGGGCCTTGCCCTGCCTGGGTGAGAGGCTCGTGCCACCCTGCTGTGGCCTGGTACTGGATGCTGTGCCCCACAAGGACCCCAGATCTGGGGCACCATGGGAAGAATTGATGCTTGGGACACTGGAAGGGCTTTACTAGGGCTAGAAATCACCCGTCAACCTACAAGCCCTAGCGCAGTTGCCCCAACGGGAGTGGCAAGGACATAATATTGCAGGTGAGAGCGAAGCGTCGTCTAGCATTAGGCAGTTTTCAAGGACTTGGGGCAACATTGACCCCTTCTTGTTGAAAGGGCCTGGCTCAGGAAGACAGACTCCATACCCGACGCATATTATGGGAGGACTCAGACAGGGCCCAACGCCTGCGATACGTTAAAAGCTGCGTGCTCCCTACTGGAAACGGCACGCAGCACCTTTCCACATGCCATCTTCGCCACACGTACAAGACTATAGGGGCCCCCTTACAGCGACTATAGGATACACAGGTGGGTCATATATCTACCCTTCGCATTGGGTTGGTGACGGTGCCACCCCAGATAACTCTGCTTGAAGCCCAGATGCCCCGTACCCCAGAGAGAGGAGGGGGAAACATGGGGAAAGCCAAAACAAAGACGGCGGGTGCCCCTTCGGATTGAGGAGAAGAGACCGCGGTTACCCAACAGGCCCCAGCAACCTCACCGGCAATGTCAGACCTGGTGCAACAACGGTTGATTAAAATCTTGGACGCAATTGTGGACACTAAAGCTACTCTCCATCAAGACATCAGCACTTTGTCAGTGGGGCTTGGCCTGCTCAGAGCTGAGCATCATAAATTAGCAGAACGAGTGAAAACAGCGGAGGCCTCAATTTCAGAACTCCACCCCACACAAACAAGATTAGCTCGCCAGGTCACTGAGCTCAACAAAAGGGTCAACACATTAGAGCGCAGGGCCGAAGATGCAGAGGGGCGCAATAGGAGAAATAACGTATGGATCATCTGGCTGCCGAAGGGAACGGAGGACGGCGATATGATCCCCTTCCTAGAACCTTGGCTTTGCACAGTGGTGGCACCGGAGGGCTCTCCCTGTTCAGAGCTGAGCATCATAAATTAGCAGAATGAGTGAAAACAGCGGAGGCCTCAATTTCAGAACTCCCCCCACACAAACAAGATTAGCTCGCCAGGTCACTGAGCTCAACAAAAGGGTCAACACGTTAGAGTGCAGGGCCGAAGATGCAGCGGGGCGCAATCGGAGAAATAACGTATGGATAATCTGGCTGCCGAAGGGAACGGAGGACGGCGATATGATCCCCTTCCTAGAACCTTAGCTTTGCACAGTGGTGGCACCGGAGGGCTCTCCCTGTTCTATACGCTCGTGCGGGCACACAGATTCCCTGCCCGCCCACTGGCCCCGAGCCGCCCTGCGCGTCCACTGGTAGCAAAACTCTTCCACTACAAAGACAGGGATGTCCTCCTGCAGAAAGCATGCACAGATGGCCCGTTCACAGTGGGCAATAACAAAGTTTCCATCTTTCCCGATTACACGGCTGCAGTGCAGAGATGGCGGGCCTCCTATCTCGTGATCAAGAAGGCACTAAGGGAAGAGAACTTGCATTACTCCCTGATGTTCCCTGCCAGGCTCTGCATAGTGCTGGACAAGAAGACGCACTTTTGTGAAAACCTGGATGCTGCCTGGGAATGGCTAGAATCCTACAAAGCTGGGCACAAACCTGAGAAAGCCAGTGCCGGAGACTCTTATGGCGCCACAAGGTCGGGAAAGAGAGTACGGTCCTGGTCGAAGCGGAAATCGCAAAAAGTCCCAGCCCCTCCCAAACCAAGAAGGAGAGAGCTGCAGCTTTGCAAGCTGTAGCTGCCATCATTAGACCGACCAAGTCTAAGTCTGAGCCTGGTTCTGGATCACCTAAAGGTACTGGGGGCTCGACAGCTCACAAGCGGACAGCATCACATTGCCTGTTGTTAACCCCAGAATGGCCGATGACCTTTAAACAAAATGAGACTATTTCACTGAGAGTCAGAAGCTGGGACACTATAGAGTTGCCTGTTGTGGCCGAGGTCCAGCAGGCGGGTGCCAGAGGTCCCAAAGGCTGGCGCGGGTTTCGCTGCACACAAGACCACCACATGTCAGATGGTTCTGCACACGATGCGGCTTGCCACCCTCTGTATGGCCTCCCAACAATTTGTATGGTTTGCTTGCAGTTTGGGCAGCTGGCCGTTGCCAGACTGCTCTGGGGACTGGGAAGTTTATGTTTATGAGGGTTCTTATTGTTTCACATTGTTGGCTTTTTTAGGCAGGTGTGGTCCTGGCTCATTATTTCAGGGGATGGGAGGAGAGTGGAAGGAGATGGCGGACCTAAGCACCTAGGCTCTTGAATATGCCCTCAGATCAACATGCACTAAAATTACTGACATGGAACATTAGAGGAATGGTCTCAGCCACTAAACGCCATAACATACTTAGATATCTACGCAGGAGAGGGGTGCAGATTGGCTTCCTTCAGGAAACGCATCTCACCCATGGTGAGGTGGAGAAATTACGGAGGAGATGGAGAGGGCAAATATTTGCGACCGCCTACTCCGCATATGCAAGGGGTGCATTGATATGGGTAAGAGCTGGTATCCCATTTGAACCCCTGCAAACACTCATAGATAAGGACGGCAGATATGTACTGTTAAAGGGCAGGCTCTTTGCACAGGACACCACACTGGGCAGTATGTATGCCCCTAACCAAGACCAGGTATTGTTCCTTTGAACCTTTCAGCCCATCCAGCTGAGTTTTTAACCCCAAATGTCTTATTAGGTGGTGACTTTAATTGTGTCACAGATATCCTTCTAGATCGCTCACAGCCACCATTGCCGAGCACCCAGGCCCACTGTACTACAGCGGGGTTCCGAGACTGGAGGAGACATTCGGGGCTAGCAGATGCTTTAAGGACACGACATGCGGGAGTCTGGGACTACTCCTATTACTCACCCCTACACCACTTACACACTAGGCTGGATTTATTCTTGAACACACCTGGCTTGGGTTGCTCAGTCATTCACACAGAATACCTAGGGCGCACCTTCTCACATCATACCCCCTCTTGCTAACACTCCAACCTACAAGGACATGCCCATCGATCCCACTATGGTGACTAAACCCGTAGACATTAGAGGACACTTGCTTTAAGGAGACCATAGGCACAACCATAGACACTTACTTTGACAGTAACGCACAGATGGCATCCACCCCATTGGTGAAATGGAAAGCGTTCAAGGTAGTGATGAGGGGGCACTGCCTCGGACAACCGATTGGGGCCCAGAGAGAACTCCATCGGGAATTGGAAGTACTGGAGGAGGACCTACATAGAGTAGACAATGAACAAGGAACCAGACCAGATGCACAACTTATCCTAACGCACACACGTAGCCTATACCACCAAGCCCTTGAGCGGCTGAGATGCCACGATTACAGAGGATATCTTACAAAAGTGCAAGAGGAAGTAGAGACTGTTGGCATGGCTAATTAGGCCGGAGACACAGGGTACTCAGATTACTCAAATCAGAACCAATGAGGGGATCCCACACTACACCCCTGAAGCCATTAATGCAACATTCTGTGACTATTATACAAACCTATATAAAGCCCCCCTTGACACTTCCAGATGCCCAGAGGGAATTCTTAAGAGTGCTGAACCTTTCAGCACTAGATAAACAGGTAGTAGATGCGTTGGGAGGTCCGGTGGCGGTACATGAGATTCAGGCAGCAATCCAAATCATGGCCACTGGGAAAAACCCAGGCCCTGACGGCCTGTCAGCTGAATTTTACTCTACATGCGCCTCAAGAATCCCTGAGGCTGGGACATCTCCCTGACTGAACACGGGCCGCACTGGTGGTCCCTCTCCCCAAGAAACCTTTGACCGAGGCGAAGGTCACGGATTTCCGACCACTCTCCATGTTAAACATGGACTTTAAAATTCTTAGCAAGGTTTACTTCCCCACATGCCAGAACTGGCCCACACAGACCAGAATGGCTTTATCCCAGCCAGGAACACGTAATTCAACCTACGCAGAATGTATTCAGTGCTGTACCATCCAGACACCCGACAACTGCCGCAAGCAGCCCTTTTTTTCGATAGACCTGTTAAAGACCTTTGACACAGTGAGATGGGACTACCTGTTTGGGACTATGAAATACATGGGCCTGGGTGAGGACTGGGCAAGATGGGTGATGTTACAATATGAACACCCAACAGCAGGGTAAAAACTGGAAAGACAGTGTCCACACAATATGGGGTTTTTCGAGGCACGTGACAGGGCTGCCCACTGTCAACCCTCCTGTTCACACTGGCGATGGAGCCGCTAACAGCGCTATTTAGACGCTGCATTGAGGGACTTGGCATAACCTTAGGGGGGAACATGCATATTATTTTCTTGTACGCCAATGTCTTATTAATCTATCTTCAGGATGCGACTGTGGCAACTAAAACAATGATAGATCTAATGGGGCAGTTTGAGTCGCAGTCCGGACTTAAGGTTAATCACGCTAAGACCTATCTTTTTCCTGTGTCCACTGACCCAGACCGCCCCCGAACCTCATAGAAGATATTAATTGGGCTCATATAACTTTCCGATACCTGGGAATCCAGGTATTTCATTCACTAGATAACCTACGCAAAGGTAATATCGGAAAGGCCCTCAGGTCCCTGAGATTGAATGTTTCCTTCTGGTGCTCGCTCCAACTCCCAATAATGGCCCGGGTTTCCCTTTCTAAAATGGTTATGCTGCCATGCCTACTAAACTTCTTCACTAATCTCCCCACTACATTTCCCGCCTCCTGGTTTAGACAGCTGGATGCGTTGCTGCTAGATCTGAAATGGGAAAAGGGTAGGCGGCGGTTAGCCTTAAAGACTTTACAATGCCCATCCACAGAGGGAGGCCTGAGAGTCCCAAACTTTGAGTTCTATTTCCTGGCCTCACAGCTGCAATGGCTAGCACAGTGGCTGGAGGGGGGGCCCAGAGGGGACCGACCTGACTTATCTTGTGACCCGCACTGATTTACTATTGACTAAAATGCTTGGTCCGACAGTGAACTTCCCCCACATATCTTTGTTACAAGCTACAGCCTTACGTTGCTTACAATGCTGTTTGTTTAAGATGAGGAATGCACCCTTATACACTCCGGTCCTACCCCTGGTTGGCCCACCCCACTAGGAACCCAAGGACGATATTAACTCCAGTCCTGCTGAAGACATGGACAGAGATCGGACTGGAGTTGGTGGGAGACTGTATGACCCCTTATAGGCTGCAAAAGGCTTACAGGGGAGACACATACAAATGTCCAAGATGCTCCCACGATAATGCAGACCTTGTGCACATGACCTGGGACTGCGCAGTGCTTGCTGGGTTCTGGGGGAAGGTTTTGAGACTCTCAGGGACAACAGTTGGACGCACACTTGAACACACAGTTGGGGAGTGTGTATTGGGGCTCTTCCCCCGACCGCCCAAACGGAAAGTGGGTAGCAAATTTCTAGACCTAGCATTAGTCCTGTCTAGGCTGGCGAATAGCAATGACCTGGATATCTACGACGGGACCGACAATTGCCACCTGGAAGTGAGACGTGACTTATTGGGCCGGGGCAGAGGGCAGAGTCCTGGCAAGGGAAAAGATGAGGGGGTTGAGACAACGACCTATTGCAGGACACTGGGAAAACCCAGAGCGAGGAAGAAGGAAATGACAACGACGCTTAAACAAGAGATGAACGGGGTCAACGAAGGAATGCCTGTTGGGTAACCACTGGGAAGTCCCCAGGGAAAATCACTAATATCACTAGACACTGATACACTGAATGATGAGCAACAAGCCATGTGCGTCGCCCTCTTGTGTCTTTTCTTCCTCCCAGAGCAGATAACACGCAGTAAGAGGGCAGCAGTGGCTTGAGCCCCGGTAGGAAACAGTTGGACACCACCCATCCAGATACACCCTAACCTCCACATCCCCCAGAAAATCATTCTGTACTTTTGGCATGGCTACATTTCTTCGACCTCACTGCCTAGTTAATTAGTTATTACGTTAATTACGTTGCGCAGTTTTACATGCACAACAAATATACATAGTTGAAGACTCCCACCAAAGAGAATACACAACAGCAAGCATAAACCTGCTTATATACTAGATGGGTTAGATTTTATTGATGTGGTATGCAATGATGAATGTCAAATTCCTATTGGATACTGACCTAAATGCCAATATAAATATGTTTGAAAAAATACAAATGAAAAAAAATCGATGTCTGTTCCAGAAGACTCCTCTTTGAGGACACTATCAGGCGTCCTGGAGGTTTGTCGCAATTCTTATGGATTTTTGGTATGTGGTAAAAGGTTGGTAATATTGGATAATCCACTCTGAGGAATTAATGTTCTTCTTCACCCACAACCCCTTTGTCTCTCCAATTTCCTATCATTTTGTAGAATGCTTCAACACAGGCATTATACTGCCCCCTTGTGATAGGTACATAACTATCTGAATCACTAAGGAGTCATAATGCTTCTTCTTGGTAAGCTGCCTTGTCAAATATCACTACATTTCCATCTTTATCTGAAGTTTTAATAACTAGTGAAGTGTCCTTTTTCAGAGATGTGATAGCTTCCCATTCTTCTTTCATGAGCTTGTACTTTGTCTTGGATATGGGTAAGAGCTGGTATCCCATTTAAACCCCTGCAAACACTCATAGATAATGACGGCAGATATGTACTGTTAAAGGGCAGACTCTTTGGACAGGACACCACACTGGACAGTGCGTATGCCCCTAACCAAGACCAGGTATTGTTCCTTCGTACCTTTTGGCCCATCCAGCTGAGAGTTTAACCCCAAATGTCTTATTAGGTGGTGACTTTAATTATGTCACAGATATCCTTCTAGATCGCTCACACCCACCATTGCCGAGCACCCAAGCCTACTGTACCCAAGCCCAGGTAATATCGGAAAGGCCCTCAGGTCCCTGAGATCGAATGTTTCCTTCTGGTGCTCGCTCCAACTCCAGATAATGGCCTTGGTTTCCCTTTCTAAAATGGTTATGCTGCCACGCCTACTATACTTCTTCACTAATCTCCCCACTACATTTCCCGCCTCCTGGTTTAGACAGCTGGATGCGTTGCTGCGAGATCTCAAATGGGAAAAGGGTAGGCGGTGGGTAGCCTTAAAGACTTTACAATGCCCATCAACAGAGGGAGGCCTGAGGGTCTCAAACTTCGAGTTCTATTTCCTGGCCTCGCAGCTGCAATGGCTAGCACAGTGGCTGGAGGGGGGCCCAGAGGGGACCGACCTGACCAATCTTGTGACCTGCACTTATTTACTATTGACTAAAATACTTGGTCTGACAGTAAACATCCCCCACATATTTTTGTTACAAGCTACAGCCTTACATTGCTGACAACGCTGTTTGTTTAAGACGAGGAATGCACCCTTATACACTCCGGTCCTACACCTGGTTGACCCACCCCACGGGAACTCAAGGACGATATTAACTCCAGTCCTGCTGGAGACATGGACAGAGATCGGACTGGAGTTGGTGGGAGACTGATACCAGCACTCGGCCTTGGTCCCCTTTGGGGATTTAATGGAGAGTTGTGGCTTGCAACCAGGCCAATTCTTAACCTACGAGACAGTGCTACGCACCTTTAGGGACCTATGGGGAGGGGGCCAGGCGGAGCCAAAGACGCACGCAGTGCTGCACGCGGCTCTAACGCTAGGTGCAGTGAGGCACCAGGGAAAATGGTTATAAGCCTCGAACCTGGAGATGGCATACACACCACTGATGAAATTGTGCGAACTCTGGGGGACCATCCTAGATAGAGACCTCACAGACCCGGAATGGACCAAAATTTAGCATATCCTAAGAAAATCTCACGCAATACAAGACTGAAATATATACAATACAACTACACCCATATGACTTATATGACCCCTTATGGGCTGCAAAAGGCTTACGGGGGAGACACATACAAATGTCCAAGATGCGCCCACGATAATGCAGACCTTGTGCACATGACCTCGGACTGTGCAGTGCTTGCTGGGTTCTGGGGGAGGTTTTGAGACTCTCAGAGACAACAGTTGGACGCACACTTGAACACACATTTGGGTAGTGCCTATTGGGGCTTTTCCCCCGACCGCCCAAATGGAAAGTGGGTAGCGAATTTCTCTTTGTCCTGTCTAGGCGGCGAATAGCAAGGACCTGGAAATCTATGACAGGACCGACAATTGCCACCTGGAAGTGAGACGTGACTTATTGGGCCGGGGCAGTGGGCAGAGTCCTGGCGAGGTAAGAGATGAGGGGGTTGAGACAACGCCCTATTGCAGGACACTGGAGAATGATCTTAGAGACATGCGAAAACCCAGAGCGAGATCATAGCGAGGAAGAAGGAAATGACAACGACGCTTAAACAAGAGATGAACGGGGTCAACGAACGAACGCCTGTTGGGTAACCACTGGGTAGTCCCCAGGGAAGATCACTAATATCACTAGACATTCATACACTGAATGATGAGCGACAAGCCATTTACGTCACCCTCTCATGTCTTTTCTTCCTCCCAGCGCTGATAACACGCAGTAAGAGGGCAGCAGTGGCTTGAGCCCCGGTAGGAAACAGTGGGACACCGCCCATGCAGGTACACCCTAACCTCCGCATCCCCCAGAATATCATTCAGTACTTTTGGCATGGCTACATAGCTTCGACCCCACTGCCTAGTTAATTAGTTATTACGTTAATCACATTGCGCAGTTTTACACACACAACAAATATACATAGTTGAAGACTCCCACCAAAGAGAATACACAACAGCAAGCACAAACCTGCATATATACTGGATGGGTTATATTTTATTGATGTGGTATGCAATGATGAATGTCAAATTCCTGTTGGATACTGACCTAAATGCCAATATAAATATGTTTGAAAAAACCAAATGAAAACAAATCGATGTCTGTTCCAGAAGACTCCTCTTTGAGGACACTATCGGGCATCCTGGAGGTTTGTCGCAATTCTTAAGGATTTTTGGTATGTGGTAAAAGGTTGGTAATATTGGATGATCCACTCTAAGGAATTGATGTTCTTCTTCACCCACAACCCCTTTGTCTCTCCAATTTCCTATCATTTTGTAGAATGCTTCAACACAGGCATTATACTGCCCCCTTGTGATAGGTGCATAACTATCTGAATCACTAAGGAGTCATAATGCTTCTTCTTGGTAAGCTGCCTTGTCAAATATCACTGCATTTCCATCTTTATCTGGAGGTAAAATAACTAGTGAAGTGTCCTTTTTCAGAGATGTGAAGGCTTCCCATTGTTCTTTCATGAGATTGTACTTTGTCTTGGATTTTTTAGGATTGGTCTTCATCCTGAATTTGTTGAATGCTCTAATGATTGTGTCGTGAAAGCAGTCAATGGCATCAAATGGCATTTTAGGTATGAATCGAGACTTGGCTTTGAATGCACTCTCACTGCCCTGTTGTTGTATTCTTGCCTGGTTCAAGAGTTGAAGTACTCTCTCCTCCTTTTGGTCAGACACTGATAAAGGCAATTCCTGCAATTCATGTAGAGTTTCCAGGGTTTCTAGGTCATTCCAAGTCAATATGTCTGTAGATGTTCCTGCAATAATTACTTTCCTTTCTTTATTTTTTAATTGTTGTATGAACATCTTCCTCAGTTTTAATTTTCTAATAAATCGATACAAATCAATATGTGTCTGAGTATAGTCCCACCTTGTAGTGAGACAGAATGCGAGTCATTTTTGTAGTACCACAGTTTCTGACATTAAAAGGGCCTGATGAGATAAATTGACCACCAACAGATTTTCTTGATTTACTTGCGGTACCCCCCTCTTTTGCTCCTGGTTACTCGTAGTTGACCTGTATGATTCCCTTCCTTTTGACCCTCGTCTGATTTTGCGCTTCCCCGTTCTGGAGGGCATGATCTTTTGGTAAATTTTCGCCATGATTCCTTGATTAATTGATAATCCTGGGAAAAATGTACTTCTCCGCTTGTATTTGATCTTGGTGCCCCCATAGTTGTCTCTGCTTCCGACAAATCTGTGCCTACTTCCGATTCTGAAGTGTCTATTACGTTGGTTGACCTAGAGTTTTTGTTTCTTGCAATATCTTGCCTGAGGCATCATATATTGTTTCGAAAGTCAATATTATTCCTGATTCATAATCCCTCTGATCACGTGCAAATTTACTTTGTTTCCGTTGTTTTATTTATTCTCGTATGTTATCAGGCGTATCTTCATTTATTGTCTGAGGCATTCTGCTAGTTCCTTATCTGCATCCTGTGTTATGTTATCTTCCAATTTCTGGATCTCCTCCAACAATTTACTTCTATCATATAAATATATACATATAAATCCGTCAAGCCCCAGGTCCGATACAAGGCATACAGTTAACAAACTGACCGACTGTTGACATTAACCGTACTATGAATTTTGAGCAAAACAGACATGGAACAAAGTAAAGAGTTTTCTTATTTTGTGATTTGTTTCTCACGTACGTACTGGTGTTGGGTTAGCACAGATGAGCACACTGTTGGTTTGCACTCACCTACGATGTACATGAGTTTACAACTTATTTAACTAAAAGTTATTAACGGTGAAGTGATGTGTATGATTTTCCTATGATGTTTGTTGTAATTGTCTTAAAAGCAATCAGATGAATTCCGAATAATTGGTTTGATCATGAAATTAATTGTCTTGATCATTGCATTGTTATATTTTGTAGTTGTTCAGGCAAGGGATTCATTTTTTTGTATACATAGACTTTTGAGGCACTTTTCTCAATAACTGTTTTCCTTTGTATCTATCTTGGTTTTCAATTTTCAAGTTATTTATTTCTTAACTATTGTTGTTTTCTTGGTTGTTGCAGTACTACATGCATATGTATGAGGAAAGACTTGCTTCTTGAGCGGAGATTATTCACAGAAAATAATTTACAGTTTAAGGATCAAATTGCTTGTGCTTTGTGGGAACTTAGCGATGAAGTGGAAATTTCATTTAATTGTAGGACTGCATCATAATCACATTTAGAGCACACCCACATATAATCACTTGTATTAATGAGAAGTGTTAGAATTTTGAAATGTATTAACATGAATATATGGCACATTTTAGGTCATTGACAAGTAACATGGAGAAATAACATAGAAGTTGAATTGTAACTAGCAAGAAACATTAAAATGAAGAACTTGTGTTGTGCAACTGACAATTATTCATGTATTAAACATGCTTAACAATTACGTTATTTCATACATAGGTAAATGCATTATTTGAAATTGCATTGCTGTTATGTGAATTCAGCAGAAGCTTATACAGTGTTTTCTTATGTTAGCTAAATTTCGTTGGCCTGAAATGCAAGTCCCTGAAAACTCTCGCTTTAGAATTAGCACTTTGAATTTCATGTGTGCTGTGGAATTTGTTCTTTCTCACGTTTTGTGTTGCAGGTGAAGAAGCGCTCACATAGATAGAATAATGTCTTTGCTTTACTAGTCAGGCAAGGAGAGAAGAAGTTACAATCGATAAAGGAAGGTCATTGTCCTTCACACAGGAGAAGGCCTGGGAACCAAGGACAAACTGTATTGAGGAAGGTACACCATCGACATTGTGGAAAATTTCCTTCAGGACTGTACCCAGGGTGAATGGAGTGATCCGAGGTGCACCATGGGAGTGCCACTTGAGAATAATTGTATGTTGGCAGTAAGGATAGTGTGCCACTTCTTTCAAGCATTGAGAGAGAGAGCATCTTAGAACTAGCTCTGTCTCCTGTAGCTTAATGCTACTTAACCCATTGATTGTGGGGAACTTTTTAGGAAGACTCCACGTGCTGACACCTTTTACCCTTCCTCTTGAAGATGCTTATTTAGGGATGTCACCTTAGTGTTAGTGTAGGGATAGATTAAGGGCTTTTTACCCACCAACCCTCGATGCAGGAAAATCTGGACTCATGCTTCCTGATTTTCTGTATCCTACTTGTTGAATTGATTCTGCTGCTTATGCTGCACCGTCTAAATTGGACCCGGAGATTTGGATTTATGCTGATCCCTCTGTATCTCTATACACTTGTGTTGAGGTGTCTCTATGTTCAGTTATTTTTGGCTTTGTAATAATTAACCAACCTTAAGTGGTTGTCCATGGATTATTATGAATTCAAAGGAATTATTGGCTAATTGATTATTTCCCTAATTACTTTTCTCCCCTTTACACTTTCATGCTGTGAAAAGGAACCATCAGAGTGTTACTTTAGAACAGTCTAGAACTTATGGGCCCTGCCATTTTAGTTGGTAGCAGTGTAGGATGGTTCACACATGAATTAAGGGGAGAATCTAGTAGTGGCTTAAAACAAGTGGAACCTAGTACCCCAAAGTCCCGAAATAGGGCCCAATGAACGAGAACTGAAGGCAACGGAATTTGGTGAAGATTGGCAAAGTTTGATGGTATGGCAAGATCAGCGGCAGAAGGAGGAGTGAGTATTAATTGGGTGTATGTGGTGTGTTAGATTGAGGAAATGATTCGATTGTGTGATGTCTTGCAGAGTTGGAACGAGAGTCGCGTGAATGTGATTTTGGGCCGGGCATGGTCCAAGGATTGAGATTTGAGTTGCAGGTCCCAAAGTGGCCTAAGATCCTGGGATATATTAAAAAGTGTAGAAGACACTGAGATTGTGATTGTCTGACTGAAGAATTGAGTAGTTGTCGTGAGACGTCGTCGGCAGTTCCACCTAAGACAGGGAATTTTGTGTGAATGATGCATATGGGAATCGTCTAGTGGACATTGTGTACAGGGGTTAACTATACTGATTCGGGTGATCCACGATGGTCAAGGGTCACCGTATGAGATTGTTCTTCGGTGGTTGAATTCTATCAATCCTTTTAGATGGCAGACAATTATGGATTTAGGATGACCTTGTGAGTGAATACGCATGGAGAGATTGTGAAGGAGGGTGAGCTGCTTTGAGGAGTGAGAGTGACGCTGCAATAGGCCGGTTGGTATAACACCACACTGGGATTGAATGGCAATTATCGGAAAGATGTGGCTGAACAAGATTTGTCCGTCATAATCAATTGAATGAAAATTTGCATTTTAAAATCATGCGGTGCTATAGGGTGTTGCAGGATCTTTTCAGAGGTGACAAAGGGGTTGTTACTTGAGTGGGTGAAGAGGCGCCACCAGACAATACTCTAGCACACTATATGGCTACAAAAGTTGGGCTCCATACTATAATTTGGCTCCAAAATTGGCATATGATCACTGAGAAGGAGGGTGAATTGTCATTTCCATGCTTTGGCTCATTCCGGTTGGATGCAGAGGAGCAATGTTTGCGCTGCAATCTTTGCCTAGACCAACACAGTTTGAAGTGTTAGATGCATGGATGCGTGCAGCTCATACTAAGCAGAGGGAGAAATATCAAGGGAGAATGAGGAAAACTGTAAGGGCATATCAGGATGCACAGTGGGATGCACAACTTAAAAGATGGAGAGTGGATACCATTGAGGGAGAGAGGTTGTACCCAGTTCTGGTAGGAGATGGGGAATTACTGAACAGGAGCAAAAGGCCAAATGGAAGTGACAGTACTGACAACGAGGACAGCTTGTTAGATGGGTTGTTGGCTGAGCATCCTCTACCTTACAGTCCACAATCAGGGGTAAAAGGGCGAGACTCAGGAAGTTCTGAGAAGGTGGAGAGGGTAGTAGCTCAGGTGGGTCCTGATGCAGGAGTCTTGGGAAGGATATCAACAGGAGTAGGGGGGACAGGGGTGTCCACCTTGGTAGTTATGGAACAGAATGGAATTAATGCTCCTTCACAGTTGACGGAAGTTCTTACTGTACCGGTTACCATTAACCCTGTTGTTCCTGTTTACGAACTGAGTTTGGTGGGAACCCTTAATCAGAGACAATCCATACATGCTGTAGGAACTGGATTGGGAAGAACAGGGAGTACGAATGGGAATTGTCCTTCATCAGTGCTTATGGAATCTAGTACCCCTTTAGAGGCTACCGCTGACCCTTCCAGAGTACGTGTTGGCTCCATTACTATATGGTTTATACCCATTGTAAGCCATAATTAAGATCTACAGATGTGGGAAACTCCTGTGAGAGGACCAAGAGGTGCGACCTTAGAAGCAAGCACAAGTCAGAGAGCCTCTGGAAACCAACTTGTCCTAGATGTAGCGGACTTGATGTCCTGATTGAGAGACCATAATAACAGCAAAGAAATTCAGAGTAGCACGTCGAGTCAGGGTACCATCAAGGCTGCAATGAAGGTGAAGTTTGTGGATGTAGTGAGGCTGAAGGCTGAAGTAGATGAAATCATCAGTGGGAATCTACCTTTAGACCGAATAGAGACCTATGAGCCAGATGGCCTGTTGTTTGTAGCGAAGGATGTCACCCGAAGGGCAAGACACATGAAAAGTTGTCAGAGTTGGCTCAGAGGTATGGAGTAGACTTGTCTCGAAAGAAAACACTACAGGGAAATCATAGGCTCAATTACAGTGACTAGGAGCTAGAGGAAAAGATAATGACTGGGTTGAAGACACACATATGAGAGTTGGTAATAGAAATAAGGGCCTGGATTATGCTGGATAAGTGGGAGGAGAGATGGTCAAAGAAGATGAGTGTAAGAAAGGCGACAGAAGAGACACCACCTCCAGGAGGGAGAATGCTGGGAGTAGAGGCATATCGATTACAGGAAGTGCCTAGCGGAGGATATGTGCATGTTCCCTGGAGTCGCGGTGACCTTGCTGCATTCACAAATTATTTTCCCAGGCTGAGGGAGAAACCTGCGGAGTGGTATAAGTAAGTGGATCACTTTGTTAAAATCTCGAAGGTGTTGTGGTTTGACTTGAATACCTTGTTCGAAATTGTGGTTCCTAGTGATCTATGGTGTGCTTGTAACATTGCTATTGAGTGGCCTGCTGCTGAGCCAGAGATGGGTCCAGTGACTCATGGTCCATCTCCTTTGGGCATGAAGAAGTATGATCAGGTGACCACATAGTTGTAGTCCAACATAGCCCCACAGAACATCAATTGGGTTAAGATAGATTAAACAACCCAGGAACCTAAAGAGTCAGTACATGCTTACTATGAGAGGCTGTTGCAAGCCTTTAAGTAGTACGGTAGGTTAGACACACTCAACCCTAATGACATGGAACAATTTGTATCCAAATTTGCGACAAGACTGAGGCCGGAAATCAGCCTCATGACCTAACAGCACCTAATTTGTTGGCAAAACAAGTCAGTGAATAAAATCCTATGGTACGCCAGGTACTGCAGTGATGAGGTGGACTCTAAACATAGGAGGATAAAGGAGAAATGGATGCTGGTGCAAATGCGAAATGGTCAAAAGGGAGAACAGGTACAGGCAAAAGTGGGAACTGTAGCTCGCGGCCAAGGGAATGTCCCTGGAGGTGTCTGAGTCATATCAGTCGCAGGGTCGACGGGACAGAGAAGAGGAAGAAGAGTCCCCATAGATCCAAAGTCAGGGATACATGTTGCAACCCTGAAAAAGACCACAGCCTGTCATTTTTGTCACAAGATTGGGCATTGGAAGCGCAATTGTCGCCTTAATCCGGTGAATCAAGTGCAGGAAGGATAACTCCTGCAGGTGACAGATGGGGTAAATCAATAACGGACAGTAACTAGGCTGAGATCACTAAATGCAGACGGGAATCAGAGCCAGCTAGTGCAAGTGCTGCAGCACCCGAGAATCTCACAGGGCAACCAAACGTATTACCAGATGCCCTTAACGGAAGCGCTGGATGGGTTCGATCCGGATCTGTCCTTATGACGGTTCCTGAGGGGGGAGGAAGACTGTACACTTGGCGCAGTCTTAAAGGTAGACCAGAGTGGACCATACGTAGAAGCAAATGTAGATGGTCATCCTATTACATTCTTGATTGATACTGGTACTACCCGTTCTAATGTGAGATCTGCAGTAGCCCCAAACCTGCGCCTCTCGGGAAAATCGATCCAAGTTATAGGAGTCTCTAACACAAGAATGACAAAACCTTTTGACGGAAGAGGTGCCACTGAAAATCAGAGCCTTTTGGGATCACCATCAGTTCGTGGTGTGTGACTCGAGTCCAGTCTGTTTGCTAGGGTGTGATCTGCTGTGCAAATTGAATTGTACCATCTACTGCACACCAAAGGGAGTCGAATTGCAGACTAATGATGAGGATGTTGCCTTTAAACTGGCAAAACAGAACTTTTTCACTACCTTTTTCCCTTTACTGACAGTGGAAGACGCTGCTGGATCTGAGGGACACAGTCTCTCTGGTAGTATGGGACTTCTCTGGGGAGGAGATAGGACTGATTCAAAGAGTCAAGCCAGTACGCATACAGGTTAAGCCGAATGCAGAGTTCCAGAGAACGCCTCACTATAACCTGACCCCAGAAACAGTGGCAGGGATTACACCTGTAATTGAGTCCATGATTGCGCAGGGCATCCTAAAGGAAATCATGGAAAGTTTATGCAATTCTCCTATCATGGGGCTACAGAAGCCAAGTGGGAAATATTGCATTGTCCAGGACCTGAGAAGGTCAATAACATAGTGATTCCATGTTGTGCCGTGGTACCGAATCCATCTGATATCCTATTTCAGATTCCTTGTGAAGCTTAGTGGTTCACAGTGATTTACCTTTGCCAAGCATTTTTCTCCATCCCGTTGCACGAGGAAAAGCCAATTTGTATTTGCTATCTATCCGGAGAATCGTGTCTTAACATGGTGTCATATCCCTCAAGGGTATTCCAAAAGTCCAGCCATATTCAATCAGGTCTTGAAAAAGAACCTTGAGATCTTAATTCTGCCCCAAAATTCAGCGCTAGTTCAGTTTATCAATGACCTCCACATTGCATCTGAAACATGGGAGGCTTGCAGGGACGATTCCATCGCCTTACTGAATCACGTGGCTGACAATGGACATAAGGTGTCTCCGAGTAAGCTTCTGTACTGTCTAAATGAAGTGCAGTATTTGGGTTATCGAATTGAAGAAGACAAAAGAAAGGTGTCACCAGAGAGAGTCGAAGCGATCATGAAAATGAATCTGCCCAATACCCAGAAAGAGGCCAGAATGTTCTTGGGAATGGTTGGCTACTGCCAACAGTGGATTCCTAACTTCTCCTTGATGGCGAAGTCTTTGCAGATGCTGACTTATAAGGACGCGTGTGATCCGATACCTTGGGATAACGACTGTTTGCTTGCCTATTTGGAGTTTAAAGAGTGCCTGTGTCACGCTTCAGTTTCAGGAATGCCTGATTACAACTAGGCCTACTCATTATTCTGCCATGAGCGCGAGGTTTGTGCTCTTTCTGTACTCACCCAGACACAAGGAGGTGTCCGTTAACCAGTGTCCTATTTCTCAGCTACATTAGATCCTGTAGCTTCAGTGTTGCCCGGATGTCTGAAATCTGTTGCTGCAACTGGTGTCAGTATTGAACGATGTGAAAGCATTGTGATGGGCCATCTTCTTACGGTATATGTACTACACTCAGTTGAACTCCTGATGACAAAAACCAAAACAGAGCACTTGACAAATAACAGGTTGACAAGATATGAGCAGGTGTTACTCGCTGCTGAGAATGTTACCCTAAAGCGTTGTTGTGTGTTAAATCCTGCTACTTTGTTAACTGTTCCAAGTGTTGAGGGGGAAGATTGTGAAGACCATGACTGTTTAGATGTCAATGAGCTTTTCACGAAACCAAGACCTGACGTTGTCGATGAGCCGTTGTCTGATCCCGATCAAGTCCTTTTTGTTGATGGTTCATGCCTAAGAGACAATGCAGGTAATATGAGAGCAGCATTCGCTGTCTGTACCATTTTGGGAGTGGTGGAAGCTGCTTGTTTACAGGGAGTACACTCCACACAAGTGGCTGAAATCATTGCCCTGACCCGTGCATGACGAGTTTCTGAGCAGGTCCGAGTCACCATCTATACGGATAGCCTGTATGGTTTTGATGTGGTTCATGACTTTGGACAGCTATGGTCACAGAGAGGGTTGCTAATGTGATCAGGCTCTCCTATCAGGAATGAGGACTTGTGAGACAACTGTTGAAAGCTTTGCAACCCCCAAGAGAAGCGGCTGTCGTTTAGTACGCCGCCCAAGGAAGGGGAGATGACTTTGTTACTATAGGGAATAGGTATGCAGATGAAGTCACATATTTCTGTGCTATTCATGCATGTGTTTTGAATGGGTAATATACTGGCGAGAGTACAGAGAAGACCGAACTCCGCATGATGCTAGCTGGTGCTGACACATGGGATGAAGTAAGACGATTGCAAATGGAAACCACAGACAAGGAACAAGTGGGTTGGATCAGAGCAGGTTGTGAGAAGGGGGAAAATTACATTTGACAGCAGGGCAGTATTACCAGATTGTTTGTTAAATCCAATGAAAAGGCAGATTCATGGAGCGGCTCATATAGGAAGGGATGCAATGGTGAGATTGTTCAGACTGAAGCTATGCGTCATCGGTGTGTCACGTGTCAGCAAATGAATGCTGGGAGAAGATTTTTGTTGTCTTGAGTCACATTGGTAGATTGGGGGTCCCTTTAATTGGATCCAAATGGACTTTGTTGATATGCCTGTGTGTACTGGGTTGAGATACATCCTGATTGTTGTGTGCATCTTTTCTCGTTGGGTTGAAGCGTACCGGACTAGAAGGTGTGATATTCTCACAGTAGCGAAATTGTTGCTGAGGGAACTAATTCCTAGATTCAGATTTCCAACTACATTGGAATCTGATAGATTCATAACGAGATCATGAAGTTGCTGTGCACTGCTTGGGCATGGATCAGAGACTGAATTGTAGTTACAGGCCAGAGGCATCAGGAACGGTGGAGCAGATCAATGGGACCTTGAAATCAAGGCTAGCAAAGGCGTGTGCCTCAGCATCTCTGAAGTGGCCTGATGCATTGCCTTTAGTGCTAAAGAGTTTGCGCAGCATTCATGACAGGTAACTGGGTTGTAGCCTCATGAGATACTAATGGAAAGAGCAATGCACTTGCGTGCTGTGCCTGCCGCCGCATTAGTGAACATCACAGATGATTTGGTCTTTGACTACTGAAAAGGATTGGCTGATGTGGTTCATTCTGTGTCTCATCAGGTTGAAGCAGCAACTGCACAGACTTCAAAAGACGTCTGCCATGACCTGAACCCAGGGGTTTGTGTTCTCATCAGAAAGCATGGGAGGAAAAACTGTCTTCACTCTCGGTGGCGTGGATCATACTAAGTGATACTGGTGACAAACACTGCTGTGAAGTGTGGCAGAATACCGAACTGGGTCGTCCATGCTTCCCTTACTCGATGAGTCAAAGGTCCCTCTGATGAAACATCTCCTCTCCCAGATGTATTTCCAACAGTGACCAAGGGGTCACTAGAGGGGACAAGCTAAGCTGCTGTAGAGCTACCTGACGAGGCTGGAAGCACACCAGATTGATCTGAGGAGGGTGAAGCTACACAAGACCCTGGTGTAGACTCTGAGGGAGACGGTAACGTTGCAGGTGGTATAGAGTCTGACTCAACGGAAGAAACTGGTGTGACAAGTGGTTGTGTGCAGTCGAGGAAGAGAGATGCTGCAGATGAAACCTGGCCTGTGAGACAGAAGAGAAGGAATCTGTGACTGGCATCTGAAAGAGAACTTGCACCAATAGATGAATCTTCAAAGTCTGATCTGAGTGGAACCACAGAAAGTGTTAGAAGGTTCATGAGAGCTTGAGTGCTGTGTCAAAGATGTTCCTCTCCCGAGTGGACGTATCTGGTTACATATGCTGGGGAGAGAGATGTCCGAGATTTCCATACTGATAGTTGATTTCTTGCTGAGAGTTCCTGGAATTGAAGCTAATGCACTTCTGTCATTAACTGTGCCTTTCCACCAAGGTTGAGTGGTTTACAGACTCTGAATTTGAAATACATCAAGTTCCCAAGCTTTGGAGCACCACAGTCTCCTCAAGAGATTGCAGCATTGAGAGCTGAACTGTTAAAACGAGTCATTAAGGAGATTGGCTCTGATCTCATAAGGAATGTAAACTGAACTTTGAACTGTAAATAATTTGCTTGAAAGAAGATAGCGAAGGCCCGAGTGGAACAAGAATAAAAATAGGGACTATCTTCTAGAAGAAAAAAGAGGGCTAGGGCAGTCTTCCAAGCTGTGTAAATACTGCATAAGAGAATGTTGAAAAGAACGTTCCAAGGTACCAAAGGGAAGTTGCTTGTGAGACTTTGTGACTTGTGAATAAGAGGTGAAGAAAAGAGATTATGGGGGATATTATCAAGAAGTGGCGATAATTATCGCTAACTGCCGTTAGCGTGACTTTTTTTATTGCCGTCTACCGCGGGAAATTATCGCTGTGTTAGCGGCGTATTAACAACACGCCGCTAACAGGCGATAGTTTCTCTTACCGGCTGAAATGTACGGCGATAAATTTAGCGGGACGGCGATAAAAATCCTCGCGCTGATGTTAAAAAAGTTGCGATAAGCCCATTAGCGATAAGAAAACGCACGTTAAGCAGCCCAACATGAGTAATTTTTCCCTCTAACTTAAAAAATAGCCCAACAGTCCACCTCTTATAGAAAAGATGCCCCAAAAAAAAGTTTAATGCATATTGGAGCAGCTAGGGCAAGTGCAGCACACATCAACAACCCCCTCAAGCCACCCAACATCCAGGATGACCAGGATGAGAGCCTGGATGCCCCGCTGGACCAGCATCTTGAGCCTGGATGCCTCCCTGGACCTGCGTCTGGAGCCTGGATGCCTCCCTGGACCTGCGTCTGGAGCCTGGATGCCTCGCTGGACCTGCGTCTTGAGCCTAGATGCCTCCCTGGACCTGCATCTGGAGCCTGGATGCCTCGCTGGACGTGCGTCTGGAGCCTGGAGTGGGATGTGGAGGAGCTGTGGAGTCGATGAGCCATGGCGGGAGACATTGATGCGCGACGATCGCCCGTACCTGGTGGTGAAGTCTGGCAGGTCGCATGGAGCCACGTAGCTGACCTGTATGAGAAGACCGCCTTGCGCCCCTTGGAGCAGTTAATGGTAGAGGCACTCCTGCGCACCAACGTAGTGAGGTCCGCATCGAATACTACAATCCACCACTACACCGGGGTGCACGGAGAAGATTACCAACGGTGGGTGCCGTCTCCCTGCATCACAGGCCGGATGATGTTTGGCTGGCCGTACTCTGTGGAGGGTGAGGCCCCTGTGCTACGCCGAACTTGTGTGGTGTGAGCACTGCAACTACACGCCTAAGGCAGCCCTGCTGCATCAACTGCATCGGGAGGTCCACCAGCGGACTAGGCGGCGACTGCTGTACCCAGCCTAGTGAAATCACACCTGGCTCAGGCTCCTGCTGGCTGAGTCACAGATTTGGAGAGAGTGCAGTGGATTGCGCCACGGTGTCAATGTCCATCAATCAATCAGGGGTTTATAGAGCGCGCAACTCAGCCGTGAGGGTCACAAGGCACTGGGGAGGGCGTGGGTGCAGCTCCGGATCAACCGAAGAGCCAGGTCTTGAGGCCCTTCCTGAAGGTGTGCAGAGTGGGGGAGCGTATGATGTTGACTGGGAGCGCGTTCCAGGTCTTAGCTGCAAGGTAGGAGAATGCCCTTACGCCTGCTCTGGTACTGCCGATGCGTGGGGTGTCTGCCAGGGCCAGGTCGGCAGAGCGGAGGTTCCTTTTGGGGACGTGGAAGGAGACTGTTTCGTTGAGGTATTTGGGTCCGATGTTGTGGAGGGATTTGGAGGCATGGGTGAGTAGCTTGAGTGTTGCTCCCTGCTCGATGGGGAGCCAGTGTAGGTCTCATAGGTGCTGGGTCATATGCTTGTGTCGTGGTGTTCTGAGGACGAGTCTGGCTGCGGTGTTCTGGATGGTTTGGAGCTTGTGTAGCAGGGTTTTGTTGATTCCTGTGTAGAGGGCATTACCGTAGTCCAGTCTGCTGGTAATGAGTGCATGGGTGACGGTCTTTCTGCATTCTGGGGGATCCATTTGAAGGTCTTGCGGAGGGAGTTGAAGCAGGTGGATGCGATGGTGTTGGTCTGGCGGGTCATGGTGAGGGAGGAGTCTAGAATGAGGCCGAGGTTCCCGGCGTGGTCCGTCGGGGTGGGTGGGTCTCCGAGCACAGGGGGCCACCAGGAGCTGTCCCATGCAGTGGGGGAGGGTCCGAGGACGAAGACCTCAGTCTTCTCCGAGTTCAGTTTTAGGCAGCTGTTGTTCATCCATGCTGCGACGTCTTTCATTCCTTCTTGGAAGCTGAGTCTGGTGTATTTTGGGTTCTTTGTGAAAGAGAGGATGAGCTGGGTGTCGTTGGCATAAGATACTATGCTGAGCCCATGCTGTCTGACGATGGTGGCGAGGGGGGACATGTAGATGTTGAAGAGCGTGGGGCTGAGCGAGGATCCTTGGGGTACTCCACAGTTGATCTCTGTATGTTCGGAGAGGAAGGGTGGGAGTCTGATCCTTTGGGTTCTGCCGGAGAGAAAGGAGTGGATCCAGTCGAGGCTGGTTCCTCATATACCGGCGTTGTGGTGTCTGGCTGCGAGAGTGCGGTGTGAGACGTGTCGAAGGCTGCGGAGAGGTCTAGCAGGATGAGGGCCGCAGTGTGGCTCTGGTCGAGGAGCATGCAGATGTAATGGGTGGCAGCGAGGAGGACGGTCTCGGTGCTGTGGTTGCTGCAAAATCCGGACTGGGAGGAGTCGAGGATGGCGTTCTCTTCGATGAAGGTGGTCAGCTGGGCGTTGAGGAATCTCTTGCTGACTTTGGCTGTGAAGGGAGGGAGAGAGATGGGCCGGCAGTGTTTCAGGGCCGTCGGGTCGGACAAGTGTTTCTTGAGGAGGGGCTTGACCTCTGTCCACTTCCAGTCGTCGGTGAAGATGCCGGATTCGAGGGAGTCGTTGATGGTCCGGCCTAGTTCAGGTGCTATGGCGGCTCTGTGATAGATGTGCGGCGGGCAGGGGTCCGTGGGGGCTCCTGAGTGGGTGTTTTTCATGGTCGTGGAGGTGTCTCCGGTAGTTGCGGTTTTCCAGCTGGTGATGGTCGGTTGGTTGTCGGTGGTGGGGAGGGGGGTATAGACCAGAGTCTTTTCGCTGAAGTTGTCGTAGAGGGCCCTGATTTTTATTTGGAAGTAGGAGCTGAGCTTGTTGCAGAGGTCCTGGGAAGGTGTGACGTCTGTTGCTTTGCTGGGTGGTTTGGTTACCTGCTGTATGATGTTGGAGAGTTCTTTGGCGTCACTAGCGTTGGTGTGGATTATGTGCTTGATGAATGTCTGCCTGGTGGCTCTAATGCGCTGGTGGTATTCATTCATGGCGTGCATGTAGTTGTTCTGGTCTTTGGTGGTTTTCCCGTTCCGCCATAGTTCCTCGAGGCGTCTGCAGGAGTGCCTGGCTTCTTGGAGTATGGTGGTGAACCATGCGGGCTTCAGGGGGTGTTGTTTGATGGGGTGGCGGAGGGGTGCGAGCTCGTCAGTGCAGCTGTAGATCTAGCGGTGTAGTTCGTTGGCTGCAGATTTGGCGTTGGTCGTGGCAGAGAGGCGGTTGCGGAGGAGGGTGGTGTTGAGGTGTTTCTCTGTGATCTTGCTCCAGTTCCCTCGAGGTCACCGCGCAGCGGACAGCATTAATTAGGGGAGGGAGGCACAGCTGTGAGGCGGGAGCGTGAATTGGTGGGGGAGGGGCCACGGGGGCAGCAGCGGCGGGTGGAGAAGCGGGAACAAACGGGCAGAGAGGGTGGAACGTCACAATAACAAACTAAGGCACAATAAGTGAAATGAGAATAAATAGCACAAAAGTAAAGAAGCACAATGATGAAAGGCAGTCAGAGAGACAACGGGGCAAACACAAGAAGGGCACAACCTAGCCAGGAGCCGAGGCTCTAACCCCTACCTGCACTGAGTCCTGCCTAGGGCAGATGCACAGCAGCCGGAGCTACAGAGGGAGAGAGAGCACGTCCCTGGCCGTGGTCAGAGGTCCTGTCCAGGTATGGAGAAGGTGGGACGCATAGCACAGGAGTGCCAGGGGGCGAGTCGCTCAGGCCTATCACACGTAGATGACGCTCCCCCAGTGTCGGCTCATCCGCTATGGCGGATGAGCGTTGCCCCACAGCCATCAAGCAGTGCAGAAGAGGGACAATCATCACATGATGATAACTTATTGATGTTATCATGCTATGTATCCTTAGGGGGTGGGAGGGTTGGTAGGACTGCTCCAAGCACGGGGCAGGCCATGGGCGGAGCGGCATGCCCACTCAAGTGCGCAATGACTGTTTGATCAGCCCACTCAGGCCGCCCAAAGCAATCATGCGCACTTCCCTGTTCGCAATGCAGGCTGCATCACAGCCTGCATGGAGATCATGCCCACCCCTCCAGCCCCTGGCTGCATTCCTTTTCCCGTTGCCAATTACCAATCCCACTGCCGCATTGCAGCGTTGTGATTAACTCAGGGGAGGGAGCCTGGCTGCCGACTTCCTTTTCCTGGAAGCAGACGCAGGAGAGCAGGAGCTACGAAGACACGGGGCCCTGCTTCAAGGTAAGACTTCCCTCATTGAAATATTTACAACACCCGCTCACACACACATCCCCGCGTCCACGCCCCATCTAGTATTCTTTCCTGCGTTTACCACCTCACAGCTGTCCAGCCCCCCCAGCACTTCTCAATGGCGCCCACTGTGCGCCCATGCCCAGCGGGCGTACCACTCATGTGCCAAAGGCACTTACGTAGTTACAACGCATGCCATAACAGCGCATTACAGTCCAATGCATACTAATACTAGGCACATTGCAATAGTAGGGTAGGTGTTGCATAGCGGATACATAGATGTCACTATTCCCACTTAAGGAAGTGCAACCCTAAACTAACCTTAGCACCCCAAACCCAAACGTGAACCCTGAAATCCATTTTTGTGCCCCCAACACACACCCAAAAATAAAAGTTGACCCAAATGCACACCCCAATTTTCATATTTTACCCCAAAACACACCCCAATTGTCATCTTTTACCCCAAATGCACACCCCAATATTCATATTTTACCCCAAAACACACACCAATTTTCATATTTTACCCCAAATGCACACCCTAATTTTCATATTTTACCCCAAAACACACACCAATTTTCATATTTTACCCCAAATGCACACCCCAATTTTCATATTTTAACCCAAAACACACACCAACTTTCATATTTTACATACAAAACCCATAGCCACCCGAAAAATGTTAATTACCCCATTACTGACCTCACAATGCGTTGTAATCAAATGCGATGTTAAGGCACCCGCGTTGTCGGAGTTGCGTTGTTAACGATGTACTGTCTGCATTGTAATGGTCGTCTCCCGTGCCAAAGGCAACCCATGGGCTACGCCGTTTGCGTCCGTCTGCCCCTGGACCACTCTCAGCACCAAGGAGCATTCCTCTTGGACACTCCACCACTACGACGCCAGCACCCTCCTCGCCATCAACCCTGGACGCCACCTTGCCTGCCAGGACCAACCTCTGCTCCGTACTGGACATCGCGTTCGCCATCACGGCTGCAGTATCAACCGCAAGGAGCAACCCGACCGTCAAGGAGGAGGCATTGCCATCACCTACAGAAGCACACTCCGACTGACCACGCACTCTAATGACCCAAGGGTGACCATGGACCATGTCAACTCCCATATCCGGACCAAGACCAAGAACATCCTCTGCGGCACCCTCATGTGCAGGCCCCCGGGCCATGGCCCCCCATTGTCCAATACCATTGTAGACCTCATTGCACCCCAGGGTCTCCCATCCACCGACGACATCCTACTCGGTGAACTCAAGTTCCACCTGGACAACCCCAGTGAGCAGGACACCACCCCCTCCTTGGGAAGGTCCCCTGCATCAGACGCAAGCAGCAAGTCACCGCAACAAGCCACAAAGCAGGACACATGGTCGAGCACGTCACCTCCGCCAGCGGGGACTTCAACTACAGCCACAACACCGGACTCTCCTGGAACGACCATCATTGTTAACATCACGTCTTCACCTTGCCCACTGGACGCCACCTCCATCATCGCACCCCCTCGCAGCTGGATCAAGGCCATCGAAGGACATCTCGTCAACTCCCTCCGTACCAACACTCCACCAATGCTTCCAAACGATGACACCACAGCGCGCAACCACCACGGATGGATCTCCAACATCGCCCACATTGGGGCACCCCTCATGAACGGCACTGCGTCAGTATCTTCCGCCTGCCTGATGGCAGGCGTGAGGGTGAGGCTGGCCCCATGCATTGCTGGAGTTGCGTCATGGTTGTGACACGACTGCAGCAATGCGTGACTTTAGCGCAGACAGATACGTCAGGATTCCTGACGTATCTGTCATTACTTGCGTCATGGATCGCTGTCCAGTGAGTACAGCGCATCCATGCTGTTGCAAGGAGGGCGTAATGAGAAGTGTTTCAACACTGTCTTGTCGCAGTGCAGCAACACTTTTCATGACTGGGGCCCAGGAATGCGCACTATCTTATTGATGGTGCACATTCCTGCACTGTATTTTTGTCACAGGGCAGCGCAGCAACATTGCTTGCAGCGCTGTCCAGCACCAAAAACATGCATAGATGTGGCCCCAAGACTTGTCCCCATTTTTAAGACCAGCTGTTTTCTGGTCTTAAGTTCCTGCAGCTAACGGGCCTTAGCGCAACTTTTTTTATCCCTTCGCGGGTCCGGCCTATCCTTGCTAATAGGGCGAAGTGCGAATAGCAGGAGTTTTTGCTGAATTTAGAGAAGGAACGCCTACCTTGCATGTCATTAGCGATAAATATCGCTGGCATGCAAGGCAATAGAAAAACCGGGTGCTAACGCCGGAAAGCTGTCGCTAACTCCTGTTAGCGACAGCTTGCTAATAGGGCGATAAAAATATCGCCACTTTAGCGTCAAAAAAGTGCCGCTAAAGTGGCGATGAGCCCTTGATAATGGAGTCTGGAAATTCGAATCGTAGTCAATATTAAGTGCACACAAGTGTGAGGAACATGGAGTGGGGGCACATGGGACATCCACACTTACCAGTACTGCCTCCAAAGATTTGAATTAGGATCGGACAAAGGCTTAAAAGAACAAACTAGTCACTTTCTGCATGTAAATTTGGCCAAAGGTGATTACACGCTGAATGCTAAGTTTTTGTATGAGTATGTTCATACTATGGAAGTGAGAGACTGTTATGTGTACAAGCAATTACCTGCTTTAGTTGTGGGGGCGATTTGATATCATCACTTACCCTTGACATATGTTATTAGTTGTAGTTTACTCCTTAGTATGTTCTATGGAAAAGGCCAATAGGAGCACTATTTCTCAAATTATGATGTAGTACTCTCTGAGATACCAGTCTATAAACACCTGAACAAATATTCTTATTATAAGTAAATAGAGAGAATGAAGAATTATTTTGTACCCACAGTAACCTTGTAGGAAGCTGGCTCTGTATATATTCTATACCAAAGTGAGGTATAGTGTGCACAGAGTCCAGTGAATCCCCAAAGGTAGGCAGAGGTAAAGTTAGATAGCACCTCACTCTCTATTTGTGGTAGTGTGGTCGAGCAGTAAAGCAGTATCAGAGGACAGTGTTAAGCATTTGTTGTACCCACTCAATCAGCAAATGATTTCACACACTCAAAGACTGAACTTCAGACCAATTGGTTTTGTATAAAAATATTCTTTTAGTTATTTTATTTTCTAGAACCAAGCAAGCCTGGCACAGGTAAGTTGATAAATACTTTGCAGTAAATATACAGTTTGAAATGCAATTGTTAATGTACTTTGAAATGGTTACAGTTTGAATAACTGGTAATGCAATACTGTGAAATGCCGTACATATACTTTGTATCGACTTTGCAATAGAAATTACAGGTAAGTTACTTTTACGTTACTTTTGAGATTACTTTTTAGATTACTTTTTCTACTCAGTGTGATATGCCTAGATATCACACTGGGACATTT
Source organism: Calotriton arnoldi (assembly GCA_963921515.1). NCBI lineage: Eukaryota > Metazoa > Chordata > Amphibia > Caudata > Salamandridae > Calotriton > Calotriton arnoldi. The sequence goes on along the minus strand of CAWUFW010007654.1, from coordinate 632,730 downwards.
CCTAGAGAAAAGGTAAGTAAAATCAGTTTTGCACAATTGTCATTTTTCAGGTTTCCATACAAATCAACTCCACACAGAACATTTTTCAGAGAAAAACAGTCAATAGGTTCCTATGGAGAGAAATGAAGTTAACGGTTACCAGGTAAGTAATCGGTCTTTGGAGTTGGGCATCTGGGATTAGAACAAAGGTTCCTCCAGGGTCAAGGATGCACTCTCGTTACACCCTCAGCGGCACTAGGGCGGCCGGGTGCAGAGTGCTGAGGCCCAATGTAATCCAATGGGGGATAGGGGGCCTCCGGTTGATGGCTGCTGGTGAGCAGGCCACTGGGTTGTGGGAGCAAAGCTCCTGGACTTTAGCTCAGGGCAAATGGGGAAACAAAGTAGCACCAAAGGTGCACCCTCAGCGGCACTAGGGCGGCCGGGTGCAGAGTGCTGTTTTGACATCGGACGCCCTGTTGTTTTTAATGGAGAACCTCCGGTTTGGAAAGACACTGCAGGCTTGGGGACGAAGGTCTTCTGGGTGCGACTACCACTTCGAGAGGTAAGTTGGGAAGTAAGGGGCTGGTTAGGCACCGTCGGTTTGGGCACACAAGGCCGTGGGGCGTCGGGTGCAGGGGTGCCTTTTGGGGTCGTATCTTCTTACCAGCTCCTGGTCGCGGTTAGGGAGGGCCTCTGGATTTAGGCTGCAGGCGTCAGCAGGAGGCTTGAGGCAGGTCAGGGGTTGCCGGATCTCAGGTCAGGATCGCCGGGGGGACCTCCTTGTGATGCTTGCCCACTCGAGCTCGGGCCGTGGATGGCGGGTGCAGAGTGGGGCGGATCCACGGTGTCTGGCCGGAGCCAGAGGTTGCAGATGAACAAATCCAGTGTTCACAGGGAGACAAAGTCTTTGCGCTTGAAGGCAGGCAGGTCCTCTGGGGTTTTCGAGGTTGCTGGCTGCAGGACACACCGAGATTTCGCAGGAGCAGGTTCGAGGTGGAGACAGGCCGGTAGTGCTGGGGCCAAGTCAGTGGACGTCTTCCTCTTGTTAGCTTCGGCACGGCTGTTCAGTCCTTCTTCTTCTTTTCTTGTTGCAGGTTCTTGTCTGAGGAAGCAAGGTTCAGGGGTGCCCCTAAATACTAGATTTAGGGGCGATACAGGTAGGTAAAAGGCAGGGACCAATGGGTCCCTTCCCTGGGGTGGGTACACCCCCTATCATGCCACCCTCCAGTGGGAGGGGGGAGGAGCCTGTCCCTGGTTGGCTGAGTCCCCCCATCTTCAAGATGGCGTGGACTGAGTGTTGTGCTTCACTTTGCCTCCCCCACCTGAGGGGTGGAGTTGGCAGAGGTGGGCACACCTCTCTTCCTCACTTGTTTTTCCCGCCGGTTTTCCTGCCCAAAGTGGGGGTCAGAACCACTAGGGACCAGTTGTTGAGAGCAGCAAGTGGCCTGGGGAAGCTCACAAAGACGGCAAGCCTTTGAAGCTTCCCCTTCGTGAACCCTGCCCATCCTGGGGGAGGAGGCTAGGCACCTCCTTCCAGGATGTGCATTGTTTCAGGCCCCAGAGAGAAGCAGGCTCTCGACCCAGGGGTCCAGAAACATGTCTGGTGGTGGCAGCTGAAAGCAGCCACTCAGCCTGGACATTAGAGGTGGGTTAGTTTTCAGGGGACATCTCTAAGATGCCCTCTGTGTGCATTTTTCATTAAATCCCACACTGGCATCAGTGTGGGTTTAATGTGCTGAGAAGTTTGATACCAAACGTCTCAGTTTTCAGTGTAGCCATTATGGTGCTGTGGAGTTCGTAATGACAAACTCCCAGCACCATATACTCTTAATGGCAGCACTGCACTTACAATGTCTAACCCCTTCGGCGCTGCGCGAATTTTCCCGTGGGGGAAAAATTAATAAGTGGGCGGGATTCGGACGGCCCCTGGCCGTCCTTAGCATACGCCCACAGTGACGTCGGACGGGGGCCGTCCTGAGCACCGAAGAGGTTAAGAATGGACTTAGACACTGTAGGGGTACAGGGCTTATGCACCTGTACCCTCACCACTGGTATAGTGCACCCAACTATAGGGGTGACTGATCTATGCCAGGGCAGTGGGTTGTAGGCATGGCACAGAGATGTGTGCCATGTCGACTCTTCACTTTGTTCTGCACCAAAACACGCAGCCTGCAAAGGCAGTGTGTGTGTGTAAGGGTACAGGACCTCTAAGGGTGGCACAATAAGTGCTGCAGCCCTTAGAGGCCTTCTCTGGTCACAGTGCCCTGGGTACCTGTGGTACCATTTACCAGGGGCTGAACTGTGGCCAGAGATGCCAATTGGGTTTAGGCTTCAATGCAGTTTTAGGGAAAGAACATAGGCCCTGGGCACCTGATTAGCAGGAGCCCAGGGCACACTCATTCAAAGCACATCAGCAATTCAGCAAAAAGTGGGGGCAACCATGCAGAAAGAGGGCACTTTCTCACAAACCTTAAACACTGCTTACGCCCATAGACATAACTTAATTTGCATATTAACAGACATAGAAAAGAAATGTATAGATCAAGTAGAAGATATACGTAGGGGATTAGTTGTTAAGACTGACAAGAAGGACAAGAATTCTAAGTGGACCAAGGAGGAGTTAGCTCACAAGGCTAAGGGAAGTTCTGGTCCTATAGCTTTAAATTGGGAACAACAAGGCAAGCTTTGTATACGTCAACTTCAGAGCCGGTATGATACTGTATTTGTGGGACAGAGTGTGGGTAACTATATCTTTCTAGTCAATGGTCCGTGGAAAACATTTCTGCAAGAGTCAGTTCGAATGATACCAAGAGTGTATTTTGTGTGCAGAAAGAATACATATGTTTGACTTCAGAGCAAATGGTATGGCACTTGTTATGTTGCAGCTGTGTTTCCAAAGATATATCATGTGGAGGATTTGGAGGGTTTGGAAGGAAAATCGAACAGTAGGGAGAAACGTGGACTGAGTGCTGGTGAAGTAATAGGTGATATATTTGGGCTCTGATACCTGTCATAGGAGTGGTATTGAATGGCATCAAGATTAGAAAGCTGTCTACCATCGTGGATAAGTTGTCTGTCAACACAGCTCAGTATTTGCCACTCATAGATGGGGAAACGGTTTTGATGAAAGTGATGGTGATGCATAACCGTCTTCCTTTTGATGTGTTGCTGGCCAAAGAAGGTGGAGTCTGTTGAATGCTGAAGGTCCAACAGTGTTGTACTTATATCCCTGATAGAAGTAAAGATCTGAGGGGTATATATTGATAACATAATTGAGATTCATCATGAGATACAGAATTTGGCAGCTGAAGGAGTTTGGGATAAGGTAGGAAAAGGATTTGGTGCAGTTGGAAAATGGTTTACAAACCTAGGAAGTGGAATCTTTGGATACATCTTGAAGCCGATAATAATTGTTGTGATCTGTCTTGTTATCTTGGTAGGGATAATAAGGGCATACAAATGGCACAAAGCGAGGCAAGTGGAGAACCCCTTAAAGGAAAGAGAGAGAAATGTGGAAAGACTGCAGGACAGTCATTACGAGAATTTGAAGCAACTGGAGGAGTTCAGGCAGAGGAGATTAGCTATGACATCTGTTTGGCCAGGGTCCCGGGTGTAAGGTGCCGTAGGTTCTGGGGGGTAAGGTATGTTGCATGAAGATAATTAAATTGAATCTTGTGCAGTCACGCCAAAATTTCCAGTTCTCGGGGTGCCATGCATGCCTCCTTCGAGTCATCCTCGTCCAGCTTCCCACCCAGGCCTCCCACCTCCATCTGACCCATTCCAGACCATCTGCGCATGGATCATCAATGAGCGGTAAAGCCTTGAAACTGCCTCTCTACCCATTGGCCAGAAGAAAAGCTTCACCTCCAGTGGCTTGTACTCAGGAAGGGGGTCCCCTGGGAGACCGTGAGCCTGCAGAGCATGGCGCAGCTGAAGATAGCAGAAGAACTGTGAGCTGGTCAAGGAGTATTGGGTCTGCAGATCTTGGAATGATACAAGGCTACCCCCTTTAAACACATCCCCTAAGTAGGAGATCACGATCCAATCCCATGGAATGAAGCCCTTCAGGGCAGAGAGCTGAGAGGGCCATGTTCCCCGCCACAGTGGAGTCATTCCCCCATCGGCCAACAATCCCACCCAATGAGTCGTAGGGCCTTCTTCCAACAAGATAGGGATACACAGGTACAGGAGGGAAGTGTGACTGGCAACCGTGCCCCATAAAGGAGGTCAAGCGAGCCGTCTAGTCCCAGCAAATGGATCTCTAGGTGCTATGCTGGGTCATCCCACCCGTGAACCATTCATTGATTGACACCATCTGGGCCCCAAGGTAATAAAGTTACTTGTAAGAGAGGCCTAGATAACCGTCAAAGGGTTATTTGCGCAGTGTTTGGAAAGCCATCCTGCGTCTATCCCCCGCCCAGATAAAGCTAACAATTCTGGCTGTCAAGGAACTGAAACATTTTCGGGATATGGGATAGGGGTAGTTGCCAAGGACGTACAGTTTTGTAAGTACCAGGCGTTAAATCTCCATGCAAGACGCAGACCGTCAGCCTGACGCCCCCAGGACATCATAAGTTGGGCATGGTCAGAGATGCCTCATGGAAGAATGTGAACCAATTGGATCAGTAGCAGGTCTGTTGCAGGCAAGTGTATACAGGAGTCCGTGGCATGGGTTGCTGATCCGTGGGTATAAGCTCACTGGGTAGGGTGTCAGGAACGCTATGCGTCAGATAAGCCAACGGAGTCAGCCTAGGAAGTAAGGCAGGTCGACTGGGCACGTCTACCTGGATATGAGGCTGTGGAGGCATCTCCATCGGGGTCCGGTACTGCGTTGAAGTCACCGCCGACCACGTAACCCCATGGGGGGGAGTCAAGAGAAAGGATCAGAGTGCCTGAAAGGAGGGCTGCAGCATAGGCGGAACGATATAGCAGGATACAAGGTTGTAGTGTCTGGTCTCCAGGTGACCTTCAATGCCAACGTAACACCCCTGTGAGTCCGTGAGCTGACTAGAAACAGCCAGTGGAAAAGACTTATGCAGCAGTATAGCAAACCCTCTGGAGCCCCAGGTGAAACCAGACTGATAGACCCTGTCATAGCCAAATCAGCCCAAGAAAGTGCAGCGTGTGCCCAGCAAATGAATCTCCTGCATGAAAACGACTGGCGATCTATGGCGCTGAATGTACCACAGTACCGCTGAGCGCTTGATCGAGTCCAGGAGGTCGTTAACGTTCCAGGAGAGCACTGTTAATTGAGGGGGGGTCATGGCAGTCATGAATGAGAGAAGGGGGCTGTACACGGTGGCAGAATCTACGTGGGCCGCCCGGTGACATACTACGTGAGGCTAGCCAGATTATGAATTGTGGTGACTGCGTCTGTGGAAGATAACCTGACAGGGAAAAACACAGAAAAAGCATTTCGAAACACCCACCCCCCAACACCCCCCACTCCACACTTCACCCCAGGAGGCATCTGTTGCTCTTGAAAAACTTCACTCAACATGCAAATTCAGAGGTAACGTCTGCAGCCGTAAGGGGCCCTTTGGAAAGGATGCATTGCCTAGCAACATAGCCAATATAAATAGGAATAGACATCACTGGAAAGCACCCAAGAGGCAGCGGTGGGAGCCACCAGAGGCCAGCCCAACGCAAACTCAGGAGGAGAGTCACAGTATCATCTGCCATCATACTCCGATGTATTCAGTCATTGTCTAAGAACAAGTAGAGTTGAACACCAGGGAGTACCATTCTGTTCTGTCAAGGTAGAAGGCAAGACTACGGAGAGGCCCCTGGGCAACACCAGCAGATTTGAAAATCATGGGGGTGTCTGATGAGCTGCCAACCAGTGTTGGTGAGGTCAGGTGTATCTCCGGCTGCATCTCGCCCCACCCGGACCTCCGAGTGCAGGAGCGGTTGCCCCCCCTCCGAAGACCTGACTTTGCTGGAGCCCACACCACCGGGTCACCAGAGTGAGGCCACCCAGGGGAAGACAGTCACAGCAAGTACCTCTCTGTCGCCCACTCCTAGGCCAGGTCCGGAGTATCGAAAAAGAAGGTAGTAGATTGAAAGATGACTTTAAGACGTGCAAGGAAGAGGAGCATGAATCGTAAATTTAGAGCTCAGAGCTTTTGCTTCACTTCTGCAAATGTTTTCCGTTGTTTCTGCACTGCTCTGGGAATAATCAGGGAATATTAGGACTCTAGAGTTGGAAAATTGCAAGTCCAGCCGAGAGCGGACCTCTTTCAGGATGGCATTCTGATCCCTAAAACTGAAGATCCACACGATCACAGGCCTAGGGGGAGCTCCAGGAGGGGGCATCGGCGCCAAGAAGTGGTGCGCCCTCTCAATGACAAAGAGAGCAGACAGTTTGTCCCCAGGGACCCATGTTTTAAACCACTCTTTCAGGGTCCCGGCAAGGCCTTGCTGCCCCAGAGATTCAGGGAGGCCGACAAGTCGAAGGTTATTGCACTGCGACCTATTTTTTGCGTCCTCTGCTTGGTCAGTGAGCACTGACAAGGAGGCGGTCATCTTAGTCAGTTGTTTTTTTAGAGTAGCAATGTCGTCCTCTGCTGTGGACACACAAGTCTCAACCTCCGTCGTCCTGTCCACCACATTGCCCAGGTCTTGGCGCAGCAGCGAAAGGTCCACACGTAGGCCATCCACCTTAGCTCTACTGCCTCCCTTGAAACCTGATTGGCCCTGAGGATCCCTCCCAGGTCCGTTGCCCACTGCTGTGCCGGGGCAGGCACCTGGGCTGCCAACTTTTCTGTGTCTACCCTGGAATCGGGTGGCGGATCCGTGTACTGGTCAATCTTGGTCTGGCCTGGGGTCTGAGGCAGCACCTTCCGCGCCCCATCTCCAGTGAGGTCGTGGGTCCAGCAGACTACATGAGTTGGTGAGGCCCGCCCCCAAGCCCAGGGCCCCCACCACAACAGAGATCCCCATCCTCACCTCTTTCAACTGTTAGGCAAGGTCCTGCCGGGCAGGAGAGCAGGTCCAGCCCAAGCGGCCAGGGGGCACAAAGTCCAAGAGGCCGGGAGGTGGGAGAGGAAGAAAAAAAAACAAATGTAGTTCTCACTGCATCTGTCAAAAGGCCCACACCTGCTTCGGGCACAGACAGGCCCCTCAGACACCATAGTCAGATGGGGGGCTGCAGGGTTTCCAGCCCCAATAGGTACACAGTCACTGCTCCAGGTCAGATAGGGCTGTACAGGCTTAGCCGAGTTCCAGGGATGACCCACCAGGTCAGCAAGGTCCAATATTGCTGCAACAGATTCGTGAGCACAGCAGATGGGGACAATTCACAGGCCCAACTTCAGCGCGGTGCCCCTGGTCTACCAGGCAGGTCGCCATCTGCCCTACTGTTATGGCCATGGCAGTGCAGCGCCATCCACATATCTCCAAGGGGGGGAGGGGCCCACGCAGCACTACCAATAAGTCCAGGCGCTGGGCCCTAAATCCAGGCCAGATGGGCCGACAACCTCCACCCCTTGCCCAGCCACAATATGCGTCCTCATTCAGCTGCCCGGGGGGGAACAGGGGGGCATAGTCCCCCTTACCGATCTGCCGCCCACGTCTCCACAGCAGTCCGGGCCCCCCACAGCCTCAGGTACTGCAGCGGAGCAGCCCCTGAGTGACGGCCACCTGCCCGGATCCTCACAGCACAGCCCGACTCCTGATCTTCGCAGCCGCTGGATCCACTGCAGAGCCGGGTGGGGGGACAGCGCTGCCAGACAGGACCTCCGTCCACTGCCTCGTCCACCGACCCCCACTGCAAAGGGGGTTGCCTTCCCAGGTCCAGCGGGAGCAGGCAGGCATCTCCGATCGGTGCGACACCCGACCCCGCAGTCCCAGCTCAGGGATGACCGGTCAGGTCACCTCCCATGGGGCTCGAAGTGGGTCCAACGGCACCAGGGGAGGGACAGGAACAAGCCCCCATGCCTCGGGCCTCAGTGACGGGAGCTGAATCAAAGCTCGACCGCTATCTTGGCCACCTTGGCCACACCCCATTCATTCTCTTTCTGTGTGGAACAGCCCCTTGTATTTGTATACCTGAGAAAATAATTAAAATAAAAAAAGCATGCCCCTAGTTTTCAGTACAATATAAACTGGAAAGGCAGCCTAATGGATTAATGCACATGCTGCAAAGATGAGTGAACTTTGCTGATTACGCTCAGATGCCTTATGGGTCCAATAAGCATATTGATTTACTTGCAGTGTGTCACCTTGAGGTCGCTTCAGAGCACTGGTAGCCCAGAGTTTAAAGGGTCTCTGTTAGACAGCTGACTTGGCTGTGCAATGTCCGCACCCAAAGTTCTTCACTTGAATTCAGCTGAAGACCAGTATATGTAGTTTAGATTTATGGATTTTTTTAAAGCGCCGGTGGTTAGGTTAGGCTTTGGCAGGTCGACTCCGACTGTAGCAGAGTGTGGATGGGTTCCCAGGCAACCTGCACTATGTTCAATACTCTATTGCAACTGATTGAAAGCGACTGAGCACAGATCTCTAGCTATGATAACAGAATACTGTTTACAAGACAAACAAATGCAGTGGATAATAATTATGGGCATCTGCCTGTTAGTGGTTGCTGCTTTGTACCATGTTAGACTTGGCTTTTTCAGCAGGTTTACCCACAGACTTTTTGGCCTCCTGTTTTTGACCCTGTTTTTGTTGGTTTAAGGACTCTGGGCACTTTACCACTGCTATTCTGTGCTAAAGTGCATATGCTCTCCTGTTGTAAATTGTTATTATGGATTGGTGTTTCATTGATTGGCATATTTGATTTACTGGTAAGCCCCTAGTAAAGTGCACTGAGTGTGCCAGGGCCTGTAATTCCATTGCTACTAGCAGGCCTGCTGCACTGGTTGTGCCACCCACTGGGTCTGCGCGCAGTTTGTAACTGCCATGTCGACCTGGCAAGTGCACCCACTTTCCAGGCCCTAATCTTCCCTTTTCTTACATATAAGTCACCCCTAAGGTAGGCCCAAGGTACCCCTGTGGGCAGGGTGCTGTGTATGTGAAAGGTAGGATATGCCCTGATGTGTGTGGCATGTCCTGATAGTGAAATACTGCCAATTTCGTTTTTCACAATTGAAAGGCTATCTGTCCTATAGGACAGAATGGGAGATAATTTATAACATCTTATAAATATAACTTCCCATTGGGACAATATAGAAAATGGAGTTTAGTATGCCTGAACTCAGAATATAAAAATGCATCTTTTAGTAAAGATGATTTTTATTTTGTGTGTTTGAAAATACCACTTTTAGAAAGCTGGTATTTTCTTGCTTAGCCATCCTGTGTGCCTCTGCTAGTTTGTGGATTGACTGCCTGGTTATGGAAAATGGAGTGACAGGGGCTGGGGATGTGCCTTCTCTCAGACAGCCACTGGGAGGGTTGATGTGTGTCCTGCCTTTCCTAAATTAGTCAGAGCTGGGCTGAACAGACCTGGGCTGCATTCAGAGTAGTGGGAGGAGTTTTCCACTAGCACCTGAATAGACCTGGTCTGTGTTTAGAGTGGTGGAAGGAGATTTCCCTCGCACCTGAATAGGCCTTGTCTGCCTTGGACAATGTTGTCTCCACCTCCTGCCAGGAAGCTGCACCAGAGAGGACAGAACTGGTTTTGTCTGGGCAAAGAGCTTCTGTGCCTGAGAGAACAAAGGAATTCTGAGTATAAGTATTGGGGCCCAGACCCCAGAACTTTAGACTACTGCTGAACTAAGGAACCTGCCAGGAAGAAGAACTGGGAAAGCTGTCAGGAGGAACTACCACTTTGCTGTGTGCTCTGCTGTGTTGGCCTGCTGTTTGCTGCTTCAGTCTTGGGCAGGGAAAGGACAGGATTGTACTTTCATCTTCCTGCTGTTAGAGTTTTCTCCAAGGGCTTGAAGTAGAGCTTGCCTCCTGTTGGAAGTCTCAGGGAGATAAAAGACTTCCAGGAACTCGCTGGAATCAAGCAACCTGCCAAGAAGAAGAGATGAAATAGCTGCCCGGAGGAATACTGCCCCTTTGCTGAGTTGTTGCTTTGTTGGGTTGGCCTGCAGTTACTGCTTCTGCCTTGGGCAGTGAAAGAACTGACCTGAACTTTCTTTACTTGTGCTGAGTATCTCCAAGGGCTTGAAGTAGAGGTTGCCTCCTGTTCTGAAGTCTCAGGAACTGCAAAGACTTCACCTACCTCTGGGTACAGCTTCTGGAACCATTGTTTCAGTTGCCACAGAGAAGGGAAAAACTGACTCCGTGTCCTGAAGGCACCGTAGAACGCACTGCCGGATCTTGCAATGCAACCCTGGTCTCACCGATGAAGGCCGCCACTTAGCCGCTGCTTGCACCGTGACCTGTGGGCACCGCACTCCACACTGCCTTGCTTCACTTCGGCATCCTTGTCTCACGAATGCTGTCGGTGCATGCTGACCGCGACTTCTGTGACTGCATCGTTGATGGGGGGCACCATTCATAAGTCTCACGACGCACCGCCCTGTCCCATACTGCAGTCCGGACCGACTGATGCCAGCTCCCCGCAACCGGCTCTGTCGCCTGCACTGTGATCTGTCAGCACCGTAACGAGCACCGCCTTCACGCAGCACCGCAGCCCTGGTCTCACCGACGCCACTGGAACTGTCACCGAGCCGCTGCCTGTACAGCGACTTGAGGGCACTGCACGCCCACTGCTGCACTTTGCATTGCAACCGCGACGATTGCCACGACCGGCCCGCACCAACATGTCGGCCGCAACACAAAAGGTACTGTTTACAAGTCTGGCGACGCCCCTGACCAACGAGTTCAGACAGAACTTTTGGATTCTGTTCTTTACAGCACCCCGGTAGCCCTGGACGGAGCTACCGACTCGGAATAACTGTGTTTTCAAGTTATTTTTGCAAAGCTGAAGTATTCTTGCAAAGTGCATATTTTTAAGTAACTGTATGTTGGATATTTGTCGTTTTGGTCTTGTTTTGGATATATAAAAATATTGGATATTTTTCTAAACTGGTGTGGTGTCCTTTTGTAGTGTTTTCACTATATTACTGTTGGTTATGTGCAAACGCTTTACACACTGCCTCTGATATAAGCATGACTGCTCGTGTCAAGCTACCAAGGCAGTGAGAAGGGGTTATTTTAGGAGTGTAAAAACCTTACCCTGACTAGGAAGAAGGGTCCCTACTTGGACAAGGGTGCAAACCATTGCCAACTAGAGACCCCCATTTCTAACATACCCTCACATAATAATTGCTACCCTAGGTCTCAGGGGTCAAGAAGGTATTAACGGGGACATATAGTTAACAGCGGCAGTGTTTACTGTGAGAAACATTGTTTACAACGCATGCAATACATCGCATGCCATTACAACGCAAGTCGTTACAATGATGCGTTGTTACATCGCATGCCATTACAACGCTAGTCGTTACAACGACTTGCTGTAGGGGGCAGAAGGTGTTGGATTTTCAATCCAACACCTTCCCTACTGTTACACACACTGGAGTTGGAATAGTAAATTATACTATTCCAAACTCCAGCGCACCCCCTACTGCAAGTCGTTGCAACAATTTGCGTTGTAATGGCATGCAATGTAACAGCGTCGTTGTAACGACTTGCGTTGTAATGGCATGTGTAAAAAATGCATGCGTTGCAACGAGTGCTATTCGCTTGCTGTAGCTGTGACTGCTTGCCCTGCTCCTAATGCCTGGCCAGCAAACAGGAGGATAGTGCAGAGATAATTTTGGAAGAAGGGGGTCAACCCTTTGATGTCATCAGTGCTGAAATTAGGCATATGCAATCGTTTCCGCTACTACTCCTAGTGTTGTAACCCTTGTCAGCAAAAATTAGAGGTGTTTTTCGGGTTCTCTAAGGTGAAACATTAGTGAAAGTATTTTACTTACAGTTGGACCGCATACCGATTTTTGGGCTGCAGCATACTGTCACCCACTTAATATATCAATGGACATACAGGCCTAGCATAGTCGAACACTTTGTGCAGGACTGTAGACATTTTTGTTTCAGGAAATGTTCATGCACATGTGGTGTGCAAGGCTTGTTGTTCTTCACATATCTGTCTGGTGCCTCTGCTGCATGTATGTTACTAATGTGTCTCTAGTATGGAGCCTCTCAACTGCAATACATATGGTGGTGACTGCGAGCTGCAGTAACCTTTAGACTTCCCACTCAGTATTTTTCTTTCTTAACCATAATCCCATGCAATATTCAATAAAAGAAGGGCTAAGTGCATGTACATTGTTTCCGTCCTCTTTACATAAACCTGTGGACTACTCCCTCTTTCCCCAGTGGAAAGAATCACGCTGTCGAGTGTATGCTAATCAAACCTACCTCGGAGGAATTCCTCCAGACCAGTAGCGATATAGATGGTATTCTTCCTGCTAAAAACACAATCTGGCTGGTGAAATGCTAGGGGGCCGGAAAGACTGAGGAGACATATGCTGTCCTTGAAAAATACCCTGCATCATGCTCACCTGCTATCTGCTCCGACCAGCCATCACAAGTCCAGGGGTCAGCTTGTGAAGAGGTCGCAGTGACTTGCCTGGGGGCAGTCGCGGCCGGCATGACTCGCTCCTGGGGAGGCGGGGGTGAGGTCACACGGGGAGGGGGGTCGAGGGGTGGGGGGCTTTAATTTAATTTTAGAAAAAAAACTTCCCTTCGCCTCCGGTCCCGCGTCGCGTCTCCTCTCTCTGCTCACAGGAAGCAGAAGCAGGCAGCCTCCCTCTCCTCCCCTAAGCCAATGGCAGCATTGTGATTGGCTAGGACGCCGACCCCACAGGCATCTATGGGGAGGCCATTTTCTCTATGTAGGCTGCAACCAAACAGTCAGTGCACTCAGAGTGGGCAAGCCACTCCTCCCCTGGACTCCAGCAGGACTGCCCACCCGCCCGCCCCCAACCAGGAATACCCTTCTGCTTTCTCGCAGTGCGAGAAGCAGAAACATAAAATGGTATTTAAAATACCATTTTATGTTTCTGCTTCTCGCGCTGAGAGAAAGCAGTGGGGCAATGCTCCTCCTCCCACGTGGAGGAGCCGCCCACAGACACAGCATAGTGTCAGGAAAACAATCGAAACCTAGTCTGTGGCTGCCTTGAACAACAGGTGACCGACCCCACTGGAGGTGAGCCATGCTGTTGCTGTTAAGTTGTTCTTGTCCAGGAGCCCTGCCACTGAATTGCACTGCATGCAATTATGTATCAACAAAGTTACAGGGACATCACCATAACAACTTGTGAAGTCTGCAGGGCCTGGCAGCAACTAAAGTAAATTGCTTGGGGCAGGGAGAGCAGTACACAGCAAGCCAAGCCAGCTTAGGTTGCTTTTAATTATTTTTGAAGGGGGCCTCATCGCACCTAAGTGTGGAGGACCTGTAAATGTGTGACTAAGGCATTTTAGTGTGGTGATGCGCACATCAGCAAAAAAATGCGTTAGTTTAACCCCTGATGCATGGCACTTGGCAGGGCTGCACATGTGCCAGTCCTTGAGGAGTTGAAAGGGCTTCATTCACTGCAGCCCTGGTCTTTCTTTATCATGGTACGCTGGGGTCCACCCCCAGATGACACGCAGGAGCGTCAGTTTTTGAAGCAGCACCGTGCAGCATCATTATCAGCTCTCTAGTGCCATGGGCTGCAAGCTAATTTTCACTGCCTCCCTTTCTCATGTTGTCATAGGATGAGGTGTGGTCCGTAAGAATCACAGACCCCACCCACCTAATGACGGGTTGTGAAAGGGGTGGGAGTTAGGTGCACAGAAGCAGAAGGCTGTGAAATGCTGCGATTTAGATCGACTCTCGCTAGGTTCCAGTGGCAGGCGGTTGGACTGGCTTTCTCCAGCTGACCCCTCTAGAAGGACTGGAGCCCCTGCTGCTGGTTCTGTGACCGGATGCTGCAAATGCTGAGTCCTACATACAAATCCCTCTGTAATTGAGTGGGTTCCCGGCCTGCTCCTATCCTTGCTGTGTGTCTGTAAATACAGATCTCAGCCCGCATGTCATAAAGAGATGCCTCATGGCATCACACTGTTCAAGGGACAATCCAGAGCTGCCAACTTTGAAACTGGGGACCCTGGTTTGACTTTCGGCATCTCCTCAACATACTGTAGTTCTGGGCGAAACAATTAATCCTGCCACACTGAAATAAAAAGAAAAATATATTGAAATCTGGCCTTGTGTAATGTAATAGCTGCTCATGTAAAGCGCGCCAATACCCTAAGATTGAGTTTGTGCTATATAACTGCAAAGAAGTCAATAAACGGGGGAAAATTCAGCTTTTGAAAGAGTCATACGTGAAAGCCTCTTTAGCATATCACTTGCAAGGCCACTCATCTGCTGTGCGGTCACAAAAACTCAGAGTTGAGTTCTTTCTTTTTAAGGTAAAGCAGCTTTATTGAGAATAATATTAACATGACAGAAACAATATACAGGAACTTGCATAGACTGTAGGAATTAAATCATCAAAAATATCATAAAGAATTGAAGCTGTTTAACAATTTTGAAATATAATGGGGAAAAGGGAGGAAGGGAAGGAGGGGGAATGCATAAAGGAAGACCAAATTAATGGCAGCTCAGAGCATTACCTAAAAAGAAAAATAGCCATATAACATAGTATAATAAACCGAACAAAAAATAGCAAAATTAGTACCCATTGCAGAGAAATAGAAAAATCATGGCGGTTTAAAATGTTTGGATAAATTGCAAAGAGGAGATTTATGAGCTACCTCATCTAAAAAGGAAGTCAAAGGTAACCAATATAAAACTCTATTAGCAGACGGACAATAAAAAGAGGAAAATGCAGTATCTAATCTATGGTAATGACAAACATTATTCCACCAGGCTTTATAAGAAATATTTGATGAATATTTCCAATTGATAAAGATTTGCTGAAAGGCAAGAGCTAGCATGAGATCTAACAACCGCAAGTTAATATGTGGTGAGTGGATATCTTTGAAAAGACTACCCAAAAAGAGTATCAGGGGAGTTAGTGGGCAATTTAAATGAAACATTAAAGATAACTAAGACCAGACCTTTTCCCAGAAAGAAGCTGTAGGGGTACAGTGAAACAGCATATGCATAAGGTCACCAAATTGGTGGTCACAGGACCAACATTTAGGAGACAAGCACATGGAGAATCTAGCTAGTAAGGAAGGGGTAAGATATAGTCTATGATAGAGAAAGAACAAAGACAGAAGTAGAAGCTGTTCTGGAGGTTTTGAAAAGTTTATCCCAAATCTAATTCCAAAATGGAAGAGTCCATGTACATCCCAAATCCAATTCCCACTGCATTTCCAAATTAGTTTTGGATCTAACATACCATAAAGTGCGAAGAAGTCTGTATATAGGTGAAGCATTAGGAACAGAAGTAAGAATTGAACAAAGACGGGATTACGAAGAGGAAGAAAGGGAAACACTTGGTAATGATCAAGAAGAATATTTATGAGAAGGATATATTTAGGTAAAAAGGAATGAGGGCACTTAAATAGGTGTTGAAATTGTGAAAAGGAGAGAGGATCTTTATTAGAAAATAAATCTTTGACCAAAATAACACCTCTTTGCCTACAGGATATCCAAAATAATGGTTTGTTAATAGTTATAAGATTGGTACACCAGAGAGGAGATTGTCGGAAGGAATCACGAGTTACAAACTGCGATTGATAAATCAGTTTTAGAATAGTGCAAGTATGTTTAAATTATGGAAGGCTTAGCCCAGAAAGATATAATTTCACAGGGTAGAAAAGGAGCTAGAAAAGAGCATTAAATATCCAACCATAAAGGAGTAGATGAGGATCACAACACAGAAAGCCATCTAGAGGCTTTTCGGAACAGAACGACTTATGGTACAATCGAAAGTCTGGGAAATTGACTCCACCTTCCTGTTTGTCCTTCCTAAAAGAAGCTAGAGAAATTCTGGCTTTTTTATTCATCCAAAGACATTTAGAAAGTTTAGAGTCTAATTTGGCAGAATGTAGCAGGAATATTAACTGGAATAATTGAAAGGGTATATAGAATTATGCGTGAAATCATCATTTTGATAGAGTCCATTCGACCCCACCAAGAAAGAAAGAGGGGATTCCAGGAGGAAAGAAGTTTGTCAATTTTATCTAAACAATCATTGACATTCGCTAAAATCAAATCGTTAATGGAAGGGGTGAACCAGAGGCCCAAATAACTAATTTTGGAGGTATTCCAATGGAGGTATTCCAATGGAACCCCGTAGCAATGAAAGAATGGCTAAAAGGTATGATTTCAGTTTTGTCAGAATTAATCCCCTATCCGGAAACCGAGGAAAAGGTAGCGATTTCCTGAAGAAGAGCCGGTAAATCTACCTTTAATAAAACCTGTCTGCTCCTTACCAATCATTGAAGGAAAGAAGGGTTCAAGGCGCAAAGCTAGTAATTTGGCGAAAATTTTATAATCCACATTGACTAAAAAATAGGCCTGTCGTTTTTACAAACAGCCGAATCTTTACCTTCCTTATGGATAAGACAAAAAGTAGCCTCTTGGAAGGAGCCCCTAGTGGAACTAGATGCAGAGAAAAACTGAAAGAGTTGTAATAGTCTAGGGAGAAGAAGATTAGAGAAGTGAAGAAAAAATTTGACCGTGAAACCATCCGGACCAGGCGATTTGTTCTTCTTAAGAGATTGAAGTGCACGAAGGATCTTTGATAAGGAAATGTCAGCTTCTAAGGATGAGAGGTCTCTATGTTCGCTGAGGGAATTCCTGGAATTTTGTAAATAAGCCTCTATCTGAATAGGCACGGGTGGAGATTCAGGCGTGTTAAGAGACTGATAATATTAAAAAAATTCCACAAGAATTTCAGAATCTTTAAAGACAGGAAGCCCTATATCATTTTTTTACTGAACCTAACATGGGTCCCTGCTTACAGATCTTCAGATAATTAGCCAAAAGCTTACCCATATTATTACGGCCACCGTAATAACGAGCACTACTGCGAAGTAAAATTGAGGTGGCTTTATCTGAGGATATCTTATTAAACTGTAGTTTTGCACAAATAAACCCTTGCAAAATAGTTGGAGTAGATGAAGAGTAATATTGGTGTTCCAAGCGTTTAATATCAAGTAAAAGGGATTGATGTTGGTTAAGAAGAGATTTGTTTTTCCGAGACACAAAATCAATAATATGACCTCGAGCAGAAGCTTTAAAAGTATCCCAAAGATATTGTGGAGAAATAGTAGGTCTGCTCGACCACCAAAAAATTCCTCAGAAAAAGCCATAAAAGAAGAAGAGAAAGCAGGGTCGAGTAAAAGGGAGTTATTGAACCTCCATCTTTTGGACTTTAAATGGACCAGGAGTAAATCAAAATCTGTAATGACAGGGGCACGATCAGAAATCACAGTTGATTCAATAGAAGAAACGATGAGATTTTGGGAGAGCCATTTAGAGACAAAGATATGATCCAATCTGGATAGGGAACCATGAGGAGGGGAGAAAGAAGACAATTCTTTACTAGAAAGATTGCAGATTCTCCATGAGTCCATCAAAAGACGTTGAGATATAAAGGAATTAAATTGTTTGTGCATTTTTGGGGGAATATACTTAACTGGGGATTGACAATCAATAGAAGGGTCCATTACTTGATTACAGTCACCGCCCAAAATAAAAAAGTCATCAGCATGTTGCACACATTATTTGGAAATATAGGCCAAAAGGAATAATCAACCTGGGTAGGACCATTAATATTACAAATAGTTAAGGGGTTTCATTAACAATTAACTTAACAAAAAGCCATCTGCCTTCAGAATTAAATTCTTAAGAAATAGTTACCATTTTTAAATTCTTGTGACAAAGAAGAATAGCGCCATTTTTCTTATTTAAGGAAGGAGAGACAAAAACAGAACCCAACCAACCTCGTTTACGTTTCTAGGCCTCAAGTTCAGAAAGGTGAGTTTGTTGGAGCAGAATGAGGTCAGGAGAATATTTAGCCAATTGAGACAAAATTCTCTCTCTTTAAAGGGTTAATTGCTACTTTAACATTCCAAGAAATAACTCTGAATGGAACAACAAATAGAAATATATACACAAAGTCGGTCTTTTAAGACAGAAAATACAGCAGACAGTAAGACATCAAAAAAGATAACTGAAAGAAATGAAAGAAAAGGGAGAGCAAAGGGAAGAAAAGAGAAGGAAAGAGAAGAGAAGATCAAAAAAGAGAAACAGTACATGCCAAGCAATGATGACTGTAGAAACATACCTGATGAGGATGAACATGGGGAGGAAGAGTCGACAACAGCGTGGGTTAAGATGTCACAGACAAGGAAATGCATCGACAAACAAACAGAACATAACTAGATAAATGACTGGATAAAACACCAAGGACAATTAATACTCCCCAGCACACGTCGAATATAAGTAAAGTTTTCCAATTAAGCAGTGTACATAGTTAGCAATACATATATAAAATAAACATGATTATTTTCTCTTTCTTCTTGGTTGTTTATTAGCGTAGATCTTCAAACAGCTCCCAACAGCCAACACGTGTTTCGTCGCATACAGGGAGGTTATCCCGTGACTTTCTCAAGGCTATAACTCCTCAGTAGAAAACTTTCGATTTGTGGTGATACTTCCAACCCACAAAGGGTTTCTGTCCAGGCGGCGTCAAAGTCAAAACTCCTATCAATATCCCGGGTTCTCGGTATGGCCCGTCTTCAAAAGGCTTAATTTCAGTTTCTACAAGTATCGGACGCCGAGTGGTGGCGTCCGATACTTGTAGAAACTGAAATTAAGCCTTTTGAAGACGGGCCATACCGAGAACCCGGGATATTGATAGGAGTTTTGACTTTGACGCCGCCTGGACAGAAACCCTTGTGGAGTTGGAAGTATCACCACAAATCAAACGTTTTCTGCTGAGGAGTTATAGCCTTGAGAAAATCGCGGGATAACCTCCTGAATGCGACGAAGCACGTGTTAGCTGTTAGGAGCTGTTTGAAGATCTACGTAATAAACAACCATGAAGAAAGAGAAAAGAATCATGTTTATTTTATATATGTATTGCTAACTATGTACACTGCTTAATTGGAAAACTTTACTTATATTCAACGTGTGCTGGGGAGTATTAATTGTTCTTGTTGGCTCAGGCCTATCTTGGGGAGGTTGGTGGTTCTCCTCACCCTTCAGCACCGTCACGTAAACTTGGTATATCCAGATATTTTATTGTGTGATTCTTCTTAGTGGCGCCGTTCACCTATACTTAATACCACTGTCCGGGGTTTCGATTAAAACACCAAGGAACCTGAAAAAAGAAGAAGGATAGTCAGTAACAGCAAAGAGCACAATTATCATAAATGAATCATAAAAGAATGAGCATGAGACTGCAACTGAAAAATAACACCAAGAGCTAAGGAAATATGCAGGAGGAACCATACAACACAGAGAACAGTCATCTCAACAAGGAAGCAGAAGTCTCCATGAAGCTGGAAGAATGAAGACTAAGAAATTCTCACAGGTCTGCATGAGCAGTGAAGAAGGAAGTTTTATTCTGAAATGTAACTTTGAGGAGACAAGGATGGAATAGACCAAAGCGGGCACCCAAAGAGTGTAATTGAGGACGAAGATCCAGAAACTCATTCCGCCTGGCAGCTGTAGCTCTTGAGACATACTGTGAGATTAAAATGTTACTTCCCTGCCATAAAAGTTGCCTTTTAGATTTCGCTGCACTGAGGACTTTCAGTAAATCAGTAAATTATAGAAAACAGATGATGACACCTCTGGGCTTGGGTGACAAGGAAGATAAAAGAGAGCGTGGACCTAGACGATGAGCTCTCTGAATATTCAAGCATGTGGAGGAAGGTAGGCCAACCAGCTGAGGCAAAAAAGAAGTAAAAAATGAAATAGGATCCATTCCCTCCAATACTTCCTGAAGGCCATAGAGGCGCAGGTTATTTCTTCTATTTCTATTTTCTAAATCTTCAGAGTGAGCCTTCAATACTGCCACCTCTTTTTCCAAAGCTGCAATGTTTAAAGACTCATCTTGCACATCACTGACACGTTGTTCGAGGTCCGTGACTTTGGTTTCCATTTGAGACCATTTGTCATCCAAGTTCTGAATGTTAGATTGGTTTCTTCCACGAATGGACGGAGAGCACGGATTTCCTCAAGCACCAGGTCAAAAGAAATAGGAGAAGAGGATTTCTCAGGAGAGGGAGGGTCCTGTTTGACTCTCTTGTGAGTAGATGAGGTCACAGCCGGACCAATTTTAGCAGAAGAAGAGAATGAGGATGACATGTTGGTTGTAGATGAAGTACACCTCGATGGACAGCTGGCAGATTTTAAAAATGATGACAGTTTTTGTGAAGAGGAGACTGCGTGAAGAGAAGACACCTTCAGTTTCTTCAGTCTGCCCATAAAGTGTGCAGGGAAGCGTTCCCAAAAAATAGAATAGAAGGACTGGTCGAGAAAACAGTCCCCCGCTTCTAACACTGCAAAAATAGAACGCTGCTGAAGAATTAAGAGGGAAAAATTACCTCAGCGTGATGAGGCTCAAATAAGCAATGCTGAGTACAGCAGGAAAGCCAAAGGCATGCACAGCATCAGGAGTTATCCATAGATGCAGCAGAACAAGTCAACAAACCTCCTGGAGAAGTACAGCAAAGAATGCAGGAGAAAAAATAACTTCCTCAGACATAAGCCAAAAGTATCTAAAATGGCAACAGCAAAGAGGAAAAAAGAAAGAGACCTAACAATGGTCTCAAAAGGAACCAAAAAGTCAGTTCGGCAAATAGGATGGCTCACCCTGCCTTCCGACGCTCATAATGACCGCTTGTGCAGTAAAATGATCAAAGGAACAGCTCCAGCCTGCTCCGTTCATCCGCCGATGCAAGGAGCTCCTGAGCTAGGCGGCCATCTTGTTCGGCAGCCACGTGCGCTCTTCTCAGAGTTGAGTTCTAAAGTTAAATGTTACATTTGTTGAAATGAATCGATAGCCACCACAATATTTTTCCAAAGTGAAGTAAGGGTGTTACTTGGTGAGTTCTGGAGTGTGCTCTTTTAATAGACACTTAAAAAATGGGCACTAGGTGCAGACTTATTGCTGTTGCTAAAATATATATGTTGAAACCACTTGTTTTATTTTAACCAGTAAAATGTGTTTCACATTTGGCGACAAATTAATTGTGTGTAATTCAATTGTAAAATATTGACTACAAGTTCACAATGCTTTCCCTTACATGCTGGGACAAGGGACATAATAGCACCATAAATACACAAGTCACTCTTCTCCAGTGTGCCAACCAGGATTAAATTCTGTGACTCTCTGGATTAACACACTAACATCTGCATTATTGCATAATCCAATTAAGGTTTCATAACATAAAAAGTTAATTTCTCACAGTTTAATTTAACTAACATTTATTCTTCACTTAAGATATATGCGTTCTTTGACAGGCAGTTACCTGAAGATAAAAAATAATAATTACAGAACATTTTGTCCTTTATGCTCGTCTTTGGCCAACCCCTACACTCACTGACCCCCCACACCACAAGGCACTCAGCATCACACTTCCCACACTTTCAGCCTCATTTATGTGTTTTTGCCATAGGGCAGCACAGCAGGCCTTCCTGTGTGAAACCTCGCAACTGGCTGTCATCAGTATTACTGAACCAGCACTCAGGGACGGACATAGCAGCAGGCCTTACCAAGAAACTTCCATCCTTTTAACAAACCTAACCACATTCCCAATCATTACCCAAATGTCAGTGCACAGGAAGGACTAATAAGTAATCCCCTGTTCAAAGATCCTTATAGATTTTCTAAAGGCAGCCATGTCTCCATCATCCCACAATTCTTTATCTAAGACTCCTCATTTCTGCTTCAGGAAGTTGGCAACACAAGTAAACTGACTGAGGAAGCTCCCGTTCAACCTCCATCTTATACTAAGAAAGTCAGGGGCAATCAAATATGAATCCCGCTGGTCTTGGTAATCGCACAATTTTATGTTGCCATTCCTTCTTTACATACACACGTGGCATGTACATGGGATGCAGTGCATGGTTCTGAGTGCTACATATAAGCAGAACATTATACGAACGACGCCTGTAGGCACAGCATCCTATCTGAACCAGTGAAAAAGGTCTGTTCATTTTCACTACTATAATACAACATAGCACGCTTCCACCAGCACTTAATGTCAGAAACCCAGGACATGGAGAGTCGTCACATATCAAGAGAGAAGATACGTTTGGTGTACCCCCTCATCAAGTCACTGAACAGTTTCTGGACATCAGAGTCTTCATCAGAAGGTCTAGGCCCCAGTGTGTACATCTGATCAGTGTGTTAGCTGCGCCAGAGAAAAGTCAAGATACCAGTTTTACATGCAGTCAAGTCGCTGAGAGCAGGGGTACATGTCCCTTTACCATGTAGGGGACATTGCCGTTTTAACATGAGTCCTCCTCAGTTCTATTATTTTTTGTTCAGAAC
Source organism: Calotriton arnoldi (assembly GCA_963921515.1). Taxonomy (NCBI): domain Eukaryota; kingdom Metazoa; phylum Chordata; class Amphibia; order Caudata; family Salamandridae; genus Calotriton; species Calotriton arnoldi. Next base: position 610,342 of record CAWUFW010007654.1, on the reverse strand, counting down.
AGTTAATGCCTATCTTTCTTCAGCCTTCTATTCTTCAGGAATCTTCCAGTACCTCCTGATATTCCTGACATGAGATTCGTCTCATCATTCACCTGAACTTGGATGGATTTTCTGCCTTACTGCATTTTTCTCCAATTGATTTCTTTCTTCTGACACAGATACACCAGAAACTTATTTATTATGATAGGCAAAGGGGATACTGAAAGGTGTTGACCTTACCTAGGACAGGCCAGGTTGAAGGCACACGAGTCACTACAGAGTCCAGTCATTGATAGAGGAGTAGAACTGAAACAATGAAGATGAACAGTGCTCATAGATTTACCTATGTTTTTAGCATGTTTTCTAATAGGGTCACCAATTTATTGTTGATACACTAGGGTAAAGCAATTTGTGTCTGTTAGTGAATGACCACGACTGATGGCTGGCAAGTTACATGCGTCAATGATGTTGGGAGTACTCTGCTTATTGCAAATGGAAATATTTCCCAGAGACCATCAATATGAGCATTAGGTTTGGGATTAAGTCATTACCTCTAAATCTGATAATACATTCTCTGGTATTCCAGTGCCACTTTGCTCACAAACTGTTGAACATTTGCAGATTTCTATAATTGAAGACCCCCATCTGGAAGGCTGACCAGTCCATTGATTTAAGTAGTCTATTCTGGGCACCACTTCTTTTCAGTATTTAATACATTATTACTGTATGAAATTGTTCAATGACTTGAATGAAAAATATTAGCTCACAATTTTACAAAAGTGAAGACAATATAGCTGTCTTTCTGTTTGAAGTAACATTTGGCTTCAGGTCCCTGGGCCCTTCCTTTGTCACTTACCCTAGTATATATAAGCCAGTGGAGTGGATATCTAGTAATTGGCTCTAGTCTTTATGGCTATGTATTGAACAAATTGGTTTATAAATCCACCCAATCAATTCTATATACCCACTACCAGTAATACCTGTCTGACACATATTCTGAAAAATTATCTGCCTCACTTGTGCTCCATGACAAAGACATAAGGGAAGCCTGATTGAAGTTTAGCTACTCCAGAATAGTGCATAATTAGCACTGGTATCCATTACCCTAAGACATAGCTGGGCTCAGGCCAAACTAGCTCTGCTGATCTGAAAGTGATATTGTAAACATACTCTGGTTTTTCTACACTTTGTCCCACTACTGCACTTGGAAATGGTCCTCAGTGACACTGTTGTGGCTGTAAGTAATAACTTCAGCCCATTTACAGAGCTGGCACTGTTCCAATATGTCTCAGTCATACCAATGCTTGATTTGTACAAAAATAAGTGCTAGGGCCTTTGTCAGGAGGCCACAGCAGTTTGCACCACCCGTTGCCCCTGCCTGTGCGGCCAATGACAGCACCAACACACTACTAAACAGCACAATCTTAAAAGTGTGACAATTCAAGGCTCTCAAAGCTATAAATACAGCCTAGGTGGTAGGTATTAATCATTTTTATTGGTTATTGAATTAATAAGCAGCTGTTGTTCTTATTTCTGAATTCGACTGACAGTGCCACCGTGTGGCAGACTGTCATAAGTGTCAGTGTTGACAATAAAGTGCCTGTGCCGAGCACCCAAAACCACAGGCTCAAATTAAGCACTGAGTCATAGCCTGCATGACTTCCCACAGGAGACAATGGCTCTCCTTAGTACTGGCAGTAATCAAGCTCTGCAAATTTGGGACATGGAAGTAAGCATGTCCCTGACCCTGGATAAACATCTGAATGAACTAATGACAATGCTCTTTCAAGAACATTTGATGTACAAACTGAATGATCTACCTCTCATTTGTGAATGCGTATGGCGTGCCTTTCTATAAGATGGGGTACATACTATTGATTGCCTTTATGCTTTGTGTCTAGTGGATATCCTGAGATAATTTTGTTCAATATCTTTATAGTAATGAATGGATGACTGTACGTGACTCCCCAACAAATGTTGACTTGTTTGGAACTTTATTTACTTTCCAAACTAAAATCTTCCTTTCACCTTCAGATTGGAATTGCTCTGTTTAGTAATTTCCAATACCCTATTTCCCCTCCCTCCTTTCCCCCTTTCTCATCTGCCCCACCTTTCTCTTTTGGCATCCCTTTATATTGTATACCATGTAGTTATGTTTGGGGCCTTATCATTCTTGCCCTCCTCTATTTACCCTATGGCACTCTATGAGCTCACATTCTCAAATGTTCATGAAATATATGTCCTCAGTAATTTCTGGGCCAATTCCCCCTCCCCTGTTCTCCCTTCCAAACACCCTGTAAGAAATTGGGTTGTTGGTTGACTGGGGTAGGAGTCCTTGTTAAGCAGCAACCACAATACTTGTCAGGGTGAGGCACAAGCAAACCCCAAATTAACCTGTGCTCAACCCCCTTATAACTTGGTACAGAGCAGTCAGGCAATGTGTAAAGTAGTAGTAAGCCAGTGAAAACAAGCAACAAAAGGAGTCCACAACAGAGTAAGAAAAATAGAGTAGTTTTTATGAAGCTAAACAAGACTAAAATGACAAAAATCCAATGTAGTAGAACCGGAGATAATGAATTTGAAAGTTTTTAGAGTAAATAGCTCCATAAGGCGTAAAGCTCCAACTGTGGATTTCTGGTCCCCCTGGACTGGGACAAAGTCACAAGTTCAGGCCGACTGCGATGAGCTCCGGCTGGCATCAGGAACCCAGTTAGGCCAGCTGAATAGAGTACCTTCAATTCTCGTTTACAGAGTGTTGCGTGGATCCGCGTAGAAGATGCGTCATGCAGCCGCAACGATGCGCTGGTTCCAAGATGTGGCAAGGCTGTGGGGCTTGCAATGCGAAGTCCGGTGGCGGGATGCGGTGCGCAGTGGGGACGATGCGTCGGTTCCAAAGAGCTGCGAGGATGCAATGCAAAGTCCAGCATCGTTGTTGAGGCTGCTGTGAATGAGAGATGAAAGGGCCTACGCCGAGGATGTGTCGCACAGTGGCTGTCCCAAAGGTGATGCAGGCTGTGGTGGAGGTGCAAGTCTATGCAACGGGCCCAATCAGTGAAGCAGCAGAGATGAGTCAGTTCTGCTCAGGTCTGCGATGTGCAGCGGTGTTGATGCATCAGTTCTGTTAGCTCCACAGAGGCAGGCAAAGCACCTTAGGCTCACTTCCAAGGGTCCAGGACTGGAGTGGCACCACTTGGCAGGGTAGAATCACAGATGGCATTGTCCAGGTGGATACGCAAGATTGTTGGAAGCCTTTTATGTCCCTGAGGCTTCAGATCAGAAGGCCAGCCAACTAGCCCTTGGAGTCACTCTGGGTTCCAGAGATGCAGGTTTAGTCCTTCTCACTCAGGCAAAAGGGCAGCAGATCTGCACAGCAAAGCAGGAGTCAAGCAAAGTGGCAGTCCAGCCGAGTGGCAGTTCTTTCAGCAAGTCCTTCTTCCTGGCAGAGTATTCACAGGTACAAATGTGTACTGAAGTGGAGGTGTCTGAGGTCCTTCTTTTATACATAGTTGTGCCTTTTATGAGGGGAAAAATGTTTAGAGACATGCCTTTGAAGTGCACAGATGCCTTGCACTGCCAGCCCTGGCTCCAGACTAACTACAGGGGGAAGGCAGCCCTTTGTGTGGGGACAGAGCACAGCCTATTCACGTGTAAGTGAGGCTGTGACAAGCGCCTCCCTCCCATTCTTTCAGGATAGCCCACTCAGTCACACATAAGCTCATATTGTGTGTGACTGTCTAGGGGGAATACACTAAGCCCACCTGCCAACTACACCCAGTTGTGTGATCAGAGACAGGCTGCAGGCACCAAATATCTAAGGCAAGAAAATGCCAGCTTTCTAAAAGTGGCATTTTCAGAATTGTAAAATCCAACTTCACCATAAATTAGGATTTTAGATTAGGATTCCAGAGACACCAAACATGAACCAGTTATATCTTCCCGTTTGAAAATTACGCTTATAAAATGTAATAGAGCAATCCCAATGCTACCCTGTGGGAGATATAGGCCTTGCCATAGTGAACAACAAATTTAAGAGTTTTTCAGTACCAGGACATGTACAACTTAAAAGTACATGTCCTGCTTTTTAAATACACCACACCCTGCCCTCTGGGCTGACCTGGGCCTACCCTAAAGGTAGCTTATATTTATTAAAAGGGAAGGTTTCGGCCTGGCAAGAGGTTTAACTTGCCAAGTCAGCATCGCAGTTTAAACTACATACACTGGCTCTGCAATGGCAGGCCTGAGCCATGTTTAATGGTCTACTTAATTGGGTGGCACAATCAGCGCTGCAAGCTCACTAGTAGCATTTAATTTACAGGCCCTGGGCACAGGTAGTGCACATTACTAGGGACTTATAAGTAAAGTAAAGATGCCAATTTTGGATAAGCCAATGTTACCCCATTTTAGGAAAACAGCACAAGCACTTTATCACTGGTCAGCAGTGGTAAAGTGCGTAGAACCAAGGTCAGCAAAAACTAAGGCAGCAAAAACAGGAGGTCTGAAAGCAAAATGTTAGGCGATACCATGCCAAGGATACCAGTTCTAACACATGCATATTCAGGCAAACTGGATTGTTAGCTTGGTGGAGAACAATAGATGAACTTAAATAAAGGTAAGCAATCAAGGGCCAGATGACTGGAACAGGCAGATCACGAACAGAGGGTGACAAATTGAGCTCTGACTTTTTTGGTGGCCTGCCTATCCTATTGGAATGCAACAAATGTACTAATATGTCACATCACAAAATGCCCATTTGCAGGGAGTTGCACAATGTCCTGCCTATTGAATATTAATTTGATAGGTTGCTATTTGCGACCTCATATGACTAGCTACAAATACAGAGATCCAGTGGTGCTGGAAAAAGTTTCAGAGTGGGGACGCTAACCCAATATTACACCACTGAAGACACATGGATTGTGAAAAATGTAAGTGCCACACTAAGAAAGAACAAGTGTAGCAAATGAGCCAACCCCATTCAGCAGGAGAGTGACGAAGATGTGGTATATAGTTGGTGGTCACTTTGAAGCACATTGTTACACATATATTACTAGAGCATAGTGTGGTAAACAACATCATTTACACGGTAAACATCATTTACTATGCATGCAAAACAACGCATGCCATTACAACGACCGCGTTGTTACATCGCATGCCATTACAACGCAACCCGTTACAACGATTTGCTGTAGGAGGCAGAATGTGTTGGATTTTAAATCCAACACCTTCCCTACTGTTGCACAGACTGGAGTTGGAATAGTAAATTATTCTATTCCAACATCCAGCGCCCCCCCTACAGCAAGTCGTTGTAATGACTTGCGTTGTAATGGTATGCGATGTAACAACGCGGTCATTGTAATGACTGCGTTGTAATGGCATGCGTTCTAAACGCATGCGTTATAACGTGTCCCATTCCATTTACACATAGCACACTGCCATTGAAATAGCCACAGACATGCAGCAGTATTACTGATAAAAGTATATAGCACATAACAATATTGTGTTGAAATTGTGTTTCATGAATAGTTATCATTTGTGCATCACCAAGTAAAGTGCCTTGATTTGTGTTGATCATAATAAAATCTATGCTTCCGTCATACTTCAAAATTACAAAAAAAAGTGCTTTATTTCTGCTTTCCTAACTGCTGATATATTTACAATAATGTGTGCAGTACATTTACAGGCATTTTATTTTTTGTGTTTTAGAAAACAATTCCTTCCACACTCCTTGTACCCCAGATAGATTATCACATAGTTCACTTTACAAAGAGCTTTGACTTTGCAGTCAGAGAAAGAAAAGTAAACACCAATCTCAATGTTAAAAGAGTAAGCAGAAATTTGACAGAAGGCATAACCTGACACTTAACCTCTGTCTTTGAATACTTAGCAGATGTGACAAGATGAAAACAAAAGTAAAGGCATCTTTATTGCACATTCACCTTCTGAACACTAGCATGATTATTTTGGGAGTGTTGCAGAGGCCCCTCACTCCTACCATAAGCACCTATGCAGAGATCGTGACCTTCTATCCCTGTGCTTGCATTCCTGGATGGTAAACTTGTTTTTAAAGAAGCCAATATTCCTTAACCCCTTCGCTGCTAGGCCTTTGCCCCCCCCCCCCGTGCTAAGCCTATTTTTGGCTATTTGGGGTAGTTTGCGCTTAGGCCTCTGTATCTTTTTGACCACATAAGGTATCCATGCCAAACTTGCGTCCTTTTATTCCAATATCACAGGGATTCTAAAGGTACCCAGGCTTTGTGGATTCCCCTGGAGGGGACCCAGAAGTTAGCCAAAATACAGCTACATTTTGTTTTTTGGGGGAAAAATGGGTAAAAAGTGCTGCAAATGAAAGCATCTGGTTTTTTCCCTGCATATGGTATCAACAAAAGGTTTGTGGGGCTGAAATCACCATTTTCCCAGATTTCAGGGACTGACAGACTTTTATCAGAAAACCAACATTTTGTACACAGTTTTGGCATTTTACTGGGACATAGCCTATTTTTGCTATTTTTTGTGCTTTCAACCTTCTTCCAGTTAATGGTAGAAATGGGTATAAAAGCAATAATGTATCCTGGAAAGCTATACATTTTAGAAAGGTAGACAACATTCTGAATTCAGCAAGGGGTCATTTGTGTAGATCCTTCAAAGTTTCTTTATAGAAACTAACAGTTGAAAATAGGAAAAATTGAAAATGAGTTGAAAAAAAAAGCCATTTGTGCCAACGTTTTCACCTGTAACTTCTTCTAATTATGACAGATGTTTAAAAGCAATATACCGTTACATCCGCTGGACCTTTCTGGTTGTGGCAATATATAGGACTTGTAGGTTAACCAAGAACCTGACGAACCCAGAGCCAATAACTGAGCAGCGTCTTGCAATGGTTTTTTATTATGTAGCGGGTATATAGCAATTTATTTGGGAACATATATACAGTGAAAAATTGGGATGAAAGACACCTATGTATTTCTGAAATTGGAACAAAATATAGAGTTTATAAACAGTAGCTATTTGCACATTTCCGAAATTGTGAGTACCCATACTAGCATGAGAATTATAGGACATTTTTCAAAGTGACTACTTTCTTACACATTGTCTTTCAATTGGAAGGCAGAAATGCATCGAAAGTCAATAGGTAATAACAGTTGCTCTACAATTCTGTGTTCCCCTAAGTCTCCCGATAAAAATGGTACCTCACTTGTGTGGGTAGGCCTAGTGACTGCGACAGGAAACGGCTCAAAACTCAACGTGGACACACTGGGGGGGGAGATTTACTAAGCTTTTGCGCCGTGTTTGCGTCACGAAACTGGCGCAAAATGACGCAAAATCTTTTTTTGGTAATTTACTTTCCAGCGCTAAACTTGTTTAGCGCTGGAAATAAAGTAAAAGTAATGCGAAGCAGCGCATTGCGCTGCTTCGCGTTACTTTGCGCCATGGGGGCGTACCAAGGGCGGTGCATGGGCGTTCCCATGCAACCACCGAAGGTTTCTCAAGCTAAATCCAATTTACTAAAAACAGTAGATTTGGTTTAGCGTGAGAAACTGCGCCCCTTTCAACTAGGCGCACGGAAGGAGAAATGCATTCATTTCTCCTTCCTTTTCCGACTTTGCATGCGTGCTGCACAGTGCAGCACGCATACAAAGTGGGAAAAGCTTTCCCTTGTGTCTAGCATAGTATTTTGTACAGGAAGGGTACTGTACAAAACCTATGCTAGACTCATGTACACATCCTAGCGCTGCGGCACTAAGGTGTGTGCATGGCGCACGGAAGCTGTAATCAGCGCTGGCGCAAGGGAAAGGGGAGGAGATTGCCATATCTTTGAAGATATGGTGCTCTCCTGCTCCCTCCCTGTCGCGCAACGCAGCGCAGCCTCGCAGGGGGCTGCGCTGCGTGACTTTTTTGTAAATCGCCCTCTCCATTTTTACAGTGAAAAGTGACCCTTTTTTAGCAAAGTGCCTGGCTGTAGATTTTGAACCCTAGCTCTGCCGGCACCTAGGGAAACCTAGAAAACCTATACATTTTTAAACCTAGACACCCAGGGGAATACAGGATGGGGTGACTTGTCTGGCTCTCATCAGGTTCTGTTACCCAGAATCCCTTGCAAACCCCAAACTTTGTCCAAAAAAACAAATTTTTCTCACATTTCTTTGGTGGAAAGGTCTGGAATCTGCGTGGATCCACAAAATTCCACCCACCCCACATTCCCCAAAGTCTTCCAAGAAAAATGGTACCTCATTTGTGTGGGTAGGCCTCGTGCCAGCAACAGGAAACGGCCCAAAACGCAAAGTGGACATACCACATTTTCACAGTGAAAACAGACCCTTTTTTTGCAAAGTGCCTAGCTGTAGATTTTGAACCCTAGCTCTGCCGGCACCTAAGGAAACCTAGCAAACCTATACATTTTTGAAAACTAGAAACCCAGGGGAATACAGGATGGGGTGACTTGTCCTGCTCTCATCAGATTCTGTTACCCAGAATTCCTTGCAAACCTCAAACTTTGTCCAAAAAAAACACATTTTCCTCACATTTCTTTGGTGGAAAGTTCTGGAATCTGCGTGGATCCACAAAATTCCACCCACCCCGCATTCCCCAAAGTCTTCCGAGAGAAATGGTACCTCACTTGTGTGGGTAGGCCTAGTGCCCGTGACAGGAAACGGCCAAAAACGCAACGTGGACACACCATATTTTCACAGTGAAAACTGACCCTTTTTTTGCAAAGTGCCTAGCTGTAGATTTTGAACCCTAGCTCTGCCGGCACCAAGGGAAACCTAGCAAACCTATACATTTTTGAAAACTAGACACCAAGGGGAATACAGGATGGGGTGACTTGTCTGGCTCTCACCAGGTTCTGTTACCCAGAATCCCTTGCAAACCTCAAACTTTGTCAAATAAACCACATTTTCCTCACATTTCTGTGGTGGAAAGTTCTGGAATCTGCGTGGATCCACAAATTTCCTACCACCCAGCGTTCCCCCAGGTCTTACAATAAAAATAGTACCTCACTCGTGTGGGTGGGTCAAGTACCCGCGACAGGCAAGGGCCCAAAACTTATTGAGGAGACATCAAAATTACCTATCACAAAACAACCTGGTTTTGCAAGGGGGTCACCTGGGTTTTTGCCCCCGAGCTCGGCGGCCATCTTGGGAAACCTATCAAACCCACACATTTATGAAAACTAGACACCTGGGGGAGTCCAGTGAGGTATAGCTCGCGTGGACCCCCCAACATTTTCCTACCCAGAATCCGCTGCAAACCTCAAATTTAGCTGAAAAAATCACACTTTTCTCAAATTTCTGTGTGGGAAAGTTCTGGAATCTGCATGGATACACAAATGTTCTACCACCCAGCGTTCCCTCAGGTCTCCCGATAAAAATGGAACCTCACTCACATGGGTGGGTCAAATACCCGCTGCAGGCAAGCGCCCAAAATGTATTGAGGAGACATCAAAATTACCTATCACAAAACCACCTGGTTTTGCAAGGGGGGTCACCTGGGTTTTCGGCCCCGGGCTTGGCGGCCATCTTGGGAAACTACCAAACCCACACATTTCTGAAATATAGACACCCAGGGGGTCCAGCGAGGTATGGCTAGCATGGAGCCCCCAACGTTTTCCTACCCAGAATTAACCCTAGGCGTAGTGGGCGTAGCGGGACTACGCAGAGGTCCACGGAGTTATGAACAAACTCCCGCCTCCACCCCCCTATTAAGAAGTAATTCGACATTAATTAAAAGTAAATTAAAAGGTTTGCAGGGGATTCTGGGTAGGAAAACGTTGGGGGGTCCACACAAGCCATACCTTGTTGGACTCCCCCAGGTGTTTAGTTTTCAGAAATGTATGGGTTTGGTAGTTTCCCAAGATGGCTGCCGAGCCCGGGGCCAAAAACCCAGGTGACCCCCCTTGCAAAAGCAGATCGTTTTGTGATAGGTAATTTTGATGTCTCCACAATACGTTTTGGGCCCTGCCTGTCGCAGGTACTTGACCCACCCACGCGAGTGAGGTGCCATTTTATCGGAGACCTGGGGAAAGCTGGGTGGTAGGACATTTGTGTCAGCCCAGTCATCCTACAACTTTCCCATGCAGAAATTTGAGAAAAATTTGATTTTTTCAGCTAAAATTGAGGTTTGCAGGAGATTCTGGGTAGGTAAACGTTGGGGGATCCACACAAGCCATACCTCGCTGGACTCCCCCGGGTGTCTAGTTTTCAGAAATGTGTAGGTTTTGTAGGTTTCCCTAGATGGCCGCCGAGCCCAGGACCAAAAATGCAGATGCCCCCTATGTATCCGAAAATGGCCTGGTTTTGCAAGGGGGGTCACATGAGTTTTGGGTCCCGGGCTTGGCGGCCATCTAGGGAAACCTACCAAACCCACACATTTCTGAAAACTAGAGACCCGAGGGAGTCCAGGAAGGTATGGCTTGTGTGGATCCTCTAAAGTTTCCCTACCCAGAATCCTCTGCAAACCTCACATTTTGATGAAAAAATCTAATTTTTCTCAAATTTCTGTGTGGGAAAGTTGTAGGATCACCGGGCTGACATAAATTTCCTACCACCCGGGGGCGTGACTAGGAGCCACCGAAGATGGCCGCGCTTGAGTGAAACTCCGCAAAGGCGCACATCAATGGCCTGAAATCCGTCCATGAATCCAGACCCGCAGCGGTGAGATAGATCGGACCTCGGCTCCAAGACCCCCCGGGCCACGGAGAAGGTGAAACGGAGTGAATCGGAGACCGGACAGCTGTGCTAAAAAGGAGCGCAGAGGGCCGCGAGGTAGGCTGGGTGCCAGCGGTCTGCCCAGTAAGGCAGGAAAGGCTGGGACGCGAGCCGCGAGACTCGGTGGAAGGGGAAGATCCTTGGCCTTGGCAGGAATTGGAGCAGGGTATTGCTGAGAACCGGAGGTCGGCAGCATAGCCCGCGGCACCAGATCGACGTAAGCGGTGTGGGGCGGACGTGCCGTAGCACAGTGGGAGGCCTGCCGGGGCGCACCGACGGAGATCGAAGACGGAGGACTCCTGGACAGATAAGTATGGCAGAGCTGTGATCATTAGGCCTCAAAATACAGGGATGGACAGTGTGCAGCCCGTGATTGCCTGCTTCTCACAGGAACAAGGCATCAGAGATGAGGGCATATTAGCTGGCCGGGAGCAGAGCACGGGAGGAGCAGCGAGAATAAGTGGAGACGCGGCCTACCATCGGATCAAAACGGCTGCAGAGCGATCGAGCCCCGATCCCTGAGGAATCTGGGGAGAAGACACAGCCTTAGTGCCTGGAGGGGGCTATAGGAGGGATCGGCTGACGAACGGGGTAACGGACAGTTGGCGGCCTGCTATTGCGCTGTGCAATCAATACTGGGAAATGAGCCCCCAGCCCAAAATCTCTGTAGGGGGGGATTAATCCAGCAGACGGGAACCTGCTGTGACAGGAGGAGGAGCAATAAAACTGAGGAGGCAGCCCGAATAAGCGCTGGACTCCAAGCGATTGATTGAAAGAGGCGCCGGTAATCGCGGAGCCTGGGTACAATTGGGCCCCCAGGAGTAGGAGCAGCTTGGGGGACCAAGGGACGGCCCACACTATCTGTAAGACTCGTTATGGCGGCAGAGGAGACTGGGTGGCAGGAGGAATAGCTCATACAGTGCAACAAGGGAGCAATCCCACTGAAGCAGGGAAGCAGAAGAGACATGGGAAGGAGGTAGGGGAGCCGCCTCCCCCCTCCCACGACCAGTTGCATAATACATGATGGGGAAACCAAAGATCCCCACAGCCACGCAAACGAACAAAATGGACAATTACGCTATGGCGAAAAAGACGGCTGTGGCCCTGGAGGGACAGATGGAAGAAAGGGTGCTGGAAGAACCCTTGCTCACATCTATAATGCCGGCAATAGCAGACCTGAGAGGCACAATAGAATCGAAGATAGATACAGTCACCATTGAAGTGAACCTTATGAGAGCAGATTTTCGGAAAACCACGGACAAGGTAACAGCAGTGCAAGGGAATATAACGCAATTGCAAACTGTAACGGAACAGTTGGAGGTGCAGGTACAACAGCTGAAGCAACAGCAGAGTGTGATGGCGGTGAAGCTTGAAGATCAGGAGGGGCGAGCAAGACGCAACAACATCAGAGTCGTGGGCGTACCGGAGGGAATGGAGGGCCAAAGCGTGGACCTCTTCCTGGAGGACCTCATACTGAATCATTTACGCCCTAAAGGACTATCCACTTACTTTACGGTGGAGCGAGCACACAGAGCCCCTATCCCAAAACCGAGACCAGGGGCGCCAGCACGAACAATAATCGCAAGACTCCTAAATTATAGAGATCGGGATGCGATTCTACAAACAGCACGCCTGCATGGAGACTTGCATCATGAAAATGCAACGATACGCTTCTTCCCAGACTTTACCCTGCAGGTCCAAAAGATGAGGCGCAATTTCGAGGCAGTTAAAAGAGAGCTGCATAAACAGGACATTAAATATATGATGCTATACCCGGCAAAGTTAAAAATATTGGCAGAAGGGAGATCCTGGCTCTTTGCTACTCCGGAAGAGGCCTGGGAGTGGCTGGAGGGCTGGAGACGTGTGACCTCCAAGGCTCCAAAGGCGAAAGAACAGCGCACCCATGGGAGGCCGGATGGCGACACCAGACCAGACAAAAATGGTGCGGTGAAGGCTGGGGAGGCGACAGGCACCCCGGCACTGGTGACTGAACTGAACTTTGAGGCCTTCTGGTGTTGAGGACTGAAAGGGTCTAATTGTGTCTGGTGAGACGGTTCGGGGGTGGGGTGGGGATCGGGAGATGGAGGGTGGTACGTAATGGGAAAACACCACGTGGGTGTATAACTACGGGCACAAATGCAACTTTTAGGCATGATGTGATATTGTTGTTGAAGGCGCTAGCACACCCCAGCATGGCACAGTTTCGAAAGGGGCGACAGGCTCTCTGCAAGTTGGTGGGGCGGGTGGTTTCAGACCTGTCCAGCAGGGTAGCAGGGTGGGGGGAGTACCAGTTGCGGGAGATAGACTGCCATGTTGGGCAGGGTTTTCATGTTGATACGTTGTTTAGGCTCGCACATCTATGATACTGGCTCACACAATTGAGACACTCGGTAGGCCGGGAACAGTCTAAACGGTCTGGGCTGCGGGACTGACGACATCTCTCACATGACCGAAAGGGAACAGCGGTAAATATTCATGAGATATGGCTCTAAAAATCTTAACTTTGAATGTCAATGGGTTGGGTAGTAAAATAAAACGTACGCTGGTAATGCAGTACCTGAAGCGGCATGGTCCTGATATTGTGCTACTTCAGGAGATGCACCTGAAAGGTAATCATTGTAAGGCACTAGATAGGGGGGGTACAGGCTCCTTGCACATGCTGGTTACACCACCGGCTCTAGAGGGGTGGGGATCCAGATTAAGACAACTCTCCCATTCATACCGGGTCAGAGCTGGTGTGACAATATGGGTAGATGTGTTGCCCAAACCGGTACCTGGGAGAGCACGGTACTGAACATATGCTCCGTTTATGTCCCCACCACGATTACACACGGACACACTCCCAAAACTAGGAGATATCCTACTTGGGTTGCCCGAGGGAACACTGATCCTGGGTGGTGACATGAACGCAGTTATGGATCCGGCGATGGACAGACTCTCAGGGGTGGTGGGACCAGGAGGCAGAGAGCCACTAGAGGGATTTATAGTCTCAATGGACTGGCAGACCTGTGGAGGGCGCATAATTCTCAGACCTGACAATATACACACTCTTCGGCAGCACACAACAGTCACTCCCGAATAGACTACCTGTTTACATTCCAGACGCAGATGCCCCAGTTTAGTAGGGCGGTCCATAGGGCACGAGGGATCTCGGACCATTCTCCAGTGGAGGTCCGGCTGCTGGGGCAGAAGCGGATCTCTGGTTTGCCGCCGAGGTTGAACCCATGGTACTTTAGGGACAAACAGGGTAAAGACAAGTTGCTTGAATGCACGGCACAGTACTTTCAGGAAAACGAAGGTTCGGTGGAGAAGGCGTCCACTTTGTGGGAGGCATACAAAACTGTAATTAGGGGACATATGCTGGCGCAAATAAGTATACAGAAGAAGAAACACACAGAGGACCTAGAGGCGCTTGAAAAAGAGATAAGTTACCTTGAGAAAGGGATCGAAGAGGGGCGAACCCCAGATTTAGAAGGTACACACAGACTTAGACTCAAACAGCAAGAACTCAGACAGCTGAGTGTGCAAAGGGCAAGTATGTATATTAAGGGAACGCAGTGTCGGCTATATGATATGGGAGACAAAACAAATAAAATGCTCGCCTGGCTTGAAAAGAGGGATCAGGAAAGGAACTGGGTGTTGGAAATCCAGAATCCTGAGGGAACTATATGTAATACAGGGGAAACGATAGCGGAGACTCTTGCAAGGTACTATGAGGAACTGTATACTCCCTCCTCGACTCGAACTGCAGAAGATTGTGCAGAACTACTAAAAGAAATACACATGCCATTACTGACCAAGGAGGACAGGGATGCATTGGAACAAGATTTGACAATGGAAGAAATATCAGGTGCCCTTATGGATCTACAATCCAAGAAGGCAGCGGGCCCGATTGGAATACCGGTGGAGATGTCCAAATGTGTAGCCAGCAAGATCGCACCACACATATTAAATATGTAGCAAGAATCCAGGGACAAAGGGGAACTCCCAGTAGATGTTAGGGAGGCACCAATAGTGGTGATACCAAAGCATGGGACAAATCTGACAGAGTGTGGATCCTATAGGCCAATCTCACTACTGAATGTGGAAGCAAAAATTCTCGCAAGAGCGCTGGCAACTAGGCTACAGACAGGGATACCTGAGTTGGTCCACCCAGACCAATCGGGATTCATGCCCCACAGAAGCACAAGATTGAATCTTAGGAGACTATACGGTGTGCTACAATGGGCGAAGACTGCTCAAATAAAAGAGGCAGTGATATTGTCGCTTGATGCGCAAATGACATTTGATAGTGTGGAGTGGGACTACATGTTCGAAATGCTCCACAGATTGGGATTTGGGTAAAACTGCTGTACACAGGGCCGACGGCTAGAGTAAGGGTCAATGGGGCAGTTTCACGCTCTTTTCCGCTCCGAAAGGGCACGCGACAAGGGTGCTAACTTTCGCCAATGATTTTTGCCTTGGCTCTGGAACCATTGGCAGCATGGGTGAGAAATGATCCAGTCCTCTCAGGGATAGAAGGGGGCGGTGGCTGGGAGGACAGAATATCTCTGTATGCGGACGATATTTTATTGTACCTAACGAATCCGTATAGGTCGGTACACAGGGTGCTACAAATTTTCAGACTGTTCGGGAGCTACTCGGGCTATATGATTAATTGGGGCAAGTCTCTGATCTTTCCATTGAAAGGCGGTATCCCTCAGCGGTTAACTGATAGGACGCCGCTTACTCCCAAGCCTAAGTTCACATACCTGGGAATTCAAATTTCACAGAACGAGGGTGAATTCCTAACGGATAATTTACACCCACAGCTACAGCGTCTTAAAAGCGATGTGGACAATTGGAGGCAGCTACCTCTATCATTAATGGGAAGGGTCGCACTTTTTAAATGATGTCGCTGCCCAGACTACTTTATGTTTTGCAAAACACCCCATACAAAATACCTAGATCTGTATTCCAAAGTATCGACAGCGGGCTGCGTAGGCTACTATGGGATGGGGGCTGCGCAAGAATTGCTCTAGGCAAACTACAAAGAGGGGTCTATGAGGGAGGGTTGGCTGTTCCAGATATTAGAAAATATTATTGGGCTTCACAGTTGACTGTGATAAATGATTGGGCGTTCACAGATCGCAACGACCAGGCTTTTAGGGGAGACCACTGGGCAATGGGACGGAGAGGGTATTTAGCTGCAATCTATCGCAAAGGGGGTGGGAGACAGCTTCCTTCACACACACAATTGGTGATATGGGCCTGGCGAGAAACCACTAGACACCTAGGATGGGAGGGACGATTGACAGGAAGGACGCCCCTGTGGGACAGCGATATGCCCCAAGAAGTAGGGGCGTTGTCTGGTTTCAAACAATGGGAACTTTTGGGGATAGAAACGCTAGGTAACATTTGGAGAGGACAACCACAAATAAAGTTTGAATCTCTGCAAGCCGAATTTGATCTGCAAGGTCAGAAAGATACAAATATCTCCAACTAGGGCATGCTTTGCGCCGACACATCAGAGAGGGGATACGATCCCGGAGCACTCGCCACTGGAAGACCGGTTGCTAGTCGACCCCATGAGAACTAAGGCAACCTCACTGACTTATAGGAAAATTCTATACAACTCACCCAATCCTGTGGACTCTTTAAGGGGAATGTGGGAAATGGATGTGGGACTCCTTGAAGACGATGACTGGGAAGAGGCGGTACAGAGCCCTAGAGAGGTTGCGATAAGAGCCCGATTTCGTCTTATACAGCTGCGCATCCTACATAGGTCATATGTATCCAGAACACAGATACAACACATGGGTCTGGGGGCCTCCAGATATTGTGTGAGGGGATGTGGGGAGATTGGTTCCTTTTTCCATATAATCTGGGATTATGGAAGGGTGCATGCCTTTTGGACGGATGTAACGAGCATAATGTCACAAGTCACGAACTTAGATGTCCCAGTGGAGCCCCGTTGGCTGCCCTTATGTGTGACTGGTGAAGACAAATGGACTAAATATACTGTAATATGGCTCAAAATAGCAGCAGTGGTGGCCAAAAGAAATATATCCAGGTTATGGGGATCCAATTGTGTGCCAAAATTAAGAGACTGGGAAGTAGACATGGACTGGTGCGCAAGTGCGGAGAAGGCAATATACCGAACAAGAGGATGCCCTAAGAAATGGGACAAAATATGGGGTCCATGGCAGAAATATCGAGGATTGTAAGCAAACTAGGGGGGGGGTGGGGCAGCGAGACTATAGAATGATAGGAAAATGTGAGCAAGAGCGCAAAGCACATTAATCTGTCAAATGTAATTGCTGGTGTGACAATCTATACATGTGTGACATTCTTTAGGCCGTGTTCTGATGTATAGAACTTTATCTAAAAAAGAGATATAAAAAAAAATTCCTAGCACCCAGCATTCCCCCAGTTCTCCCGATAAAAATGGTACCTCACTCTTGTGGGTGGGACAAGTACCCGCGACAGGCAAGGGCCCAAAACGTATTGTGGAGACATCAAAATTACCTATCACAAAACGATCTGCTTTTGCAAGGGGGGGGTCACATGCGTTTTTGGTCCCGGGCTTGGCGGCCATCTAGGGAAACCTACCAAACCCACACATTTCTGAAAACTAGAGTCCAGGGAGGTATTGTTAGCATGGATTCCCCAATGTTTCCCTACCCAGAATCCCCTGCAAACCTCAAATGTTGATGAAAAAATCAAATTCTTCTCAAATTTCTGTGTGGGAAAGTTGTAGGATCACCGGGCTGACACAAATTTCCTACCACCCAGCGTTTCCCCAGGTCTCCCAATAAAAATGGTACCTCACTCTTGTGGGTGGTTCAAGTACCCGCGACAAGCAAGGGCCAAAAACGTATTATGGTGACTTCAAAATTACCTATCATAAAATGACCTGGTTTTGCAGGAGGGGCACCTTGGTTTTTGGTTCCGGGGTTGCGGCCATCTAGGGAAACCTACCAAGCCCACATATTTCTGAAAACTAGACACCCTGGGGAGTCCAGTGAGGTATGGCTTGCGTGGATCCCCCAACGTTTCCCTACCCAGAATCCCCTGCAAACCTCAAATTTAGCTGAAAAAAATCACTTATTTCATACATTTTTGTGTGGGATCACCGTTCCGGCACAAATGTCCTACCACCCAGCGTTCCCCTTGTTCTCCCGAGTAAAATGATGCCTCACTTGTGTGGGTGGGCCAAAGGCCTGTGACTGGGAAGAGCCAAAAACATAGGGATTAAAAGTATAGCACCGCGAATTCTAAGCGCTACATTTAAAAAAAAAGTTTTTAGCAGATTCTGCATTGGACAGCCACACAAGTGAGGTATCATTTTACTCGGTAGACCAAGGGTAATGCTACGTGGTAGGACATTTGTTCCAGCACAGTGATCCAACACAAAAATGTGTGGAAAAAGTGCTTTTTTCAGCTAAATTTTTAGGTTTGCGGGAGATTCTGGGTAGGAAAACATTGAGGGATCCACGCAAGCCATTCCTCACTAGACTCCCCAGGGTATATACTTTTCAGAAATGTGTGGGTTTGGTAGGTTTCCCAAGATGGCTGCGAGGCCCGGGCCAAAAAACCAGGCCCCCCTACAAAACCAAGTAGTTTTATGATAGGAAATTTAGAAGACTCCACAGTACGATTTGGGCCATTTCCTGTTGCAGCCACTATGCCTACCCACATGAGTGAGGTACCATTTTTATTGGGAGACCTGGGGAAATGCTGGGTGGTAGGATATTTGTGTCAGCCCGGTGATCCTACAACTTTCTCACACAGAAATTTGAGAAACTTTTTATTTTTTCATCAAAATTTGAGGTTTGCAGGGTATTCTGGGTAGGGAAACGTTGGGGGATCCACGCAAGCCATACCTCTCTGGACTCCCCCATGTCTCTAGTTTTCAGAAATGTGTGGGTTTGGTAGGTTTCCCTAGATGGCCGCCAAGCCCGGGACCAAAAGCTCATGTGACCCCCCTTGCAAAAGCAGATTGTTTTGTGATAGGTAATTTTGATGTCTCCACAATACGTTTTGGGCCCTTGCCTGTCGCGGGTACTTGACCCACCCACACAAGTGAGGTACCTTTTTCATCAAGAGACCTGGGGAAATGCTGGGTGGTAGGAAATGTGTGTCAGCCCTGTGATCCTACAACTTTCCCACACAGAAATTTGAGAAAATTTTGATTTTTTTCATCAAAATTTGAGGTTTGCAGGGGATTCTGGGTAGGGAAACGTTGGGGGATCCACGCAAGCCATACCTCCCTGGACTCCCCGGGTCTCTAGTTTTCAGAAATGTATGGGTTTGGTAGATTCCCTAGATGGCTGCCGACCCCGGGACCAAAAACACGGATGCCCCCTATGTACCTGAAAATGACCTGGTTTTGCAAGGGGGTCACATGAGTTTTTGTTTTTTTCAACAGAATCCGCTCTTCTGGAAATATCGGACACATTAAAATCTATAGCTGACAAAGGCAGGAAGGCAGTGTTAATCTTGCTTGACTTGTCTGCCGCATTTGACACCATCTCACACAGCATTCTCCTTGCAAGACTAGAATCCAGTGGCATCTCCAACATTGTTCTGGCCTGGATTAGGTCCTTCCTTACCAATTGTAGGCAAGCCGTGTCTCTTGGTACATTCCTCTCTGCCAAATGCCCTATTACATCAGGAGTTCCACAGGGTTCTTCTCTTAGCCCGCTGCTGTTCAACAAATATATGGCCCCACTCATCTCCTTGATCTCTTCATTTGAGATTGAAGTAACGTCCTATGCAGATGATACGCAACTGATCCTATCCCTGGACAAAGACTCCACCAACGCAGAACTAAATTTCAAACCATGTCTATCTGAGGTCATCCAGTGGATGAAGGCCAACTATCTCAGGTGTAACACAGACAAAACTGTGATCCTCCTGATAGGTTAAAGACAACCCCTTCCAGCCAAGTGTCTGGTGGCCGGAAGATGCTCCAGCACCCCCCTCTACTGTCAAAGTAGCAAAAAACCTGGGAGTGCAATTTGACACCTCACTCTCCTTCCGACCACACGCCTTGACGTTGGCAGGGACCTGCTTTAATCTTATCAAAACACAAAAAAAATTCTTCGACTTCATCCCCCTTCCTGCTAGGAAGACAGTAGCAGTGGCGCTGATCCTTTCACGCCTAGACTACTGTAACAGTCTCTTAGCGGGAGCCAATAAACAAACACTAAAGAGACTACAGGTGGGTCAACATGCAGCTGCTCGCCTAGTCCTGAAATTACCTCGCAGGTCCTCCGCATCAGCAACTCTTAAAACCCTCCATTGTCTTCCACTGCATAAGAGAATCTTATTCAAGATACTCTTAATTACCTTCAGAGCATCGTTAAACCTAGGCCCTACGTACCTCTCAGCTAGATTCACCCCACACACCACGGCTAGGACTCTCAGATCTTCATTGTCAAACCTCCTCAAACCCCCCTGTTTTAGATATAAAACCAAGGGAGGAAAAACTGTAGCCTCTCTAGGAACCAAAGCATGGATCTCATGCCAACTCAACTGAGGCTCTTGAAAACAGAAACACAGTTCAGGAAGGCACTGAAGACCTGGATTTTTGGATCCTCAGATGAATTCTGCCTATCCCTCATATAGGGTCTCCCCCTCCTGCTCAGTCTTGACCTTCCTCCGCCCAGCGCCAGGATGCTCCTTCCAGAGTGACAGCCAGCGCGTTACAAATACACAAATCAAATCAAATCAAATTATGGAGACTTCAAAATTACCTATCATAAAACGACCTGGTTTTGCAGGGGGGGGCACCTGGGTTTTTGGCCCTGGGGTTGCGGCCATCTAGGGAAACCTACCAAGCCCACACATGTCTGAAAACTGGACACCCTGGGGAGTCCAGCGAGGTATGGCTTGTGTGGATCCCCCAAAGTTTCCCAACCCAGAATCCCCTGTAAACCTCAAATTTAGCTGAAAAATTACTTTTTCCATACATTTTTGGGTGCAATCACCGTGTCGGCACAAATGTCCTACCACCCAGCGTTCCCCTTGTTCTCCTGAGTAAAATGATACCTCACTTGTGTGGGTGGGCCAAAGGCCTGTGAACATAGGGATTAAAAGTATAGCACTGCAAACATTTTTTGGGTGGGGCCATTGGCATGCCCATTCTGGGCAGCCACCACCCCTATGTATAAAAAAAAAACCCTGGTGCCTAGTGGGTTTTCTGCCCCCCCGCAGGCAGATTAGGGGCTATTGCCCCCATATACCTCCTGGGGGGGCAGAAAGTCTTTTGACTTCTTTGGGGGGGCAGGGTGGGGGCATTGGGATGCCCATTCTGGTCAGCGCCCACCCCATGCCTATAAATAATCATCCCTGGTGCCTAGGGTGCTTTCTGTCCCCTGGGGGGGCATATTGGGGGCTACTGCCCCATCTGCTCTCCAGGAGAGGGGACGAAAGAGTTTTTGTGGAAAAATCTATGGGGGGAGCAAAGGCCATTGCCCAAGGGGCCGCTCTCCCCTCCCTGGTGCTAGTGCGTGGATCCCTGCTTGGGGATCGCCCTCCTGGGGTGATCCCCAAGCAGGGATCAACTAGGGAAGGGTACCATTGGAAAGGGGAGATTCTCTCCTTTCCAACGATACTGCTTCCATGTGTGTCAGTGCTTGGGGGCTGAAACTGTGAAACTGAAACTAAGTTTCAGTTTAGTTTTCATTGTAATGACAACAGCGTGCCATGCGCGCGATCGTCATTACAATGAAAACCCCTAACAGGCCTCGGGAGGTTGGGGAAGCTCTTCCCCACCTCCCAAGGCAAAAAAAAAGGGAAATCCCTCTGCTCTCTGCAGCAGAGGGATTTTCCGTGCCTGTACTCATGACAAAATAGTTCCGTCATGAGCACAGGAGCACTGGTGCTCATGACGGAACCATTCCTTCATGAGCACCCGAAGGGTTAAACAAACAGGTGCTGCCAGCGGTTGATTGTCCATTCTGCAACTCTGGTATTTCTCCTGGAGGCTTCAGACAAGGGGGGCGCTTTTAGAGCTGGGTGAGATGCCATTACCCAACCATGAAGGCCCTCATGTCCCCTCTTTAACCACAGCAATGTTAAACTGGTTTGAACATTTTTACATCAGCTGATTTTGGTTTCCAGACCAGCCCTTGGTGGTATTTGAATTAATAATGTTTCCCGTTTGGCTAGACATAGGGAGAAGCAGGCAATAGTCACTTGGACACCTGCATTCTTCCCCACCGAGGCCATCTAACACAGTTTCCAAATGGGAAGCGGTGCCAGAGGGGAACCAGTCAACACCCCCCATGAGGTCTCTGTAACTTTTCAAAGACACATAATGGCAAATGTGGTCACAAACCATTGATATATTCAATTGTTAATTGTCATTAGGAGAGGACACCCCTTTCACATACCCCATAATTGCAATGAATGATTTACAAAACCTCTTTTAAATTCCAATACACAAAAGGCTTTTACATTTGCAAAAGGGTTTTAATACAAGGCAAACACCAGTTTGCGGTTGCAAATCATGTGAATTTGTATGTCACATGGTTTTTTTCCTCAAAAACATTTTGTACATTACAAAGAAGCTACTATCAGGCATCTTGTGTATACAACATTTTAGCAGCACCTAAGCAACATCAATGTTAAAATAAAATAGAGAAATAAAGCCAATACAATTCTTAAACACATTTATTAAAAAGTCAAACAATGTAATTAATGAACATAGCAAAACCCCAATGCCGAAAATTGTTTTAGTGGGTCTGGGATTAGGCATTTTTAAAGAAAACAGTCAAATACCCAGCACAGAAAACAATGGGAGCCAAAATTCTGTGAATGCCAGTGTGGCACACTAGACCAGGATAAAACAGCTACTTGCAATGGAGAGAAGTCAAGCAGAGGATGCCGGTCACCCAGTCAATACCTATTGAGGGCTAGCAGTTAGGCACCATCTGCAGCCGACTGGTGACAGAGCAAGTGTCAGGTAAGGGTGAACAGTTTGTTCCTGATCAGCATCGTTATCTTCAGATTTAGAAACATGTTCACAACTCAATATCCTGCAGAATGGTTAGTAGCCCTGACCGAAAAGGACTGCTTGAGGCCAGTTATCTTTTTCCAGTGCTACAGAAACCTTGAACTTTTCTTTCAAAAGCTCCAAGGACCAAAAACCTGGAAAGCTGTCTGTCTAGGTTTTTTGGGAAAGCTAGGGACCTTGCCCCAATCCTGCTGAGTCTGAAAAATTCTAAAGTTCAACTTTAAGAAACATTGAAAATGTTCTTTCTGGAAGCACCCATGGCTCCCAAACTTTCAGAACCTGTTCTTGGATCTCAGTTGGAGGCAATTTTCCAAACCACACTTTTCAGGACCTCAGCCATGTTCTAACTGGTCCAGCAGACTTTCTCTAAAGCAATACATTGCAGTACAGTACACTCTGTAATTGGTACCATCTTCAATATATTGCCACAGCAGCCTCCGAATGGATTCTTTGTCTAAAATAATGCGGTCTGTAGAGGAGATGCCCTGGAGAAGAAGGTTTGATTTAAAGCACTAGCACTCTTAAGTGGATCACAGCATGAAAATACCCAGTATAGGAGCTGTCAACAGACTTGTAAGATGTTGGCTAAGGGGGATACACTTCTAAAATAACCCCTGCTCACCCCTTGGTAGCTTGGCACAAGCAGTCAGCCTTATCTCAGAGGCTGTGTACAGCATTTGCACATAACCAACAGTAATACAATGAAAACACTAGAAAAGGACACAACACCAGTTTTAGAAAAATATCCAATATTTCATCTGTGCAAAACAAGACCAAAAACGATGAAAATCTACCATACAGTTCTTAGAAATATCATTTTTTTATTTTTATTTATTTTTATTTTGCCACAAGGTACCTTTTAATCACATATAACTTAAATTCATTATTAACATTCCTTTCTTACAGTTGTATAAGTTGAGTCACTTATCTCTAATATACATTCAACAAACCTTGTTATCATCATGGCAGGGCCAGTACACAGAACATAAACCAATAACATAAAGCCAATTACATAATATATATAATATACATATATTTAGAAATCGTCAGGACTTAACCAATTCCTGTTCTATCTGCTGGCTCAACGGATCCTTTTTTAAACCAATTGGTCATTGGTCCCCATATCCTACGTCCCTTCTCTCTTGCACGCCAACCCTTGTTATTATATAATGCCGTTTCCTGAACATGAATGTTTAATACTCGATATAGCCAAGAAGTATATGACGAGGGTTCTGTATCTTTCCATACTGAGGCTATCAAAAGTCTGGCTACTGTAGTTTTAATAAACACAAAATCTCTATGGATTGTAGATAGTTCAGCTCGGTTATCATACCCAAATAGCATCATAGATGGGGTGATAGTAATCATACGATTAGTTGTTTCTTGCCAAAAGTTCTCGATTCCCTTTTTTAAAGAACTGAGGGAATTACATGAAAAGAACATATGGACAATATCAGCAGGGCCCTGGCGACATCTAGGACATTTATCCGATTCTCGTTTCCCCATTTATATAACTTGGCTGGGGTATAGTATAAATCAAAAATAGTTTTATAATGTTGTGTCTTTAAATTGGCCACCAGGAGAGTATTTCTTCCCAGTTCCAAAGACATGTCTAGATCTACCTCTGCATCCCCAAGTTTTTCTACCCATCGTGCCTCTATTTTGTCTAAATCATCCGGTACAGTTTCCAGCAGTATGTTATAGAAATCCCCAATCCGGGCGCCCGGTGTATTTTCTCCAGTATAGGTATTTCTCCTAGGCTAAATGATCCCCTTTCCAAGCGTTTTAGACATCCCTTCATTTGGATATACTTAAACAATGTCCCTTTATCAATTCCAAACTCCTCTACTAAATCCGAGAAGGGGATTATCTGTGCTTCGTCATTATATAGACACGAAGCCCGTATTATACCTGCCCGCTCCCAATCCTTAGCCATACCATCCATTATTTCTGCTGGAAACAGTGATGACCCCCATAGCGGTGTATATCTATTAAGTTTGGGAACTTTCAAAATCTTGCTGGCTTTTATCCAGACCGACATGGCTGCTTTGATGCATTTAAAGCGGATATTCTTATAATAGCTCGGTTCCCATTGTCTAAGAAACAACCCTTTTGCTTCCTTTCCTATGGCGAGCTGATATATAGAAGGCAGATCATCCTCTCTATCCATCCTCTCCTCCACCAAGAGAGTACCCATCTGCTGCAAAAAAGCTGCCCAGTAGTAAAAAAGTATGTTTGGGGCAGCCCAACCACCTCTTTCCCGAGGAGAGTTAATATTCTCAATGCCCGTCTTATTTTATGATAATTCCAAATGAAATTCGAAAAAATAGCATTCATTTTCTGGATTATATTGGGCTGCAATATGAGGGGAATGGAATGAAACAGGTACAGAATTCTAGGAAAGATTTTCATTTTTAACACATTTATCCTACCAACTATAGTTAAATGCAATTTATCTATTCGCCGGAGCTCCTCGCTGATATCTTTAAGTATAGGGTCAAGATTATTTGTCCATAACTTATCTAAATTAAATCCTATCCTTGCCCCCAGGTACATAGCAGAGTCAGTCTGTCGTTGATCTTGTAATACGCACTGTCTCGAACAGATTACCTGAGTCTTACCCTTATTAAATCGATAACCCGACCTGCTCACAAATTCCTCTGCCATACTTTCGATTTCCGTAATTGCCACTCCTGGCCTAGATGTAACTATGGTGATATCATCCGCATAAGCGAGCACTTTGGTCTCGTAGCCATTAACTCGATACGGTTCAATTGCAGCATTTAAAATCAGCTGATTAACAAAGGGATCTATATATAAAGCAAAAGGATTGGGGAGCACGGGCAACCCTGTCTGGTGCCCGTGCTACCGAGATTGGATCGGAAGCATTCCCCATCACTTGCAGCCTTGCAGTAGGTTTATAATACATCGCCTGGATAGCAGTAATCAGCCGCGGGCCAAACCCTCTCTCCGCCAAAATTTCCCAGAGATATTGCCACGTCTACCGGTCAAAAGCCTTTTCGGCATCCAAGAGGATCACAGCCAAACCATCTCCTTTAACTTCCGCTATGTCTATCAGAGAAATCACCCGTCGAATATGATCTGTAGTGCTTCTGCCAGGTATAAAGCCATGCTACCATGGCGAAACCAATTTAGCTATGATCCCCTGGAGCCGATTGGCTAAGACCTTAGAGTAAATTTTGGCGTCAGAGTTTATTAACGATATAGGCCTATATGATCCTGGCAACTCAGATGGTTTTCCTTTTTTTAGAAATATTACTATCTCGGTTTCCTGTCATGATCTGGGGGTATCCCATGATATTGCACATCTAAAAACAAATCTTGTAATATTGGAACCAAAATTGATTGCAGAGCTTTATATATTTCAACTGGGATTTTATCGGGGCCAGATGCTTTCCCCGAAGATAGGGTATTCAGAGCTATCCTTGTTTCTTCCAATGAAATTTCTTTTTCCAGTTCAGAATGTGTCTCTGCGTCCAATCTACCAGATCCTAAATAATTCCTCGTACTTCTTACCTGTCCTGAGTCGCCAGGATCCAGTTGATATAGTTTACTGTAAAATTGTTCAAACACCTCCGTGATTTTTATCGGGGTGTTTTGCAATTGCCCATCAGAATTCTTTATTGCGGCAATATTATTAAATGTAGCCCGTTGCCTGATCCTAAGAGCCAATAGTCTGCCCGTCATCTCCCCATATTCATATCTCTCTCTTTGATATGTCTGGTATGCCTGAGCCACTTGTACTTGAAACAGACTATTAATTTCCGCCTTAGCTACTGCTATCTCCTTTCTAACCTCCCCCAATCTCTCAAAGTTCCCATGCCCTAGTAGATTAATATGTTCTGTCTCTAATTGTGACAATTTAGTCATGAGTGCAGTAATTTGATCCTTACGATGCTTACGCTGCTGACCAACAAAGCTTATTACTTGTCCCCTCAAACTAGCTTTAAATGCATCCCACACCATCGCACGGGAGGTACTATAGCGATTGGCATCAAAAAACTCCCTGGTCCAATCTTTAATAAACTTTAAAAAGTCTTCATCGGCTAATAATTTCCTATCAAAAGTCCATGGACGAGGCTTCCCTTCCCTATCCTGGTGAGTTATTCCCAACAGGAGAGGATTATGATCTGAGAAGATTTGTGGCATTTTAGTGATTTCCGCCTCCCCAAGAATCTGAGCTGAAACCAAAAAGTAATCCAAACGTACGCTTTTTTGATGTGGACTTGAAAAGTACGTAAATCCTGGATCTTTATCATTCTTGGCAGCCCACACATCCTCTAACCCATGACTAGTCTTAAGCATATTTATTGCCTGATTAACCTTTGGTTTCCTTCCAGTGTACCCCAATCCTATCTCCCGTGAAATCCCAAGATGAATATTAAAATCTCCACATAGAATTAGTGGGGTTGGCCATGTAGCTAACTCTATCTCCAACTCTTTCCAAATTTCAGGATCATCCTGATTTGAGGCATAGATAGTCCCAATTGTCAGCCCTGAGCTTAATGAGACAATTGCCCATCGGCCCCATTTATCTGCCAGAGTACGCTTACTTATTCCCACTTTATGTTTAATAAAAATCGCTACTCCCCTAATTGTAGATGTCTGTGAGGAGCAGACTGCCATGTCATAGCCACTTATCTGAAGTACCGCCCGATTACCCCAGGGAATATGTGTTTCTTGTAAGCAAATAATTTCTGGACTAATATATCGCAAAATTTCGTAAATCTTATTTCTTTTAGCCCTATCATTAAGCCCTGCCACATTAACTGTGCACATCTTTAACTTATCCATAACCTACACCACAAAGTATCCACCTTGCCTGCTCTATACTCATTTTACTAAATCTTTGTTTCCTCTTCACATTTTCTATGTACCTTGTCTGGCTTTTTCTCTCGCCCCTCCCCCTCCCTCTCCCCCACCCTCCCTGTCGTCCAACACCCCACCCTACCCTACCCTCCCTCCTTCCTCCCCATCTCCTCCCCCTGGAAGCAGCTAGACCAATGGTCTAGTTGGCGATGTGGCAGCATAACACCATGATCCATGATACACCCCCTCCTATAATCTCTTTATCATGATGTCTAACATTATTACATCATAACATTAAGTTAGCACATTTTCTGACATTATTAGATCATAACTTTAGGTTACTTGCCACACTAAGCCATATATACTGATATTAACTCCTACACCGAGTCATCCTACTCCTTCCCCTTTAATTCCTCCAAAAATTCTTTAGCCTTGACTTCTGATGTGAAATAGCGAATGCTATCCCTAATTATAATTTTTAGCTTTGCTGGGTTCATAAGATATGCCTGTGCTCCTATTGCTTGAAACTGACTTATCATCTGTCTTAATCTCCAGCGCCGTTCAACAGTTACATGACAGAAGTCGGGGCGTGTAAAAAACTCTACATCTTCCAGCTTACGCTTGCGATCTGGTCTAGCCTTCTCAAAGATAGTCTGCCGAAGAAGAAAGTTCCCGAAATAGACAAGTACCGCTCGAGGTCTACCATCTCCAGTTACAGCTGACGGTTGTTTAGCAGTCATGGGCACCCGATGCGCTCTTTGGATTTCATGTGCCCAGTTCCAGCCTTCTACTTCAGGAAAAGCTTTAGCTAAGAGGTCAATCATATAGAGACGGATATCTGTATCCCCTTTATCCTCCGGGATACCTAAAAATCGGAGATTATTTCTCCGTTGACGGTTTTCCTGTTCTTCGAGTTTCCATTGAACATCTGTAAACCTAGCCTCATGTGATGCGGACTGCACCTGTATTGACACCTTGTCTGCTTCCATATTGCCCGTTCGTGTTTCCAATTCCGTTATACGATCCGAGATTTCGGTGCACACTTTCGCTATTTTCCGGACTGAGCCCTGTATTTTCCGTATGGCTGCTTGAGAACGCCTGCCATCTTGTCGGGCCTCTTCTCGATGTGCCATGACTGCCTGTAGTATCGCGTCCAGCATTGTGGCAGGGACTTCTTCCATATCCGGGACCTGCTTACTTCTGCCCCCAACTAATTGGTTTACCGGCGAGTAATCCCAGTTTAGTTCTTGTCCATCTAGATTAGCGTGTGTTAAAGGGTTAGTCACCCTTTTAGCCATCCGTAACGTTATAGCGGAATCCCCTTCACTAGCGTCTTTAAAGTTCTCATTTTCTGCCTCGCTGATGCTAGTCATGGAGAGAGAGCCATCCACTGATTCTGTTTCATCAGATAATGAATAAAAATAATCAATTGACTCAATATCAGTCTCCTTCTCTCCATAGATCTTCTGCACACAGTGTGTGGTCCGTGCATGGAATGAACCCACAGCTTTCACTCCTATATTTGCATCTTCTTTACCATGTATGAGGCCCGCCATAACTTTCCCAGTGCCAGGCTGCTGTGTTGTAGGGAGCTCTGTCTGGCTAATCTGGTTAGATAGGATGTTTTCTATAAAGACCTCTTTATCCTTTGCCTGGGGACTCATATTTTTTTCACCCTGCTGCCCCTTATCCATAGCGTCCTCCCCGCCATCATCTGCCCCCTCACTGAAGATCGTAACACCCACACTTGGGCCCCTGACCATACTTGCTTCGATTTTGTCCCCCTCAGGTTCAGAGGGTTTCACCAGGTCTGGCTTAGCTATTTCGGGCATCTCATATATAGTGGGAGCGGCAAGGTAATTCACAGCATCTCCCAAATTTTTCTCTTTTTCCTGTGATATTGTGTTGCTTATTGCCTCGCCATGCTGTTGAGTATCCAAAAGAGTGCCCACCTCGCTCAGCCGCTTCTCACTCTCTGATGTTGAATCCACCGCAATCGCTTTACCGCTGGAGGCCGTCTTCTCGATGCACTTTTCAGACCTCTTTGTTCCTGCAAACAGCTCTGCAATAGTTGACCCGGACCTCCGCCTCTGATTCTCCTTTTCGCCTGTGAGCTCCTTCCGGTTCGTATTCTGGCCTCGGCGTCCGTGTACTCGGGTCATTCCAGCTCCCGCAGCTCCACACCTGATTCCGCTGCCGCGTCCCCGGAGGCGGACCGGCAACAGTGACATTTTTCGTCGTCTTAGCCCGCGTTGATGGGGGGACTTTCGGAGGCATTACGTCCTGATTCGAGCCAGCCTGCTCGCACGAACGCACCCGATCCAGATAACAGGCGCCCGGGTTCAACAGCAGCCAACAGATCCTCCAGCAGGTGAGAGCCAATTCTGTCTGTATTTCGTTTTTTCCCAAGATTGTTGCCAAAACATAAACGCTACAAAGTATCTTTTCACAAAGGGTTTCCGATAGCGAGTTCAATAGCGCCGAAGTCATCCTTTAGTTAAGTCATCTGAAAGCGTACGAGGTGTGCATGGTCATGGTATTTTCCTGCTGCTGCGACAGCCAAACCTAGCCTGCCGCCATCTTGCCTCCACTCAGTTCTTAGAAATATCAATAAGCAAAAATTGACTTAAAATACAGTTCCTTGAGGTCGATAGCTCCATCCAAGGCTATCACGGCATCATGAATAACAAATCCAAACAGTTGTGGCTGACAGCGGTGTCATGGGCCAGGGTTGGTGTCGGAAAGACCCTCAAACAGTACCTTTAGAGATGCAGGGCAGGACCTCGCAATGAGCTCCGAAGAGCCGGCTTCGGCAGGTGTCGGTTCGGGAGGTTTGTGCAGGAGTCGTCCGGCCCTTGAAGTCACACGTGTTGCAGATTGAACTCCGTGTGGTTGAAGTAAGGAGCACTGGTGTCAGAGGATGCTGGGGCTGCAGTGCGAAGCGCAGCAGTGCGGTGTGAGGTGATAGCAGGTGGCACTGCAGGCAGCGACTCGGGGAAGGCATCCATCGGTGTTGGTGAGACCAGGGGTGCGGAGCGAAGTGGTGCAGAGCTCATCGCTGTGCTGGCAGGTAACGGTACCTACAGCGGCATTGTCGTTGCTGAAGCACTGTTGTCAGCTGACGAACCGGAGTCGATGGTGCTGGCGTCAGTAGGCCAAGGCTGCGGTGTGGGACGAGGCAGGGCATTGTGTAACTTACGAGTTGTGCCCTCAAACCACGGAGCAAGCAGCAGCTTCGATGTCGGCGTGGAACAGCGTTGTCAGGGATACCAGGGTGGCAGTGGGAAGTGAGGCAGTGTGAAGTGTGGTGCCCACAGGTCACGGTGCAAGCAGCGGCTGGGTGGCAGGGTCGGATGGCGTCATCAGTGAGACCAGGGTTGCGGAGCAAAGTGCGGTGGTGACCTCTGCGGTGCCTTCAGGAAACGGAGCCGGCAGCAGCGTCGTTGATGGCGTCAGTTTGCTTTTTCTTCTGTTACAGCACAAAACACACAGTTCCCAGTGCTGGTAGCAAATGAACTTGAAGTCTTTGCTGTTCCTGAGACTTCTTGAACAGGGGGCAAGCTCTACCTCAAGGCCTTGGAGAAACTCAATCAAAGAAGTTGCAGAAAGTTCAGTCTAGTCCTTTCTCTGCTGAAGACAGAAGCAGTCACTGTAGGCCAGCACAGCAAAGCATACAGCAAAGTGGCAGTTCCTTCTCACAGATTCTCCAGCTCTTCTTCTTGGCAGGTTCCTTGATCCAAAAGAGTTCTAAAGTTCTGGGGTTAGGGCCCCAATATTTTACCACATTTACTCTTTGTTCTCTTTGTGGCAAGGGTCTCTGAGCCCAGTTCAAACCAATTCTGCCCACTCTGGCCCAGCTTCACTACAGGAGGTGGAGCCAGTATTGTGTAGAGGAGACACTGACTATTCAGGTGCTAGTGAAAAATACTCCCTCTAAATGCAGACCATGGCTATTCAGCCCAACTATGAGTCACCCAGAAAAGGCAGGACACACCTCAAACCCCCTTGTGGCTGTCTACAGTGAATGCACATTCCCAGCCTCTGTCACTCCAAAACCAGACAGTCAAAACACAAACCAGCAGAGGCACACAAAATGGTTAGACAAGAAAATACCCACTTTCTAAAAGTGGTATTTTCAAACACATAATATAAAAATCATCTTTAATAAAATATGCATTTTTAAATCTTGAGTTCAGGCATACTATACTCTATGTCCCTATCTTGTCCTAATGGAAAGTTAGGCTTGTAAGATGTTACAAAGCAACCCCCATGTTAGCCTATGGGACAGATAGCCTGTCAATAGTGAAAAACGAAATTGGCATTGTTTCACTATCAGGACATGTCACACACACCAGAACATGTCCTACCTTTCACATACACTGCACCCTGCCCAGGTGGGTACCTTAAGCCTACCTGAGGGGTGCCTTACAGGTAAGAGAAGGGAAGGTTTAGGGCTTGGCAAGTAGGGGCATTTGCCAGGTCGACATGGCAGTAAAAGCTGTGCGCAGACACTGCAGTGGCAAGTCTGAGACACCTTTGAAAGGCTGCTTGTGTGGGCGGCACAATCAGTGCTGCAGGCCCACTAGCAGCATTTGATTTGCAGGCCCTGAGCACACATAGTGCACTGTACTAGGGGCTAAGTAGTAAATCAAATAAGTCAAACATGGAAACACCAATCCGTAAACACAACTTACAGTAGGCGCACTTGCACTTTAACACTGAACAGCAGTCAGAAAGTACGCAGAGGCACTAAACCAGCAAAACGAAGTCCAACATACCATTGAAAACAGGAGTCCAGAAAGCAAAAAGACAGGGGAAACACACCAAAAGATGCCAGGTCTTACAATCCTATAGGCGGAAAGTTGAACAACTGTACTTTACATCTTTCTGGGCAAATGTCTGAGCTGAGGGAAATCTAGTGACAGTTATTGTAGGAGATGGGTGCCTGGTATGACCTCTTTAGGCAGGAAAAACTTAATTAGGTGATTGATTTATTTGGAAAAATATTGTGCTAATGAGATTGCTACTCATTCCTGAACTGAGTTACTCCATTTTAAATTTCTAAACTTAAAGCAGGCTTTGATAATGGCAAAGTTACCTTGGAATTAGCACAAAGTAGCAATTTTAATGTTTGTCACTGCTGTCATCATACCTGTCACTTCTGAACTTTACATAACTGGGTCATGCAGATGTCAAGGCACACTTTACAAGTGACTGATCTATTGGTAAAGTTATTATTAAACATGTCAAATTGTCTTAATATAACATGCTCATTTTGCTGTTGCCTGAAGCATTTTCTAGTGCCACTGGAATTCAATAAAATCGTCAACGAACACTACTTCAGTGTACAACACAATATACAGATGAGAAAAATCATGATTGATAACTGCTTTTGCAGAATGCGCATTTAGGGGTCGATTACGATGGTGGACGGAACAGCCATCCGTCCACCGTTCTCGCGTTAAAAAACTGCCCGCATGTACCGCGGCATTGCCGCCGGTCAGATTACGATGCAATGCACGTAAAGTCCGACCGCGGTAGACAGAATACACAAAAGACCGTCCGTAACGGTCGGAAAAGCTGTAAATCCGACCGTGGCAGACGGGGAAAGCTGTTCAATGGACTCAAAAGGCCGCTACTGCCGCGGAATGACCGCACGGCCAATTACGATGAGATAGCGGAGCTGGCGTAACGATCATTGCTGTTCTGACCACCGCAGTCACGCTCAGGCAAAATGAATGGCGGTCGGAACAAACTTCACTACAATGCTCAAAGTGTGCCTGTAATCTCTGCAGCCCTCAATCACATCAGACACGCACCAATGATACACCACAAATGTATTCCTGAAATGAAAGCCATGGTCAGCATGGAAGAGACACCTGGTGGTCATCACTCATGTGGACACACCCACATACCACAGTATAAAACCAACTCCTTTCTGGACAAGCATCCTTTGCAAAGCAGGCTCTGAGACAGAGAGACAGAGAGAGATAGGACACCATTTTGGCACACAGCACAACATCACACCCACCCAACTCCACACACCACCACTTCTCATCCACACACCTGACATACCTCACACATCTTCATCCACCTTGCACCCTGCACCTTTCATTCATTTGCACCATGCCCAATCAATAAATGCCCAAATTCTCAGACACAGAGTTGAAAGTGCTGGTTGACGAGATAATTAGGGTAGAACCACATTTGTATGGGAACCTGGTCCAACAGACCCCAATTGTGCGCAAAAATCAGATGTGGGCAAGGATCTACAACAAAGTAAATGCAGTAGGGACCACCCTACACACACTGCGTGACATCAAAAGGCGTTGGACCGACCTCAAGGCCCGGGTCAAGGTTCGGGCCCAGAGGAATCACGAGGCGGCACAAAGAACTGGTGGCGGCAATCCCATTCCACCACTAACCTTCAATGAATGGGAGGAGAAGGTGCTTGCCATACTGCATCCAGAGAGTCTCACAGGAATCGAGGGGGGAGTGGAGGCTGGTAAGTACAAACAAAATGATCACATCCCACTGTAATGTACTGTTGTGTACAACAAGTGAGCCTCAATTGCCAGACCAAATCAAACTCATGTAGAATGCACGCTTTCAAGATGAATGTCCCACAAGGCTAGCATTTCCTTCCTCTGCTTCACCTCACAGGTAGGTAGTCAGCTCATGCACCCTGGCCTCCCTCCCAAACAGCATGGAGCACCCTCCCCACCCCAGAGCCATGTGGCAGCCATCACAGTCGACAGTGCTTCCTAACAGGTAGGTAGCCATCTTACTGGGGAGGGGGTTGTTGAGACCTGAGAGCAAGACCACCAATCCCACAAGGCCCTCTGTACTCCCTCCCAAACAGCATGGAGCACCCTCCCTACCCCAAAGCCATGTGGCAGCCATGACCGTCGACAGTGCTTCCTAACAGGTAGGTAGCCATCTTAAAGGGGAGGGGGTTGTTGAGACCTGACAGCAAGACCACCACTCCCACAAGGCCCTCTGTACTCCCTCCCAAACAGCATGAAGCACCCTCCCTACCCCAGAGCCATGTGGCAGCCATCACCGTCAACAGTGCTTCCTAACAGGCAGGTAGCCATCTTACTGGGGAGGGGGTTGTTGAGACCTGACAGCAAGACCACCACTCCCACAAGGCCCTCTGTACTCCCTCCCAAACAGCATGGAGCACCCTCCCATCCCCAGAGACATGTGGCAGCCATCACTGTCGACAGTGCTTCCTAACAGGTAGGTAGCCATCTTACTGGGGGGGGGATTGTTGAGACCTGACAGCAAGACCACCGCTCCCACTAGGCCCTCTGTACTCCCTCCCAAACACCATGGAGCTATATGCCCACCACATCCCGCACTTGTTAGCCAACTCTGTAAAGCTCCATAAGTTGTAGCCAGTGCACACACAGCTAATCCCATTGAGAGGTCACATTAATCACAGTGTCATTGATGAAGTCACATGTGACTGCAAAGCAAAACCCAAGAACGCAATGGCCAAAATCCAATGTGCAAGTCCCATTGTCTCAAAGCATAAAAGCTAACATCAACACAACACATGCATGGAGACTCAGTCAAACATCACAAACCACAGGAGGTCAGTACAAAGAGCACAACAGAAATCATGAAGTTGCGGCATAGTAGACAGATACTCATAGAAAAGTCACAAATATCCTAGCATCAACTGAAGTGGATGAGCAACAAGTTGGTACCAGAGGCCATGTCCTTGGAAATACAATGGGGTATATTCACAAGAACGTGTGATAACTACCGCAGGAGTAGCGTAACGCAACTTTCAATAACGCAGCCTATCACGGGAAAATAACCCAGTGTCAACGTGGAATTCACAACAAGGCGGTACCATGCGATTGTCACCAGATAATGCGTCAAATGACAGCGTGTAAATCAACACCACGCCCAAAAAATGCGAAATGCGAACGCGAGAAATCATGCGATGAGGCCAATCGCGGTACAAAAAGCTGCGAAAAGCAGCCTCAGGCCTGCAACTCCCACGCGTCTGGCGGGCAATTGCACCATAAAAACCACAGGCACAACACACCAGAAACAAGCCAAAGCACGTAGCAACATCCATGCACCCTGACCCAGCACAGAGGCAACGCGAACCCCACAACCCCCACAGACCACCAGCAAGGAACAAGTGGGTCGGGGAAGGCCAAGGAGAAAATGGAGAGGAAGACGGGGTGCAGACCGCAGGAAAACAAGACCAAGGCCACGGAGGCGACAGAACACTACCAGCAAATGACCCACAAGCAGACCGCCTGGAATGCAGTCGCAGAGCCCAGGAGGCCAATCCAGGAGGCCAAGAGGCTCCGCCAGGACGTGACAACCTAAACCAGGTACAAACCCGCTGCCAACAGGAAGGCAGCAACGGCGACAGGAGGTGGCAGTCCAACGACACAGGAGGGGCAGGAGGAAAGCCAGGCCACAGTCATCAGTGTGGAGAGGGTGCAAGGAGTAGGGAGTACGGACACAGCTCGACAGGACCTGACACAACAACAACAGGGTGAGGATCCAACAGGGACTGGGGGGACGGGGGGTGATGGGCACAATGCCACACATGCACAATGAGGTGTAACACACTTCACACCCACATTTACCCAGGGACATGTCCCCCATCCCCGTGGCACACTGCAGCACACACACATAGCAATCACAGCACATACCATGACAATGTTGCACAAAGTGCAACACCCACACTGCAGAACAGGGGACACAACTGGGTCCACCCAGGCGCAGAAACAGAACAATCATATTGGACAGAGCAGGGAACTGTGAGATGCACATCTACCCCTACAACCCCACATCAGCCATGTAGGCCAAATGTACACTGTCCCAACTCAAATAGCCACCACCGCCCAAACAGTCACAATGTACATTGTCACACAGTCTGCATGTCGACAAGAACAAGGCGCCAACACAATGCCAACATGCACCTCCCCTTCACAATGCAGAGGGACAAACAACACCTCCAGCAGGTCTGAACAGGCAACCCATCAGTGATGCCCGAGACGAACACCACACCCCCGACCCCGACGCCCTACAACAGCCCATGGACATCCCACACAACCCACAACCAGAACCAGGGCAGACAAGATACTCAGAGGAGAACCCAGACTCTGCAACAGACCACACAGCATGAAGCACCTGCAATCACGGCTGCCTCACAACACGTCACCCACCCACACATGGCACCCCAATGCCAGATGGCCGAACGCCAAAAGGAGGTGGCCCAACAGGTGAGGGTGTTGCCTAGCCCATGGAATGCGAACTAGAACACATACGTGGGTGTCCAATACCCTTCAGGGACCACCTACACCCCACAAAGGAGACCCACACCTCCACAGAGACACATGCACATTTCATGTTGAACTGGCTACGGGCACGTGCGCCTGGCCCCTTTATTGGCAGGGCCACATGTACAGTGACGCCTGTGCTGGATGTGTGTGGGGTGAGTATAAGCCAGCCCGCACGGAGTGCTTGGTGCTGGCAACAACCTGAAAAGTGGACACCAGTGTAATGGAAACAGAAAACACCAGCATAACAGAGTCAATTGCAGAGCAACATGGAGGGATCTGGAGTAAGGACAGAGGTCACCCAATATTCAGTCTGGACGTTCCGTAAGTTGCAGTGCACTGAGGTAGGTGCACTAGAGAAGAGCGCGCTCATGTGAAGGAATTGCTAGGATTGTGTCCCTTCGGGTTAGTCCTGATGCAGTGGGGTGTGGTACACCTGCATCAACTTCCTCATCAACGTCCCAGGTCTCCCACACTGCCTGAGGTGACAGTTGTGTCCGCAGTCCACAGCGCAATACCCAGTATCAGATCTGGGTGTGTAGCTTGACTACCGCCACCAGTCTGCATTCCTGCCTTGGGGCTCCTGCCACCTGCCCTCCCATTGTCAGTGCCTTCTCCCGTCTGCACACTTGACACATCCTCCTCCTCATGGTCCCAGGTCTTCCCCACTGCATGAGGTGACATTGCTGCGCAACCTCACAACAGAACAAAACTCAATCAGTAACGAACAATGGCTTGCAGTGCACTGAGTCACTGGCACCTGGAGTGCTGAGCAGGGCAGCAGGCCGATTATAGCATCCACGACAGGTATGGGCAACTCCGTAGGTCTGTCAGGACCACTCTTTCGACTCTGGCAGATGGCGGTTGAAGGTGGTCCTTGCGGTGGTGGCGTGTGCCTCCTGCGGTGATGCGACGTCTGGGCCGGTCAAGACTCAATGCCATGTGTGGGCCCTTGTGGCCCGCAGTTGGGGCCGGAGGAGGCGGACAGCGCAGGGCCACAGACACATGGCGTTGATGACCACAAGACCATCGCTACAGAGGCCATTCAATGTCTCAGAAGAAGGGGTCCCAGGCCTGAGCAGCACAGAGTTAGTGGCCCCAGATGCACTGCGGCCGGCACAGGCACCCAGCCACGGGACGGTGACTTGCGGTGCAGTCAGATGGTCCATGCGCCCTGAGCGGGTCCCCATCAATGTCCGAGGTGTATGTTGCAGAGGGTTTCGGGGGACAGTGGAAGGTGTCCTCCAGGGCATGATGTGGAAGGTCTGATGTCATCTGGAAGCAGCAAATGGAGGAGTGGAAAGCGCAACCCTCGTTTTCACCAACAATTCGGGATCAGCTACATGAGGATGTAAACTAGCCCCTAGTCCATAGACTCAAACACCCCCAATGTACGACCAGTGAGTGTCCATGAATGTCGGGGAACAAACTCAGTGGCACAGGTGCTGGGAGGGGATGCAGTCTGCGATGATGCCTGTACACAGATGTGAACTCCAAGGATGCCAAATCAAGGCGCTGTGACCTACTGGACCGCAGTGTAGGCCGGAGGCAGCGGTCAGCAGTGGCCCACAGCCACGTGTCGTTGGCTCGCATGGCACAGAGTTAGTGACACAGTGGCAGTTGTCGGTAGTGTTCAATCACCTCCGTGACAATGATCCTGTTCCCTCCGGCCTGCAACGCGTCATCCTCTTACGTCCCTCCATGAGTGCAAAGACATGAATTCAGCCTTTTGAATTACCGATGTTCAGTTCCAATTCTGGTATCCCACTCGAGCACAGCGTAGGCCGAGGGCAGTGGTCCGTGTAGGCCCACAGACACGTGTGGTTGTGATGCCATGCACAGACTTGTTGCCACCACATCGAAGGGTGTATGGTGAATAGTTCTCTGCCTCAAATAATGTTCACTGCCATGGTGTAATCAAGACTCAGTTCCAAATGTGTGACCTACCTGACCGTGGTGTAGGCCTGAGGCAGCGGTCAGCACGGCCCATTCACAGAGTGTCGCCGGCATAGGTTGGATGGCCCTACCGGCATGCGTAGTTCAGGTTCAGTGGCACCACGTGTAGCAGCCTGGCGTTGAACAGGGTTAATGGCACCACGTGTAGCAGCCTGGCGTTGAACAGGGTTAGTGGCACCACGTGTAGCAGCCTGGCGTTGAACAGGGTTAGTGGCACCACGTGTAGCAGCCTGGCGTTGAACAGGGTTAGTGGCACCACATGTCGCAAGATGCCCATATGGAACTATGCCTCTCTGAACTGGGGGGGTCTGGTACTGTGGCCGCTGGCCGGGATATGGGGTCACTGCCATTCATGACTCAAGACACAGTTCCACATGTGGGACCTACTGGTCTGAAGAGTAGGCCGGGGGCGGCAGTGGAGTACGTCAACGAAAAAGGAATAAAGCGGGCCGGTGTCGTGGCAGCCGTGATGGTCTGAGGTGCCAAGGTCTCGGGCCTCAGGCTTGTGGCTTGCGCCGGCAAGTGGTGGACCCTCCTTGACACACGCCGGTGTCGGAAGGTGATCAGTGTGGCCTGGCTGCGCAGTGGCTGGCCTGACGGGTTTGTGGACCAGCATGCTGGGGTCCGGCAGGCGCACGGCATCTCAGGCAACTCCGCTCACGAGGATGGCATCGGCCTCATGGTGAGGTGGGAGGCGCCGCCCTGGCAGGGATGTGGGTCTTTCCGGAAGTGGACCACGCCCAGGCCTAAGTGGTTTTTATTCACACCCCTACGCTGGCGTGGCGTACGCCGGGCCATCCCACTCCGCTGACGCTTGGAGGGGCGTAACAGGCAACATTTCCGCGACGTCCCCCACTGGCTGTGGTGACATGGTGGCGTTCACTACACTCCATACGCAAGCGGTGTATGTCGCCATGGATATGGGTGTGTTCTGCATACTGCGAGGTGTCCAGCACATCTCCGGCACTGTTGGCATTGTGTACTTTCCCAATCATGGTTCTACTGCATCCTTCACACATGCCTGGTTGCCACCTCTCCCCACATTCGGCTAGTATGTGGCTGAGGTGCCATACCGTTGCTGGCTCATTTTCAGGGCTTGCCCATGTGGACATTGTAAGTTGTTCTGTCGTGTCTGGTGGGTGGGCATATTGTTGTGCCTGTTGTATGAGATTTTGTGACGTGTGTATTGCCAGAGTTGTGAGTTGCATGGTTGTGGTGTTGAGGTGTGTGGGGTGTTCATTTGTATATTGCCAAGGGGCTGTACATTTCCCTTGTTGCCATCCTGGGAACGCTGGTTGATGATGGACTGTCGGAGGATGAAGGTATCATGCACACTGGCTGTGTATTTGAAGGCGACATTGTTGGATGTTCCACAGTGTTCTGTTGTTGCCTGCACATTGGTGTGAGACGTGTGCTTCCGGTTGCGGTGATTGTGTGCTGTGTCAGCAGGGGGCACAGGTAGTACTTTTGTGCTGTGTGTTGCCCCCGACACATGCGTGCATCCTGCTATGGCGTATGGTCCTTGCTTGGTCTCCAGCGGATCCTGCGCATTGTGTTGTACGTATGGGGACTGGGGTACCAGGGTGATGGTGATGTCCAGGACAGGTGTGGGGGACTTGGATGTGGCTGGCTGTGGGACTCCTCCGACTGTGGCGGGTGTTGGATGGGGGTCTCAGGGGCCAACACGTGCAGCCACGCCATCAGCTTTGTGTGGGGTGGGATGTTGGTTGTCCGCTGTGTTGTTGCCGTAGGCCTGTTAGGCGATGATGGTCAGGATGCGTAGGTTGGTTGTCCCTTTCAGCCTGGAGTGGAAGGTGACATTGTCAGATGTTGGGTCTGTGCGGATGGTACGTTTCCTGGGGTTCTGCTGTCTTTGTCTGCGCTGCGTCTATGTTGGTCCGGGGGGTGTTCCGGGTGTGGGATGGGGTCCTGGGGTGGTGGGGGTGGGTGTTGTGGCCCTCTTGGGTGTCCGGGCTGCATGATGTGTGGCTCCATGGCATCTGTTGCCCTTTGGTTGTGGCCCTGGGCTGTGCTCCCTTTTGTGGTGCTGGCTGCCGTCGGACTTTACACCAGGTCAGAGCAGGTGTAGATTTCCTTGTGTTAACGCGCCTTATCGCCTGTTTTGTGTTTTTATCGCGGATGTGGCTGGTCGTTGTGAATGTTGAGGTGTGCTGTTGTCTCTGCTTTTGTCACGGGAACGCCTACCCTGCATCTCATTAGCGATATTTGCGAGGGTCCTGTGTGGCGATGCTTTTTGCGGTTGCTACCGCGGGTAAATTGGTGCTGTGGGCTGTTAACACCGGCTTGTGAATGGGGGGGTACATTTAGCATGACTTTGGCTGCAATAAAGTGTAGTTAATTTGGCGATAGCTCCTTGTGAATATGCCCCAACATCTTTACATATGAA
Source organism: Calotriton arnoldi (assembly GCA_963921515.1). Taxonomy (NCBI): domain Eukaryota; kingdom Metazoa; phylum Chordata; class Amphibia; order Caudata; family Salamandridae; genus Calotriton; species Calotriton arnoldi. The sequence goes on along the minus strand of CAWUFW010007654.1, from coordinate 569,149 downwards.
ATTGTTGCTTCAGCCATGTCACATCGCTAACGAGCAATGTATATACCTCTACATCATGTTCGACTGCTGACAAACTGTATACCCAGACGTGGGTCCCTTGCTCACTTTGCCACTGGATTCAAGATAGCCTGGCTGATGACGGCTGTAAGCCAGAAACCGGTCCCAGGATGCTTGTTTCCGGTCCAGGGAAGACATGGCTTGGCAGTTCGAGCTGGACTGTTCCCATGAGGCACAGGGTCAGACTGATTTGCATATGGCCATGTCTGAACTGGGGTGGCGGAGTGAGCAAAAGAATGATGATGGATTAAACCCAGATCAGTTGACTGGGGGTGAGTGCTTGCAATGTTCAACACTCCGTCCATCATCCCCTTTGGTTTTGCTATGTTCGCCCTAAGTTGGCAGGGTATGCCCAGACGTGGGTCCCTTGCTCACTTTGCCACTGGATTCAAGATAGCCTGGCTGATGACAGCTGTAAGCCAGAAACCGGTCCCAGAATGCTTGTTTCCGGTCCAGGGAAGACATGGCTTGGCAGTTCGAGCTGGACTGATCCCATGAGGCACAGGGTCAGACTGATTTGCATATGGCCATGTCTGAACTGGGGTGGCGGAGTGAGCTAAAGAATGATTATGGATTAAACCCAGATCAGTTGACTGGGGGTGAGTGCTTGCAATGTTCAACACTCTGTCCATCATCCCCTTTGGTTTTGCTATGTTTGCCCTAAGTTGGCAGGGTATGCCCAGACGTGGGTCCCTTGCTCACTTTGCCACTGGATTCAAGATAGCCTGGCTGATGACGGCTGTAAGCCAGAAACCGGTCCCAGGATGCTTGTTTCCGGTCCAGGGAAGACATGGCTTGGCAGTTCGGGCTGGACTGTTCCCATGAGGCACAGGGTCAGACTGATTTGCATATGGCCATGTCTGAACTGGGGTGGCGGAGTGAGCTAAAGAATGATGATGGATTAAACCCAGATCAGTTGACTGCTTGCAATGTTCAACACTCCGTCCATCATCCCCTTTGGTTTTGCTATGTTCGCCCTAAGTTGGCAGGGTATGCCCAGACATGGGTCCCTTGCTCACTTTGCCACTGGATTCAAGATAGCCTGGCTGATGACGGCTGTAAGCCAGAAACCGTTCCCAGGATGCTTGTTTCCGGTCCAGGGAAGACATGGCTTGGCAGTTCGGGCTGGACTGTTCCCATGAGGCACAGGGTCAGACTGATTTGCATATGGCCATGTCTGAACTGGGGTGGCGGAGTGAGCTAAAGAAGGATGATGGGTTAAACCCAGATCAGTTGCCTGGGGGTGAGTGCTTGCAATGTTCAACACTCCGTCCATCATCCCCTTTGGTTTTGCTATGTTCGCCCTAAGTTGGCAGGGTATGCCCAGACATGGGTCCCTTGCTCACTTTGCCACTGGATTCAAGATAGCCTGGATGATGACGGCTGTAAGCCAGAAACCGGTCCCAGGATGCTTGTTTCCGGTCCAGGGAAGACATGGCTTGGCAGTTCGGGCTGGACTGTTCCCATGAGGCACAGGGTCTGACTGATTTGCATATGGCCATGTCTGAACTGGGGTGGCGGAGTGAGCTAAAGAATGATGATGGATTAAACCCAGATCAGTTGACTGGGGGTGAGTGCTTGCAATGTTCAACACTCCGTCCATCATCCCCTTTGGTTTTGCCAAACTGTTACGAATGCCAAGTAATGCCAATGTCAAAAGTCAGGTCATCTCAAATGAAATGTGCAAAACATGATCATCAAAGTTTTGCTGTGTACTGAACATGCTGACAATGTAACCTCTTTCCAACAGGTGACTCGCTAGGAGACGACCGTGACATGAATGAGCCATGCCAGTCTCCCCCCCCCAGGTAGGTGAACTCGCGGATGCAGATTCCTTGTTTTTTTAGGATCAGGAGGACCGACCTGGCCCCTCGGGCGTGGCCAGGCAAGCTCAGTCCCAGGACCTCAGTGTCCCCACCACCACCATCACGACTCCCACAACAACTGCAACAACAACGCTGACACCTGCAACAACGACCTGTGTGGCAGCCACCTCCACCATCACCACCGCTGCCTCCAACACTGTCCCTGTGGCAGTTGTCGCCAATACCACCAGGCAGCCTGGGGACGCTGGGGACAGTGTGGGGCAGCCGCGACAGGCAACACCACAGGTCCGTGTCTGCAGGGCAGGTGGGGGGTCAACTGGGGGACAGTCACAGGAGGACATTGAGAGTGAGGCCCTGGCCACCGTGAACACAGTCCTTGGTGCATACCAACAAAACCAGGGACAGATGGGCCATGTTGTGGAAGACCTGCGTGAACTCCGCCTGCTGCAATGGTCCATGGACACACGTTTGGGACAACTTGTGGAGTACATGGGCCAGCTTGTGGGTGTTCTGAGGGACAACCATGCAGCTCAAATAGCGGCACCACCACCCTGTGGCCAGCCTGATGATACTCACAACACCTCAGCAGCGGCCACAGTGAGGGGTGAGGCAGAAGACACAGACTCCTCAGACACCTCTGAGCATGCAGCAGGTTCCCCCCCTGCCAAACAGCAGAGGGGACGTCCGAGAAAGACCAGGGGAGGATCACATGGCAAAGCACCTTGCAAAACCAGTTCTAGGAGCCACCGTTGATGTCACCAGTGTTGCACAGAGCATTGACTTTGTTGTACATCCGATCCCACATTGCCACAATGATGGGAATGTTCTGTTGGACTGTGGAATTCCACCATTGTGTGTACTTCCCTAAGTATCCATGTACCAGCACTTTCCACTTCACCACTCACCTGTCACTCATGTCAAAATAAACACAATTCACACCCCTATGCCTTTGTGTCAGTAACATGTTTATCATAGTAAGTAGCATGTTAACTCACATTTGCAATGTATCACAAGATTTGAACGTGACAATCCATTGAGAGAGCGAAGGAACCTAAAACGACACAAGAAAATAAGAGTGAGTTGACATATGATGGCAAGACAGCTAAAGCACACCACTAGGCAACACTGTACAAGATGCATTCCAGATAACACTGGCCAACACCATCAATATGGACAGAAGGGGGATGGGAGGACACTACCTCACCTCCCAGCACAGTTCAACAGTTCAACCCTTAGCATCCTGGGAAAAGCACTTCTATTTAAATGCTTACTTGAATTTCCGTTGAAGTGTTTCACCAAGGTTGTTGCAGGTTAGTGCTGTGAATCTCCAGTCACATGTGTTCCTGGATATTATCCTTCATCAGTAGAGATAAAAAATGAAATTCTGTGTTTGCTGAGAAAGCTGCCACAATCCTCTCAGGTCTTTGTACCTCTCCCTGACCTACTTTGGTGAAACACTTCAGCTACATTTCAAGTAAGCATTTGAACTGAACTGCATTTACCAGGATGCTAAGGGGTGAACTGTGCTGGGAGGTGAAGCAGTGTCCTCCCATCTCCCTACTACCATCAACATGGACATGACGTAAGTTGTAAAATTCATACAGCGCTGCACAATGTAACCCTTAGCAGTGTGCCAACAAGAGTCAGCATCCAAACACATCCTGGTAAATGGCCGTTGGGGACATTGTCGCCTTCACTAACTCAAGTACAGTTTCACAGGGCTTGTAATGTATCATGCAAGATTTTTGCATGTTTTAAAAAAGGAACACCAGTCCTTGCCAACATTCCAACACTAAAGCCCCTTTTTCACGGAATTTATCTTATCCTGAATAACTACAACCGCTGCGGTTTACGGGCAGGCGTCCAGTATATAGTAACAGTTTCACAACGTGTAACTTGCTGTAGCAATGTTCTTTTTACTCCCCCATATGGGATTGTAGATAGTTAGTTGTGGCCTCACATTCCCACTATGAAAGCAGACTTCAATGAGTTAAGCAGGCACAAAGCGCTTTTGTTTCAACAAGAAGTCGCTCTCACATCAGCCCGTGAGACCTTCGAATTGCAGGTGGCTCGAACGTCCAGTGAGATTCAGTCACTGCTAAACGACTCTCCCACTCCATGTTTGGGAAATGATACACCAAATATCAAAAGCGTCTGATACTGAAGGCCTTGCACATATTTTATTAATTTGTTGGCTATGGCCTCGTTACTTCGTTTCAGACTATTTTTGGAGCACTACCGGGTGTCATTCAAGTGCATTTGGCGGTTTACCATCACTCCTTTGGCTGTTCTGCAGAGTGCTGGTTCTCCTACTGCTCTTACGCAATGGCTGCCCATCCTGTGGTCCTGGCCTACCCCGGTCAGTTGCAACTGTACCGTGATCGAATGCAGCTTATTTTTGGATGTCTGCCATTAGCTCTGCTTCGCATCAGTTATAGGCTAACCTTCTGCTATGCCTATTTTACCTTTGTGCAACCTGTGTTCTACTGTCGCTGATGCCCCTTTCAATGGGCCATTGATGTCTGCCTTTCCAACACATCTCTTGCTGATCTGGATTATGAGCTGTGGGTGAGTCCTTTGTTGGCCCACGACCAGGACTGTTCCAGTGATAGCCGTTTATGGTGTAGTGTAGTTCCTATTTCCCTAATAGGCTCAGCGCATTGGAATAATACACCCTATAGATTCGACATAGGACTGAGGTCAGTATGTCCCTATCGAGTATATTAAACTTAATTACTTTGTGCCAGCTAACTCAGAGGCCACTAGAAACTCCTTGTAAACAAGAAGGGAGTAGTTTCTGGCAACCGCATAAACATGACAACTTTGTTTCCCTTTAGAATCGGAACACTCTCAGAATCGTGGAAACAATAGATAACAGTTTCACTCAGCTAATCGTGCATGCTTAGTTTCTTCAGAGTTACACAGAAAGAATAGACAGGCGTTTCAATAAAAGGATTTATTGAACAGTCTTGTTTCTCGTGTAAGAGATATGAGCTGTTATGATCACAAGACAGTATGCAAGATATATAATGTACAGCGTAAGCAGTAGAAAGAAATAATACTGCGCTAGCATTATCTTTTAGCTATCACACATATATTCATATACATAAATAACATAAGCTAAAAATGCGAGTACTCATAAGATGCTTCTCTAAGCTAGTTCTACCCCAGTGTACCTAACCTAACCTAGGTGTAGGACAAGGTAAGAAGTAGGTGAAGTATTCTATAGTATGGTATACTAAGAGTCTGATATGCCAAGAGTCCCTCTAGGTTCTAGTCAGCTCCATACCTTGAGAATGAGAGAGGTGGGAATCTCCTTCCGGATCTCGAACTCTAACACCCCGCGAAGGGAGTCAGAACACTGGGAGCTGGATTCTCTGCGAGCAGGGATGACAGCGTCTCTTGTCAGTGCGTCAGGCCGGGATACGGGCTCCTCTAAAGTCGAGGTCTCCTCTAACTTGCTTGGGCAAGGGAAGGTATATTTATACCTGGTAGGTGCCTTGGAATGTTAGCATTGACGTGAAGTCGGACAGAGGAAAACGTCAGGAATGAACCCTTAAGGAATAGTGGTTCATGCATAATAGATGAGTACTTGGAGAAATCAATAATCCTGTGCTGGGCTTAGGGTTTGGTTTCTAAGAACTCGTTGTGACGTTAGGGTGGACGGATGTCGGTGACCATGCCTGTATTTGGAGTGCATGGCTAATGCCTAAATAAGGACTGGGATCTTATGCCTATATAAGGGCAATGCGAATTGTGCCTATATAAGGACATGTTTCAGGAAAACCTATATACGGACACCTAAAGCAGAATACAACACCCACTCCACTTTCGAATGAACGATAATACTAAATGCTAAACATTAAATGCTAAACATTAAACTGAGTACCACATGTTGCTAAAAACATTTCTAAAAGCATATTAAAAGAAGTCTTTAAAAGAAACTGTTGCTAAAACATGTAATGCAATAGGTACTGTACATTTTAAAGCATTTTTTCATTCTAAGCATATATCTTAAATAAAATGCAACATGAATGAATAAACAGAAATATACAAAATGGTTGACAAGTTTTCAAAAATCTAAAGCCATTTCATAACTTGATGCTAAAATGAAATTCTAGTAAAATAAGGTGACAATCTGTCCCTGGAAGTATTCAAAGAAGTCAGTTTTATATGAATAGTTCTACTGTAAGCAGATTGAGTTGCCATGTATTTTCAAAAAATAAAGAAAAAGAAAAAGTTCAATTTTTGGAAAAGTTCCAAGTTTTGAAAATATCAAGGCCAAATTCATTGCGTTCCTGGTACACTGTGAGCCGAATCAAAGTCAGTGTATGGGTCTGGTGTAAACATGAAATCATCTATTTCTGTAGACAAAATATCGTCTACCGATGTTGGTGATGTTTGGAACACCTCGTTCAGAAGGTTGACTGCACATGATGTGACGTTTCGCCCTCAGCAAAGGATGCCGCAGCAATGTTCGCGTCCGTTGTTACCTGTGTGCCTGTTGATCCATCTCGTGCCTCAGCAGCAGCAGGAAGCGTCTGTGAGATCTCAATGAATGCCGTCATCAGGATTGGTAGCCTTTGGGGACAACACAGAGCATGGGCCGTTATCGGGTCCAGCAGAGTATCGATATCCGTTGGCATGACTGATGGGAGTGTTAGACAGGTGTCTAGCACGTATTCTTCACCGCAAAGCAGGCAGCGTAGAACAGGTAAGATGCAATCTTGCCAGATTGGTCTAAATGACAGAAACCATGTTGTATTAAGTTCCCGTAGACGAGGTATGCCCAAAAGTTGCACTATGCGCTCACGGCACTTCCGTTCTAGGAGAGCTTTCTCCACATCGCTCGGAGTGATGTCGGTGGATAGGCTTGCCATAGCGTAATGGTAGGAATAGAAATAGGATTCCTGCAACAAGTGCTAGAAGTAATGGCACACCACCAAACACCGAATGTGCGAAGTTTGGGATGATTCCGAGGACTGCCTGGAAGGGTGCTAACAGTCTTGAGCAGATGGTCTTAAATACATGTACAATCCCGCTCGTATCAGACATGTTTAAGATACGTCCCACCATTTCTACGAAATGTATAGGGCAGTTTGTACGAATTAAAGCCTGTATCTCAGCCGAAGTCCTTGCAATTTGTAAATCATAGATTTCTTTGGCCGAGGTCAAAGGCACGGTCTGTTGCAAAAGCATGGCTTTCATTCTGCTTAAAGTATCAAAACGTATAAAAGAAACATTCAATGAAGGCCATAGAGGCGACTCCCCGACTTTGCCTATTGGGGGGAACAATACTTGCATACAACAAGTAACCCTGGAGTCGGCCATTACCAGATATGGGATGCCTGGCAACATGCCACAGCAACTCTGATCATTCAACATGAGGTAACTCCTGTTAGAAAGTTGGCCAAACGTTGAATTAATCACAGCAGCCGGTGTACCCTGCTGGTGGCAAGAAAAGTTTGCCACAGAACCATTACAAGCCCCGTGTAAAGAAATATCCTGACATATGAGTGAACCGCTTTGTGCATTTTCACAGTATGTACCGCTTAGAAACACTTCACGATCCCCACTCCAACATCTGTATTCGTAAGGTAAATCCCAGGATGTCTTAATGTATTCTTTACACAACCTTTCATATTTGCCTGCTTGCATTTGTTTGAGGCAATACTGAAACTGAAAAGTAGTGACAGGCAGAGTTATTTTACCATGGATAAGCCATTCTGTAGCTGGTTTTTCTGCTACCGTAAATGGTAATTTTTCCAGTTTTTCAATGCTCAGCACTGTATACTTTGCTCCCGTTTGTGCCAGTTCGATCTGTTTATCAGTTAGATTGTATTCTGCAAACAGAGACGACGTTTTGATAAAACGCCAAGGCACATAGCCCGCACGCAAAGATTGCAGCGTCCAGCCTAATAACATAATAGAACGTAACTGAGATTGGCCTTGTTGTAACATGGCTAAATCTTGTTCCAGTATGTCAATAGCAGAGGATACAATGTTGTCCAATGAATAAATTCTGGAGGACAAAGTTGTTAACCCATTGTCAACCACAGAGAGAGTTTTCTCTAAGTTAATTCGATCAAGTTCAAGTATTAGTTCTGCGGCCTCCTTCTGTGAAACCTTCCACACTTCATTATAAGCAGCATAAATGCCGGCATATATGAAACGTTTTTGACACGGTTTTCTTGGTCCTAGCAAGAATTCCCTAAGGTCTGCATCTTCTTTAAGTAAAGATAAGTGTTGTTTCACATCCTCAAGTGTAGATTTTTGTAGCCAGTCGAGGCACAATTTTCCTACACTGTATGTTGTTACTACCCCCGGATGTTGTCGTTAAACATATCGTGGGTCTGGCCTATGGATAATAAAGCCCTGTCTTCTATTCAGGAATCTTTCTTGACAGATGTTTGTGTCTGTGGGCCAGAGTAACCATTTTCTCCAATTAGGATCTATTCAATTGGTTTGTAGTATTGTGTCTACTGTAACCACTTTCTGTGTAGTGTTATTACTTGCAGGTGTTGGTACAGAAGGTGTAAATGGAAGAACAAACGGCAGACCAAGGTCAAGCACATTCAGTCCATGAGTACTAGTAATTCGTACAGTGGTGCGATCTCTTCCCACACCCGCCGTCCTAAGGTGTGATGCAGGGGCCAATTTTAAACAGAAGATGGAAGGTGCACTCGTTTCAAAGTAAAGTCAATCTGTGGCAATAGTATATTCAAAAAGTCTTCTTTTATTCAATTAAGCTTTTTAAAAACTGGCGCACAGCCAACGCGTTTCGTTCCCATTTCTTTGCCAGGGGGAACTTCATCAGGGCTCTTATATCTCAAGGGTTCTAAGCGCATTGGGTATAAGATGGGCCTCAAAATCCAATATCATCAATGGCCTTTCATATGAAACTATCTTTAGTAACTTCTATGCGGCAAGAAAGAAGACCTCCCTCATAGATAAATATAAACAATTTCTCACAATTCCGAAATTAAACGGACGTGTGAGCTTTTTGTCGATAATAGGACATAATAGTCGTATCTTTATCCACATCAAAAATATATCTGCGGATAGGCGTAGAAACTAATGATCAGGAAGGTCCTCCGTACATGGCATCGTAACCAGCAGTTGGTACAGAAGGTGTTTTCATGTCTTTGATCTTGGCTAAACCAAGGCAAGATGTTTGTTGCACAGTGTCATTCAAAAACATTATTTGCTGAGGGATGATACATGCTCTAAACAAAGCTTTTATCCTCTATACTTGCCAATCTTTAGAACCCCAGACAGATTTTGTGTCTATTGTGTCTTTCCAAAAGTCAAATCCATGTCTAGACAGTTGGGTAATAAAGGCTGCAGAGTAAATCTGTTTTGTATTTTTTAAGATAATTTTCTGTCCTGTTTTGTTTGCATTTTTATAGAAAAATGTTTCTGGATCAGATGTATTGTACCCTGAAAAATATGGAAACTTTTTAGCAAACGTTTTTGAACTACCTTTTGGCGGTGTAGGACAATGTTCCCATTGGTTAAACATAAACACATTTCTAGGTGTTGCAGATTTATGCAAGAAATGATGACCATAGTGGTTGTAACAATAAAGCTGTTCGTAGTCTGATGAACCCTCTAAGTATTCATTGTTAGAAAATGCCGCAGATCTTTCTAGATCAGACATCATATCATTTACAGTCTCAAAGTCCCAATCATCAGAATAGGTACTGGAGGTAATACAATCACTTAATGAAATTTTAAATAAATGTGGAATGTTCAAAAGTTCAGTCGGGCCGAATATATCGAAATCTATTTTGTCCTACACTATACCATCCTGTATAGGAACGGCTGTGATGTTCACTGCTGACAAGTCTCTTGCTTCACGATGGGATGATTTGTGTGGTTTCAAAAGTAAGTTCACATTTTTACTTTCAGTGTCCATATGGATGTATCTGCCATTTATAAGCACGCTGATAGTCATAACCAAGGCTAGCCAAAGCAGGAAGAAAAATATTCCAGAAATAATCCATAGTTCAATCCATGGTGAAACTAGATTTGTCTCTTTCAGGAAATGAAAAAGGTCTTGTCCTCGCTGTTTGAAAGTTTTTGATGCTGGCGCCTTTTCAGGTTCACTCGGATCCTCAGAAAACGTATCAAAGTTAATGAAATAGCCAGAAGCAGTTCTGTCAATTGTTGGAATTGCATCAGGATTTGTTGAAATCGCTGGAACCAGTTGATCACGTGTTACGTTGGTATAGACAGGTGTATCTGGATGAACTGTTACTAGAGTTTCAAGAGGGATGAGTTCCATAGCATTGTTGCTTAGTCCTTCATCTGTTACTGCTGAATTCTCGATGGTTATGAGTCTTTCAGTCTGAACTCCTTGGATAGTAGCGAGAGGAGTGCGTCTGCTACTAGGTCGGAGTCCACGAGGCCTAGTATTTAGTATTGGCCACATACTGTGGTTTGATGAGGTCGATTGACACAAATCTTTTCTCCTTTTTTCCAGCAAGGGGCGGCAGAAGTACTGTTCTTGTTCCGTGGACGGCTAGGACAGGTACTGGTTGTCTGTAAGAAGGTCCAAATTCCTTCTTGTCCGCAATCTTCTCTCTGACTAGATCCCCAACTTTTGGGATCCAGACAGGCCTTGCTGGACTGCCGGTTTTTCCCCAGTGGTGGTTGGCTTCAGGAACACGTTGATTTGTTTAGATCTTAGTTCATTTAGATCCTGTAAAACAGCCAAACGATCTTTGATATCAAAGGGTTTATTTTCCACCACTGTGCCTTTACATTCGAGATCAGGAACCCACATTCTTGTCCCAAATGGGACCTCATATGGAGTGACCCCCCCTAGAGAACTTCTTGGCAAATTATTTAATGAGAGTTGGACCCCATAAAGATGTTTGACCCATCCATCACCCGAACCTAATACTCTAGCTGTTATAGACTGCTTTATGTCCCGGTTTTTCCATTCCACAACAGAATTTCCCTCAGGATGAAACGGAGAGGAGTACCGCAATGCAACGCCCAAACTGGCCATGGCTTCTTTGTAAGCCCGAGAGCTAAACGCAGGGCCCTGGTCAGAATGTAGTGTGCCAATTGCGTATGTGCCGATAAAGACTCGCAAATCTTTTATAACAGTTCGAGCGTCAGCCGAGCGCTGAGGCCATATCCTTAGGAACCTTGAGCACAAATCCACTGCGACCATTATATATTTATAGTTACCGTCCCTTTGCAAGGGACCGCAGTGGTCCAGGTAAACACAAGCTAATGGTTTGTCTGAAATCAACAGGGGTGTCTGTGCAGGACGTTTCACTGTGGAGACTTTCATCTGTTGGCATATTTCACATTTCAAAACATAGTTCTTGGTCTGTTTCCTAATGCCAGGCCACCAATATTTTTGTTTAAGTAAAGATGCTGTTGCAGAAACACCTGCATGGGCAGAGGCTATCCCTTCATGTGCTGCTAGGATTAGTCCTAATCTACGTTCCATGTTTGGAATTACCCTATCCCCCACTCCAGGGATTCGAGCAAAAGGAACGTTGTTTGCATCAATTACATAAGAGTACTTGAGTGGAAATTTCTTTGGTAACGCTGCACCACTGCCTTTGCTTGAAGCATTGACAGCCAACAATATCTCACTGTCTATTCTCGTTTTTGAACGAGTGATCGCAGCTACGGAAGCCGTCTGAACAGCCCCCTTTGCCAATGAATTCCCTGCAACGTGAACGCCATCACGTTGGTGACTCAGCGTGTGTATCACGTGAGCTTTTGGTAGTTCGTTTTTCAACTGAACTACTTGTTCCCAAAGCGTTTTATGCTTTATTGTGCCACCTTTTGCATCTTTGAACCCGTTTTCAAGCCAATTCTGTATATATTCATTATACGACTGAACACAGTAAAAAGAATCACACACTATGAGTGTGGGGAATTCGCGATCTGTACTTTCAAGTGCCAGTTTGAATGCTTGTAGTTCAGCTCGCTGAGCTGTACAATCTCCTAGAGATTGAGTTTTAGTGACCATTGGTCTGAAGTTACCATCTTGCATGCGACCTTTAACGATTGCGCACGCTGCACTGTAAGCTTGCTTACTCCCTGTAGCGGGTTGTGCTGATCCGTCAGTGTAAATTATAAATTCATACTGATTTAGAGGCAAAATTTCAGTGGGCAGAGGACATTCATGTTCATATTGCAGGAACGCTTGTGTTTTTAAATCAGGATTAAAAACATATTCAACATCTGTTGCAGCAAGAGAATTAACCCATTGTATCCATCTAGGATGTAAAGCTTTTGCATTTGGAATGCTCGCTTTTGCGACCGCCTCTAAGGCAGGTACTAGAGTTACGACAATAATGCGTTTCCCTTGGGCTAGAGCTCTTTCTTTTGCTACAGCGGTTTGAACTGATGTCAGTATTTTTTCTGTTGAAGTGAAGCGCATTTCTGCTTGTGTATACAAATGTGATTTGTATGCTCTTGGTACTTTATCACCCTCATTAAATGTTAAATAGGTGAATCCGCATTGACCCGAAATTATTCGGATCACTAAATTGCGTGTATTTACGCGTGTTTGTAAGTGATTTGTTGCTAACATGTTAGCTTGGAGTGAACGCAGGATTTCTGTGTGTTCCTGAGTCCAATGTTTTGTTGAAAAATCAGGTTTGATTAGTTTGTAGCGAGGTTTAACCCTTTCTGCGTAATTTAGAATGTAAGTTCTTCCTAAATTAGGAAACCCAAGATGGATTGTAAGTTTTCCAGTTTTTTTGGAGGTTGGAGCAGCGCGCACTTTTCTAAAAAGTTTGCTGCCAAGCTCTTGCCTTCACTTGAAAGCTCATATCCTAGGAAAAGGACATCGAGATGGGCAATTCTGGATTTTTTAAAGTTGAATTTATAGCCCTCAGAGGCGAAGACCAATATAATGGTACTCACCCTGTTCAAGTGCCTATCTAGGTCATCGACATATGACAATGCCTCATTATCATAAATTTGTAGTAACTCTGTTACCCTCGCTGAGAATAACCCCGGGCTGTTTTTGAACCGTTGTGGGAGTCTACAAAATTGATGCTGGGTCCCCATTATTGAGAAAGCTGTTAAGTACCTGCTTTCAGGTGCTATGTTTTGACAAAAGAAACCATTTGAGATGTCTAATGTGGTTTTATATTTTTTACGCACAATGTTATTCATTAATGCTGTACTATGTGCATTTTGCACTGCAAATGTTTTAGAACAAGTGTTCAAGTGTCTGTAATCCAAAACTAGACGATATGTATTGTCTGGTTTGGATACAGGAAACAAAGGATTGTTCATTGAGGAGGTGCATGTTTCAATCACCCCTTGGTATTCAAGTTGATATAAGATCTCCCTGACCTGTTTTTTAGCTTCTTGCTTTATTGGGTACTGCCTTTGCGCAGTAGGTTCATTTTTTAGATGTATTTTGTGGTGAGGTGAGTCCTCATCCTATCCTACATGATTTTTATATAATGCTGGGCCCTGGGCAACTGCCCATTTCCTGGCATAAGTATATTTTAGGTGAATTGGAATATGGTTGGAGAAGGCAGGCATAATAATGTCCTCACCATGTGGGCACTCCCTGACAAATTGTGGTGGCCAGTCTTTTTCTGCTAGAAGTATATCATAACCCCTTGAAAGTTTCTCCCAAAAGAGTATTTTCACTTTTCTTGGTATGTCTCCCTCCATTCGGAGTGTTATTTCATATAACTTTTGTGGAGTACTAACCCTGGTGTCTACAGTCTCTACTGTGATGTACTCATTCAAGTCCACTATCTCCAGAAGTTCCTTCAGGTTCTGGCGAGCTATTGTGACTTCTGCTGCACTGTCCAGCATTGCCTGAGCCCATTTTCCGTTCTTGAGCTGTGTTCTCAGTATTCTCGGCATGTCTGATCTTCAGACATGCTACCTTCTTTTTTGTGAATTGAGGTTTTGATTTATTTTTCTGAACGTGTTTGTCGTCTTTGGATTTCACGCGTTCTTCTCTATGTTCTGACCGTCCTCTTCTTTCCGATGTCTGTGATGATATCTGAAAGGTACGAGAGGAACGTGTATCAGTATCTTGATACCTGTCAGGTTTTCTTAAATTATCCCTATTCCTGAGGTTATACCTCTTTTCAGATGGCTCCTTTTGAGGAGACCTACCTCGGGATTGAGAACGTTTCTCGTTTGAATTTTGTTTATTAGTTTCCCACTTCTTTTTAGAAGATGTAGGACTTTGTTTAATAGAGTCCTTCCCAGGACTTTCAGATAGTTTTGGCTTCAATGGTTTTCCACCCAAACTATCTCTGCCTAACTCTGCATAAGATTGTTCTATTATTCTGGGTAGTTCATGTTGATGTTCTGATACAACAAATTCCCTTAAGCGTTGGCGGATCGCCACTGATGCTGCCTCCCCTTTAATATTTGATAATATTATTGTTGAGACCTGGTCGAAGTTTTTCAGTAATTTCATACCTAAATTCAGAGCAGGTTCTGCCCCGTATTCGTTTTGAATTCGTTTCAGGACATCTGGTATTATTGCAATTGACGGAACACCATGGGGCAGATTTACAAGCCCCCTGCGCCACCAGTACGTCACTTTTCGTGACGTACTGGTGGCGCAGGGGGCTGCTCCATATTTACAAGGAGAGGAAAAGCCACCCTGCGTTACTTTTCCTCTCCTTGTAAATACGGCCCCTTCACACGCAGCACTTTGCGGTGAAGGGGCGTTCCATGGGTGTTGCTGTGGGTGTTCCCACGCAACACCCATGGAACAAGACACATCTCCAGAATTACGAGAAATCGTAACTCTGGAGATGCGTCTGAAAGCTACGCCACCCTAGAGGTGGCGTAGCGAGGCGCACCGAGGAGAAATGTTTTCATTTCTCCTCGTTTTTTCCTCTTTCAATGCGTGCTGCATTCTACAGCACGCATTGGAAGAGGAAAATGGTTGTAGTGATTGTTTTTGTGCAGGAAGGTTCCCCTTCCTGCACAAAAACAATCTCCCCACGACGCAGGCATCCTTGCACCATGGTGCAAGGGTGCCTGCGCCGGCGCAGGGCTGCAGTTTGTGCGCCAGCGCAGGGGGAAGCACAGAGATGCGACATATTCTTGTAAATATGTCGCATCCCTGTGCTTTCCAAACTAACGCAGCGCGGCGCAGCAAAATGACTTGCTGCACCGCGCTGCGTTAGTTCAACGTAAATCTGCCCCCATGTGTTTTAGTATAGATGGCAGCAAAGACTGCGCCCCAAGTGGTGCAATCTTCCAGTTGTGGTGTGATCCCCATTGGTAAACAGATTGTTAGGATTCTGTGTTTCTCATAAGGGCTAGTATTTGGAAATACTGCTTCGATTTGAGTAATTTTTTGAGCTATCCAGAATGGAATTTGCTCACGTTTTGTGGGCATTTTACCCATGACTGCGTGTAAAGTCTGTGGAGTAATTTTTAGTGTATTCCCCTGTTGAGGTGTTTGATTTGGAATGGTCATTGGTGGTTGGACTGTGAAAGTCCACATGACATATTGGACTAGTTGTCTGTAAATTTTTATTAACTCTTTTAGTTGAGTAAGTAATTCCTCGTCTGACATTACATCGATGTCAGGATGAGGTGTGTAGCCGGCTAGAATCGGCCATGTTGCTCCTGGTCTACCTAGTGGACCGAGCCTGATAATGTTTTTGTGATGTTTTAGGGCGCCTTTAAACCAGAGATGATGCTCCTGGTATGTGAGTGGAATTTCAATATCCTCGAAAGGAATATATTCCTCTGGTGGTTCATCTTCTTTAAAGAAGTGAAACACTCTTGTTACTGGATTTGATTCTGGGAATACTATCCATGAATAGAATACCTCTGTCTGAAAGGATTCGTGTGCCTCTATCACGAAAACTGCTCTACCTCCTCTTGGTAGTAGGCCGTGTTTTATAAGTTTTAGAGTGATGGCTCTCCTTAAGTTTGGAGGGATGTCTATAACACCCTCATCGGTTTCATTAAAACCGGTAAAGTTAAAAGCTATTACGACTGGGTCAGCCGTATTTACACCGTTCTCGGTGCCATTGTCCCCGTGTTCGGACATTTGTTTTTTGAAAAATGTAGTACAAGTTTCAAGGAAACAAAAGATAAGGTGCACAATATTTTGGAACACTGTATCCTTCAACGTTGAACAAACCAAACAGCTAATCTATAGGTTTTTTGTCCTATTAAGCTTTGGCGGATATTTAACCCTACCCACTCCAGACGTCTTACGGAGTATGTGAATAGGGGTCTCTGAGAGAAAAGCACGACTGAGTTACTCAGTATCTAGCGTTAAATTAGTGCCTTACCAAACCGTTGGGCGCCATGTAGTGTAGTTCCTATTTCCCTAATAGGCTCTGCGCATTGGAATAATACACCCTATAGATTCAACATAGGACTGAGGTCAGTATGTCCCTATCGAGTATATTAAACTTAATTACTTTGTGCCAGCTAACTCAGAGGCCACTAGAAACTCCTTGTAAACAAGAAGGAGTAGTTTCTGGCAACCGCATAAACATGACAACTTTGTTTCCCTTTAGAATCGGAACACTCTCAGAATCGTGGAAACAATAGATAACAGTTTCACTCAGCTAATCGTGCATGCTTAGTTTCTTCAGAGTTACACAGAAAGAATAGACAGGCGTTTCAATAAAAAGGATTTATTGAACAGTCTTGTTTCTCGTGTAAGAGATATGAGCTGTTATGATCACAAGACAGTATGCAAGATATATAATGTACAGCGTAAGCAGTAGAAAGAAATAATACTGCGCTAGCATTATCTTTTAGCTATCACACATATATTCATATACATAAATAACATAAGCTAAAAATGCGAGTACTCATAAGATGCTTCTCTAAGCTAGTTCTACCCCAGTGTACCTAACCTAACCTAGGTGTAGGACAAGGTAAGAAGTAGGTGAAGTATTCTATAGTATGGTATACTAAGAGTCTGATATGCCAAGAGTCCCTCTAGGTTCTAGTCAGCTCCATAACTTGAGAATGAGAGAGGTGGGAATCTCATTCCGGATCTCGAACTCTAGCACCCCGCGAAGGGAGTCAGAACACTGGGAGCTGGATTCTCTGCGAGCAGGGATGACAGCGTCTCTTGTCAGTGCGTCAGGCCGGGATACGGGCTCCTCTAAAGTCGAGGTCTCCTCTAACTTGCTTGGGCAAGGGAAGGTATATTTATACCTGGTAGGTGCATTGACGTGAAGTCGGACAGAGGAAGACGTCAGGAATGAACCCTTAAGGAATAGTGGTTCATGCATAATAGATGAGTTCTTGGAGAAATCAATAATCCTGTGCTGGGCTTAGGGTTTGGTTTCTAAGAACTCGTTGTGACGTTAGGGTGGACGGATGTCGGTGACCATGCCTGTATTTGGAGTGCATGGCTAGTGCCTAAATAAGGACTGGGATCCTATGCCTATATAAGGGCAATGCGAATTGTGCCTATATAAGGACATGTTTCAGGAAAACCTATATACGGACACCTAAAGCGGAATGCCGCACAACGTGGCAGACGGGCTGCCAGCTGAGCCTGTGCGTTGACGCAACGTCTCCTGTGCCATGCCTACATCAAACCTCTTCCAGGTTGCCCTGAAATGCTCCTTTCGTCCACGGGGTGCGAGGAGCACATCTGTTCCTTCATACTACTGGTTTGGATGGCGGTCCTTTTTGCTGAAGCTGATTCTGATTGTCTTGTGGAACTGCTTGCCTTCAAAGCTGCAAGTGCTTACTTGGATTCGTAACTACATACCAGCATCCGCAACTGTTTGGAACTAATTCAACATTGTTTTACCTTTTCTCGCCTCCTTCAGAAATCTTATTTGATTTATCTCAAACCTTGGCCCTGTCTGCATTCGCTTTGACTCTGCTTACCTTTGCAGGCTGTTTTGCTTGGTACCACAGACCTGAGCAAGGGGAGGCTGTTAAATGGCCATTGTGGACATTGTAGCCTAGTATGAGCCCGGCTTATATTATGCAGCTTTAACGCACGTTAATACATGGCTTTGTTGTTTTGCAAGTAGCTTCGTTTATGTCTTTCACATGTGAAGTGTCCGCAGAGCTTGTTCTCAATGTGGTCCTGGAGTACAGTCTGTACATCGTGTCCAAGGTCGTAAAAGAATGTCCCTTGTTATTCTGTTCTGGTCAGGCCCTAGCACCCAGACTCAACAAACTCTCGCAGCTGCTAGAGCCCACGGGTGCCTTTTTGATAATATGGGGAGGCGGGCTAGGTGCCCCACACCTGGAGAGGGATTCTTCCAGAGAGAAGAGCAACACAGCACATGTGATGTACATTTCACCATCTATAGGCTGAGGAATGGGGTCTGCTGACAAAGCCCTGAGATCTTGGGATACATAATAAGACTTCTTCTAGCAAGGGGATGGGGGATATGCTCGTAGGTCTTCCTCCTGAGGGCTTATTAATATGACATCTTCCTTCATGATATATGGACATGTTTCTATGTTGACTGTTTTTGTATTATGCATTATTCTGCTTGTTGTGGCACGTATACTGCATGTTAGGACACGTTAGTTGAAATAAACATTTGAATACGTTTCTTGTCTTCAACTGATCTTATTGTGGACAAGTATAAGAGTGAAGGCGACAGGGTATGTCTCGTTACCGCGATTCCTGAGAGATCTGAGAGTGTTGTATCCTGGGGTGTATAATCGCTTGTTTCACTGTCAGTGAGTAGGAGGGCTAGTGAGGCACTATAGCTATTCGGTCCTGTGCTCATGGGTACTCAGGTGGTAGGATGACTCAGTCCCTGCCTGCCCAAGTCCTATAATCCTGCGCATAGTTCTGTCTGTGGGCAGAATCCCTGCAACAATCCTCCAAGTTTGGCAGACAACAGCAAAGCGCACAGACACAGTCATAGTTGCTCAATGCTAACTTACACTCAATGGAAGTAGTTGGCGATGAGCTGTTCACGCAGGTCAAGACCTTCTTCCTCACCACTATCATCGTCACTGGGCATGTGTGGGTGTTCAGCGGGGGGCTCCTGCTGCTCATCATCATCCTGAATCAGGGGTATCTCTTTGCGCAAGGCCAGGTTGTGTAGCATGCAGCATGCGACTATGATCTGACACACCTTCTGGGGTGAGTAGAGAAGTGCACCTCCACTCTTGTCCAGACACCTGAATCTAGACTTTAGAAGTCCAAAAGTGCGCTCCACCACACGACGTGTCCTCCCATGGGCATAATTGAAGTGGACTTACCCGGGCGTAGTTGGATTCCTCTGTGGGGTCAGCAACCATGGACGATTGGGATACCCTGAGTCACCTAGTTGTGAGAAACACAGACAAACAATGTAATGGTAATATGTGAGGTGAGCAGCATGTCACACATACATCACACTCATTGACACAGCCCACTCACCAACAAGCCAGGCACGCTCTGGGTGAAGATTTGCCATCAATTGTGGTATGCTGCTGTTTCGCAGAATGTATGAGTCATGTGCCGAACCTGGATACTTTGCACACACGTGTGATATTATCTGATCCGCTTCGCATACCACTTGCTCATTAATGGAGTGGTGATGTTTGTGGTTATGATAGATGTGTTCCCGTGCCTGTGGTGGAACTAGGCCAATGTGGGTACCGTCAATGGCTCCCACAACATTTGGGATGTGTCCAAGATCATAAAAATCCCCCTTCACAGCTGCCAATTCATTTCTCCTTGGAAAGTGTATATAGCGGTCCTTGTAGGTCATCAATGCAGACAGGACATCACACACCAACATGCTGAACATAGGCTGTGACATCCCACCGGCACTGGCCATGGTGTACTGGAAAGACCCAGTGGCAAAGTAATGCAGTGCAGCCATCACTTTTACTGTAGCAGACAATGCAGCCGGATAAGTTCTGTTGGGCTTCAAATGGGGCTCCAACTGAGCACATAGCTCTCGCACTTTAAGGCGATCCAGACGGAATTTCTATATGATTTCTATGTCCTCCATCTTCGCCAAGTCTGGGACAGGGTGATAGATAGGTGGTCTCCTCCTACATAATCTGACAGGGGACACATGCAAAAGATGAGTAAAAGATGAGATGTAGGAAACAGCTTAACCAAAGACTCCCACAACCACAACATTGACAGGACTCTTGCACACGTGAAATGCGCAAGTGACATGCATACAAACCTTGATTTGCATCACTCAATCGACATATTAACTACTACAACATCAGAATAAGACGATGTGTATGACATATGGTACACTGCTACATCTTAGTGTGAGCAGCCCTGTGGATAGATGGCACATCACATGTGGTTAACAGCATCAATGCTGAGTTGCATGTATCTGCTGTCACTGCACGACCTCAAGCTTTAGTCCCACAATACACAACAACATTACGAAATGAGTCCAGTGAGTGTCAGCTGGAAAACATTACACGAATATGCAGCACAGTGGACAGACAAATATGAACATTATGGGGTCAGTCCATCGTGACTGTGTGAGGATTTTGCATGACAGACATTGCCATGCTCACCAAAGTGATACACAATTACACATGGATTGTGTATGCATGCACACATGGCTGAAAATGACCGATGATGTCGGCCAGAGCGATGTTTGTTTGTTACACATGTGCACTCCTCTGACGTGTGTGAAAATATATGCAGGCAATGGCAGCTAGGCACACTGTATGCCACAGCAGAACGTGTGTTGAAAGTGCTAGAGCTTACAAGTATGTCTGATTTGCGTACAATGGACACCTCTAAATGTCAGCCAACATCACTGGCCCTTCATGAGACAACCCATGGCCGAGAAATCGACAGTCAAATAGCAAGGGATATTCAAACAGTGTTCACAGATTGAATGTTTCAATACACAACATTAGTTCAGTGCAAGAGGCCTTTGTCCTTTTTGACTCCTTAACTCATTTCATTCCATGCTGGCCACAAGACATGACAATTAATGTTATTTCACTCTCCTTTTCTTGGACATACCATGTGTGTGAAGAATTAACTCAAAGGTCACACTCTATAATACCTTCACAAGGTGCACAAATCACTTTAGGCAAATGTGTTGGGATGAGTGATGTAATTAGCAAAGCGAGAATGGAAATGCAAAATGTGTTTACAGGCACGGTAGCTGGCATCCACAGCGGTGACACACATTGGCCCCAATTGAATGCTGCAGGATTGCGGTGGACGCTTCCTGACCTCTGCGGTGCATCACCGCCTATGAGGAAAAGCCATCAGCCAATGGGAACCGCCAGCGGCTTACATTTTTGAAACTCGCAGTAGGCGTGCTCCGCCACTGCAGGGCACGGCATTGCCCCAATTGAATGATGCCGAATAGCAGTGGACGCTTCCTGACCTCAACGGTGCATCACCACCTATGAGGAATAGCCATCAGCCAATGGGAACCGCCAGCGGCTTACATTTTTAAAACTCGCGGTAGGCATGCTCTGCCACTGCGGGGCCCGGCATTGTCCGCAATTGAATGATGCAGGATAGCGGCGGACGCTTCCTGACCTCCGTGGTGCGTCACCGCCTATGAGGAATAGCCATCAGCCAATGGGAACCGCCAGCGGCTTACATTTTTGAAACTCGTGGTAGGCGTGCTCCGCCACTGCGGGGCCCAGCATTGGCCCCAATTGAATGATGCGAACCAGGCTGGCCAATGGTATCAGCAGGAACAAGCCTAGGGCCCTATATATATGCCTGTGACATGGCCACACCTGTCACTTGCCTAGAGACACTGCTGCCTGCCATTCCTCACCACAAACTGCTGCTGTACCTCATCTCTGGAACCAGTCATGGCTCGTACTGAGAACCTGAGGGCCCGTCTCTTCACCACAGAGGAGCTGGAGGTCCTGGTGGACGAGGTTCTTGGACAGTACGGCCGGCTCTATGGTGCTCCAGAGGTACTGGTAAGTGAATGCTAAACTTACTGAGGATGCTCCGAAGGTTCACAACATGTTACTGTACAGTGCTCTGTGCCTCAGACTGCAAGCCAATATTGGTGCTTTCTGATTTTGTCGTCTGCATTTCCCAATCATGACGTACTACTTGATGCACTTGAGTATGTGGTGAGGATGGCACACTCTTCAATTTTGCAGCTCCATAGGTGCAAAACATCACACATGTGAATCTCAGAAAGGTTGCTGTATACGTGTTGGAGTCTGTGTAGCCAAACGAGTTCAAGTGCATGGTGTTGAGCCTTGTTCCCCCTGAGCCCTGAGTGCATGCAATGAAGATTTTGCCAGAACATGGTTTATCAGTAGTACAGTTACAATGATGACTTCATGAAATCTCTTTTTGGACACACATTCCCTGTGCCATGTCCTCTATGAGTTCATTATGTGTACATATGTACATTAGTGAGATGGTAAGTGTTGATTGGGCAGAGGTTGATGATTATGGGGTGTGCTCATTCTACAGGGATACTATGGAGATGAGCCCAGTATGCACAAGAGTACAGGGCCTGTTATTGTCTAGATTAGTGTGAAATTACCTCTCGCATCTGATAAATGTACAGTGGACATGCCACCCTTCTTTTGGTGTCATTATGTGTAGACTTGCTCATGTGTATGCACTGTGTACTGACACACAATGCACCACTACAAAGTGTTACAAGTGTCTCCTCTTGTCTCCCATACCTACAGCTCAAGGTCCATCAGCGGAAGGCAATATGGAGGGCCATCGCCCGGAAGGTGCGGGCCCTAGGGGTCTCTAACCTTCGACACAGCCACTGCCACAAGAGGTAGGATGACATCTGCCGCCTTAGCAAAAACGTTGCCGAAATGACGCTGGGCCTGGTTCCTCGGACTGCTCGGTTGGCGTGCCGGAGCATGACCCCACTATTGACCCGCATCCTGGCAGTGACACAGCCAGAGCTGAATGGACGCCTGAGGGCCCAGCAGCAGCAAGTTGGGGATGAGTATAGTACAAAGTGTGATGTTGCTCATAAATGACTGCATGAATCCCAGCCCAGAGCAAGGCTGTAACCTATGAGTTGTCTCTAGTGAGGTGTAATTGCCTCCCAGTTGACTCAGTGGTGAGTGCAGATATTCTTGGCCTGTACAACGTCTGAATTGTCATGTGTCCAGGTCACATCGGGCATAAGTGTCAGTCTCTGTGGCATCAACAGGAAGTGCACATCAGTGAGCATCATGTCACGGTGATTTTAGAGAATGATGTTGTACATTTCAATGTAATTGATACATCTACAGATTTCTTACCAATGTTCAACAGTAGTTGTGTTGCAGGACATGAATTAGTGGATGTAAGGATGTCATGTCACTTAACAATAGTTTCCTATAACTTACTATGTGTGGGGTTCTATCACCTCAAACTTCCAGTGTGACACAAACAGTGTATTCAGATGTGTAGCTCTCTTAGCTGAAGGCATGTAGATGTGCCTACGGACAATAGGATGTGATGTTGAGATGCCAACACATGCCTAGCAATTTGGCAGTATGAACGCAACACGGAGCATGACTGTCCAATAAGCATGTTGACATGCTTCAGATGATCATAGAAATATTTTGACTTATGCAGACAGTACATGGAGGGTCAAATGTGTGCCTTGAGTTCAAGCATTTCGGTTATTATTGCCTAACATGTTTGTGATCCGGCCACTTCACTGAACAGTGTCTCTGTCTCCTACAGAATCTACCGAGGTCAGAGAAGGAGAGGGGCCCGAAACTGTTGGTGAAGCTACTGGCATCACTGCTCCCCGGGAGTACAGCGACACTGAGGGGACCAGCGCATCGAAGGGGGACAGGAGTGCCCTGGAGGAGTCAGCTCCAGAAACGCTTACATCCACTTCCTCACACTCCAGCGGTGACTCCTCGGTGTTGTCGGGCAAAGGAGGATTGGCCTCTGCTCCATTGTCCGCCACACCCCGTCCTGTGTCCACCCTTCCTGATGCTCCCCCAACTGGTATCCAGGCCCGCTGCCTAATAAGGGTAGGGTATCTTTCCCCCCAGGCACCACTTCCTCAGCCCCTGTGTCCCCTGCTGCCCTCAGTGTGGAGGCCATAGACATCTTGAGGCAGGTGTCTGTGGGGCAGACTTTGCTCCTGAATGCCCTCCAGGATCATGGCAACAAGTTGTCACAGGTTGGTGCGTTCATGGAGGGCATTCATTCGGACATTGGTGGCCTGCACAGGACTGTCCAGTCTTTGGCCTCCACACTGACGGCAGCCATTCTGCAGTCACAGGCTCACAGTCTGGCTCCTCTCCCTTCCACAACCACACTGCCAGTGACACCACCTGACCAGAGAACACACACATCAGAGCACTCGGGCACCAAGTCATCCCCACGCAGCACACGACAACAGCAGTCCAAGCGACAAAGACACGAGACATCATCCCCAAGGCACACAAGGAGCACACATGCCAGCCCCACCACAAGCACATCACAGGACACAGAGAAGCCGAAACACACTAAACATGCATCCACATTGCAGACCTCACATTCCTCGCCCTCCAAGAGCCCTCCAAGATCCACAGCAGATCCTGAATCAGCACAGAAAGTTGCCCTGGCTGCCGTGGGCCTGTTGCCTGCCACAACTGCCCCCCCCCCAAGTTCAGAAGGCTGTTGTGCCCAAGACTTCCACTCCCACCCACCCACCCCCTAGGAAGCATGGACAGAGAAGCAGGGAGGTAGTGGTAGCTCCAAAACAGGGGAGGCAGGGTAAAAGTCTACCCCCCAAGCGTACAACCAGATCCGAAGGTTTTTCCCGGAAGGATCCACGAGCACCTGCTCCACTTTCTGGGAAGAAGGAAGCTGTTGTGGCCACCTCACCTATCCCTTGGCCCAAGACACTTGTGGGCTATCGTATCCCCAAGCAAGTGAGGCCCAGCCCTTCACATGCAACATAAGCCACTGAGCCACCCCACTGCATTTCACCACCTCCCCGTGCGACGACTCCACCAGGTCCAGCCAGCTCTCAGGCTCCCACCTCCAGGGATCCCTCTACCTCAACCAGTTCTCCCCTTCCCAGGTCCTGTCCTCCGACTACCCCAGACAGTCATCCCCCACTCAGTTCCAGTTCTCCACAAATTTGAGGCAGAGTCCCCCTTCCCACCCCATTCCTCCATGAGCGGTGCCTGAGCTGCCCATTTGCTGGACCTATCCTGGTGATATTCCCATGGCTGTGGACTGTGTCTCAATCATCTGTGTGGAATTTCGAAGCACACATGTGCGGACTTGAGTTTGGACTGGCCGTTGCCCTTAATGTTTTCCACTCTACATGCTGATACTGAGTTTATGTAATAAAAAATACATTTATGTTCTGAGCGTTGTCGCTGGCCTTACTAATGATGCTGTACAATGTATGTGTATATGTTCATCGGTTCCATGCTCTGAATTCACACTTTCCCATTGGCATGTAGTTCAGTTGATATTGCAGGTGTTTCCAGGGATTCCGGCAACTAATGTCCAGTTTGGACTCTGAGGATTGATGGGGGTGAGCTGCTTGTCTGTGATGGTCCACTCTGGTCCTGTTCATTATGTTGGCTGAGCTCTACTTATTCACACATGTCAGATTTGTTTGCTCTCCATCATGAGAATCTATTCCAATTTACATGATGACTTGAGGGGTGGACAGGGTACAAGATTTCTGTGTGATCTATCTTGATGTGTACACACCAGTGTAGGTGTGTTGTCATCTTGGCCAGGTATGGCTTCATAGTCAAATGGATGGATGTACATGTGCTTACTGGAGTCATCAGACGGTGTGAGTGTCCTGTCATTAGCAGAGGTGTTCATGTGTGTGTGCCCTTGAGCTTTGCCCTTTCACACATGTATGATCCAGTTGATGGGTGCATGTTTGTTTCTATGATCAGACACCTTGTGGAGTGTTTGTGGACAGGTTGGGGTTGTTGCCAGAGCAGTGTGCAGTGTGTCATTGTAACCTCGCAGTCCTAGGGTACACCTACATCTTATCCACAACATTTGTGAGTATGCAGAGTGTGTCACTGCAATGTCTGTGTGGTGAGTCTTGGGATCCGGCTTGGCTCTTGCTTACCTTTGTTCTCACTGTGCTGCATGTCTCTGGGATACAAACATGATATGTGAGTTTTCACATGCATTGCTGTCACTTTCCACTTTATGGGCTCCAATATGTGTTGGTCTGATTCATAACAGTCCTATCATTGAGGCCTACACAATGTGAGATACTGGCTTTTTGCTCTGTAAACTCCTCACCTGTACAATTCTCGTGTATACACCACTTCAGTCAAAACATGTGCCACTGCATGCCATGCACATGTTTGATCCTCCCCACCACTCCATGGTTTGACACTGTGTTGTGTGCAAATGATTTGTATCCAGAAGCATTGTGGCCCTCAGCACTGTTTCAGTAAATGATATGTGCTATTCAAACCTACTTGATTTCAGTCATGGTTGCTGATGTACTGTACAGATGGATTTCCAGCACAGTCCTCTTGTCTTGTTCCAGCATGGATGTTTGCCTGGGTTGTGTAGCAGTAGGTGATAGCAATAGTGTGCAGCTGTTTGCTGCGACACTGCTACCCATCCTGGGCATGCATCTTACTCACTTTGCAGTCTGCAGTGTATACACTCCCAGCCCCCTGGCAAATCTGCCACCTTGTGCCCGATCGGAGCTGTGTGAGTGGTGCTTGTAGGTGGGGGAGAGGGAAGCAGCGTGCCAGGAGGAGTCAGCACAGGGCAGCCTTCGGGAGCCCTGAGGGTGTCACTCATGTAAATTGAGGGAGCCTCACACATTGCATTTCACATGTTTCCCCAAACATCGTAGAGCCGGCCCTGCCTGCACGCTTGCTGCGAGTTGTTGTTGTACCAGGGTTGCATGCGTGGAGATATTTTGGACGTACCTCTGCTGTTGAGCGTGGCAGTGTCTTATCTGCGTGTGATGCATCAGGTATAGCAGCAGAAAGGCCTGTAGAGCAGGATCCATGGCGGCTCTGGTTGTATGCAGGTGTTCTGGTTTGATTTTTCCTCTCCGTAGTTGTGTTTCCGTCATCCGCGATGAGGTGGTTTTTCCGCCACGGTGGGATTGGCTGTTTGATACATCGTAATCTGGTTGGTGGACGGGACGTGATTCCGCATGTAGGTCTTGCTCTATTGGCTCTGTCCACCGCCCTTGCGTAACGAAAGAACGTGCGGAGCCTGAAACACCACGACGGTCGCAATATGGCCTATGTTGGCCCATTGTAATATGGCAGACGCAATGACCGCATCGGGAGCAGAAAAACCAATGTTTTCTGCCACCGCCACCACTGCGGATGCACTTCCGTCCGCCATTGTAATGACCCCCTTAGTGTGAAGGGGGGGATATAAACTGCTAGTTTTTGGAAAAGCATCTCACCTAGTCTCAACCCTATGAATAAAAAAGAGGCAAGTGTAACATAAGAAACATCATTATGATGTCACTAGAACATAATATTAAAAGTAGCAGTTCCTCCTTGACATCCTTATTACTGACCTAGGTCCCGTGCAAAAAAATTGAATCACAGCAGGTGTGGTCCCTGAAAGATATCCCTTCAGGCAGGCTCAACATACCAGGAGAAAGTGAGAAGGAAGAAGGGGGTTGTCAGAGTTCTAATGTCTAAACCCTTCTGTAAGAAATAAGACAGTCTTAAACATGATAGAAGACTGAAGAATGCCCAGGCAGGAAGGAGAGTGCCAGGTAAAAAATACTGGAGGAGAGGATTCGTCTTAAGCTAAATACCTTTTATGAAGTGCAGACTACCAAGTAATTACCAATGAAATTCTGGGCAGAAAGATGAGCTGTGACCACTGAGAGGTAGGCATTGATCTTGCTGTATGATAAATCCCATGACAAAATGTTCTGAAAGGACATTTGCAAGAGTTATTCAGGATGAGACAAATGGTTCCAGGCCATGTTAAAAAGACCAATGAAGGTAGGTTAACCATGTAGACTTATAGTTACACCTGGTTCCAGTACCCAAACTTCATCGAATAAGCCTACAGTAATTCCTGAAAAAATCAAAAAGTTGTGAAGGTCCTCAATGATTTTCCACATGGTTTGCTTTATTTGTTTGATTAATTAATATCATTGCAAATGCTGATTAATATTTCAATAAGCAGCCCTTACACATTATTAACATATTAAAAAGCTAAAATCTAACAATTGATCAATGATGAATAGGGAAAGCACCATAAAACTCTAAATTAAAATTGATTGATGAATCAACATAGCCCCTCTAGTACAAGTCTCAAATTAGATCTATTGGTAAAAGTTAAAAATGGAAAAGAACAAATTGCATGTGCAATATTGATTAAGTGCATAGGCAAAAATATTCACAATTCATGAATTCATGACCAAATGTCTGATTACCCTCCAAGTATCTTTGTATAATATTCCAGGCCAGCTGGAAATAAAGTGCAGTTGCAATAATTATTAACCATCGGATCTAAGAATGTAATTTACCAACAAATAAGGCCTCATAAAATTAATTTCTTATGTATTACTGGCCATTGACCTTAAGCTGGAGCCTTGCCCACCCATGAGGATTTATCTTGCACGCATTCTTCTCAAAGTACTGCTTACATTCATTATTCTACAGCTTACTAGCACCCAAGTCTGAATCTTTATACAGCTTTCACTTGATTTGGCTATCTGATCCCGGTAGAAGTTCTTTAAAATTTCAAAGCAGAAATTATGTGCATAAGCAAAACATTACTATGGCAGCTCATAGTCAAAGGCTTGAGCCATACAGTCATACCCGCACCTAAAAGATTATCGCTCCAAACAATTCACAAAAGTGTAGTTGACTTTCGTTTTTGTCCAACTTTCCAACTGCCAGATGTAGAAATTTAGGGGCCGATTACGATGGCGGAAGGACCGTCACCGCCAGCCCGGTGGTGGCGGTCCTTCCCACATCGGACCGCGATTTTCCCACCGACAGATTACGATGGCGGTGGGATCCAGACCGCGACCGCGGCGGACGCAAAGACCGTCCGCCACGGAACCGCCACAGGCAATCATTCCGATTGCCTGGTGGAGCGGTCTGCATCTGTAAAATGGTGGCAGTGCCTAGCAGGCACCGTCCTCCAAATTACGATGCAGTCTTCCGCCGGCCTTTCCGCGGCGGGTAAACCGCCATTGAAAGGCTGGTGGAGATTGGTTTCAGGGGCCTGTTGCGGGCCCCCAATGTGTTGGGGGGGTGTGTTTGTGCACTGGGGTGGTACCCACGGTACACCCGACATTTCAATGCACCAAGTGGCAGGCACCGTGTGGTGCCTGCCACGTTGTGCAGTGAAATGCACGACATGCATTTCTGACATTGCGGCCGGTGCTGCTGTCAGTAGCACCCGCCGCAATGTTAAGAGTGCAAGGTGCGACCGCCATGGTGGCGGTCGCATCCTAATTCGGTGTGCGGAACCGCCAAAGGTATTGCGGATGGTCCCGGTCGCCACCACCCTGGCAGACGGACTCCAGTCCGTCCGCAATCGTAATCGGCCCCTTAGTTAGCCTACTGATAAGTTGAAATTTTTTACCTGGCAGGCATTCAAAAAAAGCACTTTTTACTGTGCACAGGCCTCACTTTAGAATGCTGGGACATAATAGGACTCAATGTAATTGCAGCAGATATGGACGTATGCATATTATGTGTTCTAGTGACACATTCAAGTTGCCACAACCTCTACAACAATTGCAATTCCAGTTCTTTATCTTAGATTGACCATACTTGAGGGAACCAATAAAAACCTCGGTCTCATATACTTGACTCTCGTTACTTTTCTAACCTCAACCCCATTTAACCCATAACACTTGCTGAGGAGCAGCAAAGAAGTAGAAAGTCACCCCATGAGAGGTTACTGAACCCTGTTATATTGTTAGAGTAAGTTGCCATCATGGCTGCTTGTTTGGCTGTGGGTTTGAATGCGGTTTAGAGACAGAGGGGTCGATTCCGATCTCGGCCGGAAGCGCACCTAACAGTATTTGTCCGGAAAAAATACAAGCCGAACGCGTGTTTCCCGACCGATTCGAACACTCGTCCGAACGAACAAGTACGTTGCGCACAACAGCCCAGATTCCGAGCGAGCCGTACTTACCCATTTCAGCTCCTGTTCCCCGCCCGAGCCGGATCCGTAAACGCCGATTTGAGTCGCACGGAAGCAAATACACAGCACCTTCCGGCCGGACTAGTACGATGCGCCTTCCGTACGCGCCAAACCCGTCGCTACGTCCGGCACGTTTGAGCATCCGGGAGAGCTGTACATAAGCTCCGATTCGCGCCACAAGACGATCCACGGCGATGAGACGGACAAGCCAGCGACGAGTACGAGTCGAAGCCACGAGAAACTCGAACGAGACGACCCAACCATGAATCCCATCGCGCAGGTCCTACCAATACTCTACATCTATTACCGGGACCGGTACGGACGCGTACGGCGCAGACGGTAAGTCAAACACCCACAACACAAACAAACGACACATACCCAAAATATGTCACACACACATAGGGATGCACAAATGACATACACTAGCAACAGCAGAACCATAGGGGCGGAATGGCTATCACCAATGCCATACACACCCATAGGGGGATGGATGCCTACCACTATCACCACCCCTACTCATGGGGGCCTGGATGCCTGTCACTACTACCCCCCCCACCCATAGGGGGATGGATGCCTGCCACTACTATCATCCCCACTCATAGGGGGATGGATGCCTACCACTACCACCACCCCTACTCAGGGGGGCCTGGATGCCTGTCACTGCTACCCTCCCCACCCATAGGGGGATGGATGCCTACCACTAATACCATCCCCACTCATAGGGGGATGGATGCCTACCACTACCACCACCCCTACTCTTGGGGGCCTGGATGCCTGTCACTACTACCCTCCCCACTCATAGGGGGATGGATGCCTACCACTAATACCATCCCCACTCATAGGGGGATGGATGCCTACCACTAATACCATCCCCACTCATAGGGGGATGGATGCCTGCCACTACTACCATCCCCACTCATAGGGGGATGGATGCCTACCACTACCACCACCCCTACTCATGGGGGCCTGGATGCCTGTCACTACTACCATCCCCACTCATAGGGGGATGGATGCCTACCACTACCACCACCCCTACTCAGGGGGCCTGGATGCCTGTCACTACTACCCTCCCCACTCATAGGGGGATGGATGCCTGACACTACTACCATCCCCACTCATATGGGGATGGATGCCTACCACTACCACCACCCCTACTCATGGGGGCCTGGATGCCTGTCGCTACTACCATCCCCACTCATAGGGGGATGGATGCCTACCACTACCACCACCCCTACTCATGGGGGCCTGGATGCCTGTCACTACTACCCTCCCCACTCATAGGGGGATGGATGCCTACCACTAATACCATCCCCACTCATAGGGGGATGGATGCCTGCCACTACTACCATCCCCACTCATAGGGGGATGGATGCCTACCACTACCACCACCCCTACTCATGGGGGCCTGGATGCCTGTCACTACTACCATCCCCACTCATAGGGGGATGGATGCCTACCACTACCACCACCCCTACTCAGGGGGCCTGGATGCCTGTCACTACTACCCTCCCCACTCATAGGGGATGGATGCCTGCCACTACTACCATCCCCACTCATAGGGGGATGGATGCCTGCCACTACTACCATCTCCACTCATAGGGGGATGGATGCCTACCACTACCACCACCCCTACTCATGGGGGCCTGGATGCCTGTCACTACTACCATCCCCACTCATAGGGGGATGGATGCCTACCACTACCACCACCCCTACTCATGGGGGCCTGGATGCCTGTCACTACTACCCTCCCCACTCATAGGGGGATGGATGCCTACCACTAATACCATCCCCACTCATAGGGGGATGGATGCCTGCCACTACTACCATCCCCACTCATAGGGGGATGGATGCCTACCACTACCACCACCCCTACTCATGGGGGCCTGGATGCCTGTCACTACTACCACCCCCACTCATAGGGGGATGGATGCCTACCACTACCACCACCCCTACTCAGGGGGCCTGGATGCCTGTCACTACTACCCTCCCCACTCATAGGGGGATGGATGCCTACCACTAATACCATCCCCACTCATAGGGGGATGGATGCCTGCCACTACTACCATCCCCACTCATAGGGGGATGGATGCCTACCACTACCACCACCCCTACTCATGGGGGCCTGGATGCCTGTCACTACTACCATCCCCACTCATAGGGGGATGGATGCCTACCACTACCACCACCCCTACTCAGGGGGGCCTGGATGCCTGTCACTACTACCCTCCCCACTCATAGGGGGATGGATGCCTGCCACTACTACCATCCCCACTCATATGGGGATGGATGCCTACCACTATCACCACCCCTACTCATGGGGGCCTGGATGCCTACCACTACTACCATCCCCACTCATAGGGGGATGGATGCCTACCACTACCACCACCCCTACTCATGGGGGCCTGGATGCCTGTCACTACTACCCTCCCCACTCATAGGGGGATGGATGCCTACCACTAATACCATCCCCACTCTTAGGGGGATGGATGCTGTCACTACTACCCTCCCCACTCATAGGGGGATGGATGCCTACTACTAATACCATCCCCACTCATAGGGGGATGGATGCCTGCCACTACTACCATCCCCACTCATAGGGGGATGGATGCCTACCACTACCACCACCCCTACTCATGGGGGCCTGGATGCCTGTCACTACTACCATCCCCACTCATAGGGGGATGGATGCCTACCACTACCACCACCCCTACTCAGGGGGCCTGGATGCCTGTCACTACTACCCTCCCCACTCATAGGGGGTTGGATGCCTGCCACAACTACCATCCCCACTCATATGGGGATGGATGCCTACCACTACCACCACCCCTACTCATGGGGGCCTGGATGCCTGTCACTACTACCATCCCCACTCATAGGGGGATGGATGCCTACCACTACCACCACCCCTACTCATGGGGGCCTGGATGCCTGTCACTACTACCCTCCCCACTCATAGGGGGATGGATGCCTACCACTAATACCATCCCCACTCATAGGGGGATGGATGCCTGTCACTACTACCATCCCCACTCATAGGGGGATGGATGCCTACCACTACCACCACTCCTACTCATGGGGGCCTGGATGCCTGTCACTACTACCCTCCCCACTCATAGGGGGATGGATGCCTACCACTAATACCATCCCCACTCATAGGGGGATGGATGCCTACCACTACCACCACCCCTACTCATGGGGGCCTGGATGCCTGTCACTTTTACCCTCCCCACTCATAGGGGGATGGATGCCTACCACTAATACCATCCGCACTCATAGGGGGATGGATGCCTACCACTACCACCACCCCTACCCATGGGGGCCTGGATGCCTGTCACTGCTACCCTCCCCACCCATAGGGGGATGGATGCCTACCACTAATACCATCCCCACTCATA
The DNA here is from genome assembly GCA_963921515.1 of Calotriton arnoldi. Classification (NCBI taxonomy): domain Eukaryota; kingdom Metazoa; phylum Chordata; class Amphibia; order Caudata; family Salamandridae; genus Calotriton; species Calotriton arnoldi. Next base: position 535,865 of record CAWUFW010007654.1, on the reverse strand, counting down.
GGGGGATGGATGCCTACCACTACCACCACTCCTACTCATGGGGGCCTGGATGCCTGTCACTACTACCCTCCCCACTCATAGGGGGATGGATGCCTACCACTAATACCATCCCCACTCATTGGGGGATGGATGCCTGCCACTACTACCATCCCCACTCATAGGGGGATGGATGCCTACCACTACCACCACCCCTACTCATGGGGGCCTGGATGCCTGTCACTACTACCATCCCCACTCATAGGGGGATGGATGCCTACCACTACCACCACCCCTACTCAGGGGGCCTGGATGCCTGTCACTACTACCCTCCCCACTCATAGGGGGATGGATGCCTGCCACTACTACCATCCCCACTCATATGGGGATGGATGCCTACCACTACCACCACCCCTACTCATGGGGGCCTGGATGCCTGTCACTACTACCATCCCCACTCATAGGGGGATGGATGCCTACCACTACCACCACTCCTACTCATGGGGGCCTGGATGCCTGTCACTACTACCCTCCCCACTCATAGGGGGATGGATGCCTACCACTAATACCATCCCCACTCATAGGGGATGGATGCCTGCCACTACTACCATCCCCACTCATAGGGGGATGGATGCCTACCACTACCTCCACCCCTACTCATGGGGGCCTGGATGCCTGTCACTACTACCATCCCCACTCATAGGGGGATGGATGCCTACCACTACCACCACCCCTACTCAGGGGGCCTGGATGCCTGTCACTACTACCCTCCCCACTCATAGGGGGATGGATGCCTGCCACTACTACCATCCCCACTCATATGGGGATGGATGCCTACCACTACCACCACCCCTACTCATGGGGGCCTGGATGCCTGTCACTACTACCATCCCCACTCATAGGGGGATGGATGCCTACCACTACCACCACCCCTACTCATGGGGGCCTGGATGCCTGTCACTACTACCCTCCCCACTCATAGGGGGATGGATGCCTACCACTAATACCATCCCCACTCATAGGGGGATGGATGCCTGTCACTACTACCCTCCCCACTCATAGGGGGATGGATGCCTACCACTACTACCATCCCCACTCATAGGGGGATGGATGCCTACCACTACCACCACCCCTACTCATGGGGGCCTGGATGCCTGTCACTACTACCCTCCCCACTCATAGGGGGATGGATGCCTACCACTAATACCATCCCCACCCATAGGGGGATGGATGCCTGTCACTACTACCCTCCCCACTCATAGGGGGATGGATGCCTACCACTAACACCACCCCTACCCATGGGGGCCTGGATGCCTGTCACTACTACCATCCCCACTCATAGGGGGATGGATGCCTACCACTAACACCACCCCTACTCATGGGGGCCTGGATGCCTGTCACTACTACCCTCCCCACTCATAGGGGGATGGATGCCTACCACTAATACCATCCCCACTCATAGGGGGATGGATGCCTGCCACTACTACCATCCCCACTCATAGGAGGATGGATGCCTACCACTACCACCACCCCTACTCAGGGGGCCTGGATGCCTGTCACTACTACCCTCCCCACTCATAGGGGGATGGATGCCTGCCACTACTACCATCCCCACTCATATGGGGATGGATGCCTACCACCACCCCTACTCATGGGGGCCTGGATGCCTGTCACTACTACCATCCCCACTCATAGGGGGATGGATGCCTACCACTACCACCACCCCTACTCATGGGGGCCTGGATGCCTGTCACTACTACCCTCCCCACTCATAGGGGGATGGATGCCTACCACTAATACCATCCCCACTCATAGGGGGATGGATGCCTGCCACTACTACCATCCCCACTCATAGGGGGATGGATGCCTACCACTACCACCACCCCTACTCATGGGGGCCTGGATGCCTGTCACTACTACCATCCCCACTCATAGGGGGATGGATGCCTACCACTACCACCACCCCTACTCAGGGGGCCTGGATGCCTGTCACTACTACCCTCCCCACTCATAGGGGGATGGATGCCTACCACTAATACCATCCCCACTCATAGGGGGATGGATGCCTGCCACTACTACCATCCCCACTCATAGGGGGATGGATGCCTACCACTACCACCACCCCTACTCATGGGGGCCTGGATGCCTGTCACTACTACCTACCACTACCACCACCCCTACTCAGGGGGGCCTGGATGCCTGTCACTACTACCCTCCCCACTCATAGGGGGATGGATGCCTGCCACTACTACCATCCCCACTCATATGGGGATGGATGCCTACCACTATCACCACCCCTACTCATGGGGGCCTGGATGCCTACCACTACTACCATCCCCACTCATAGGGGGATGGATGCCTACCACTACCACCACCCCTACTCATGGGGGCCTGGATGCCTGTCACTACTACCCTCCCCACTCATAGGGGGATGGATGCCTACCACTAATACCATCCCCACTCTTAGGGGGATGGATGCTGTCACTACTACCCTCCCCACTCATAGGGGGATGGATGCCTACTACTAATACCATCCCCACTCATAGGGGGATGGATGCCTGCCACTACTACCATCCCCACTCATAGGGGGATGGATGCCTACCACTACCACCACCCCTACTCATGGGGGCCTGGATGCCTGTCACTACTACCATCCCCACTCATAGGGGGATGGATGCCTACCACTACCACCACCCCTACTCAGGGGGCCTGGATGCCTGTCACTACTACCCTCCCCACTCATAGGGGGTTGGATGCCTGCCACAACTACCATCCCCACTCATATGGGGATGGATGCCTACCACTACCACCACCCCTACTCATGGGGGCCTGGATGCCTGTCACTACTACCATCCCCACTCATAGGGGGATGGATGCCTACCACTACCACCACCCCTACTCATGGGGGCCTGGATGCCTGTCACTACTACCCTCCCCACTCATAGGGGGATGGATGCCTACCACTAATACCATCCCCACTCATAGGGGGATGGATGCCTGTCACTACTACCATCCCCACTCATAGGGGGATGGATGCCTACCACTACCACCACTCCTACTCATGGGGGCCTGGATGCCTGTCACTACTACCCTCCCCACTCATAGGGGGATGGATGCCTACCACTAATACCATCCCCACTCATAGGGGGATGGATGCCTACCACTACCACCACCCCTACTCATGGGGGCCTGGATGCCTGTCACTTTTACCCTCCCCACTCATAGGGGGATGGATGCCTACCACTAATACCATCCGCACTCATAGGGGGATGGATGCCTACCACTACCACCACCCCTACCCATGGGGGCCTGGATGCCTGTCACTGCTACCCTCCCCACCCATAGGGGGATGGATGCCTACCACTAATACCATCCCCACTCATAGGGGATGGATGCCTACCACTACCACCACTCCTACTCATGGGGGCCTGGATGCCTGTCACTACTACCCTCCCCACTCATAGGGGGATGGATGCCTACCACTAATACCATCCCCACTCATTGGGGGATGGATGCCTGCCACTACTACCATCCCCACTCATAGGGGGATGGATGCCTACCACTACCACCACCCCTACTCATGGGGGCCTGGATGCCTGTCACTACTACCATCCCCACTCATAGGGGGATGGATGCCTACCACTACCACCACCCCTACTCAGGGGGGCCTGGATGCCTGTCACTACTACCCTCCCCACTCATAGGGGGATGGATGCCTGCCACTACTACCATCCCCACTCATATGGGGATGGATGCCTACCACTACCACCACCCCTACTCATGGGGGCCTGGATGCCTGTCACTACTACCATCCCCACTCATAGGGGGATGGATGCCTACCACTACCACCACTCCTACTCATGGGGGCCTGGATGCCTGTCACTACTACCCTCCCCACTCATAGGGGGATGGATGCCTACCACTAATACCATCCCCACTCATAGGGGGATGGATGCCTGCCACTACTACCATCCCCACTCATAGGGGGATGGATGCCTACCACTACCACCACCCCTACTCATGGGGGCCTGGATGCCTGTCACTACTACCATCCCCACTCATAGGGGGATGGATGCCTACCACTACCACCACCCCTACTCAGGGGGCCTGGATGCCTGTCACTACTACCCTCCCCACTCATAGGGGGATGGATGCCTGCCACTACTACCATCCCCACTCATATGGGGATGGATGCCTACCACTACCACCACCCCTACTCATGGGGGCCTGGATGCCTGTCACTACTACCATCCCCACTCATAGGGGGATGGATGCCTACCACTACCACCACCCCTACTCATGGGGGCCTGGATGCCTGTCACTACTACCCTCCCCACTCATAGGGGGATGGATGCCTACCACTAATACCATCCCCACTCATAGGGGGATGGATTCCTGTCACTACTACCCTCCCCACTCATAGGGGGATGGATGCCTACCACTACTACCATCCCCACTCATAGGGGATGGATGCCTACCACTACCACCACCCCTACTCATGGGGGCCTGGATGCCTGTCACTACTACCCTCCCCACTCATAGGGGGATGGATGCCTACCACTAATACCATCCCCACCCATAGGGGATGGATGCCTGTCACTACTACCCTCCCCACTCATAGGGGATGGATGCCTACCACTAACACCACCCCTACCCATGGGGGCCTGGATGCCTGTCACTACTACCATCCCCACTCATAGGGGGATGGATGCCTACCACTAACACCACCCCTACTCATGGGGGCCTGGATGCCTGTCACTACTACCCTCCCCACTCATAGGGGGATGGATGCCTACCACTAATACCATCCCCACTCATAGGGGGATGGATGCCTGCCACTACTACCATCCCCACTCATAGGAGGATGGATGCCTACCACTACCACCACCCCTACTCAGGGGGCCTGGATGCCTGTCACTACTACCCTCCCCACTCATAGGGGGATGGATGCCTGCCACTACTACCATCCCCACTCATATGGGGATGGATGCCTACCACCACCCCTACTCATGGGGGCCTGGATGCCTGTCACTACTACCATCCCCACTCATAGGGGGATGGATGCCTACCACTACCACCACCCCTACTCATGGGGGCCTGGATGCCTGTCACTACTACCCTCCCCACTCATATTGGGATGGATGCCTACCACTAATACCATCCCCACTCATAGGGGGATGGATGCCTGTCACTACTACCCTCCCCACTCATAGGGGCCTGGATGCCTGTCACTACTACCCTCCCCACTCATAGGGGGATGGATGCCTACCACTAATACCATCCCCACTCATAGGGGGATGGATGCCTGCCACTACTACCATCCCCACTCATAGGGGGATGGATGCCTACCACTACCACCACCCCTACTCATGGGGGCCTGGATGCCTGTCACTACTACCATCCCCACTCATAGGGGGATGGATGCCTACCACTACCACCACCCCTACTCAGGGGGGCCTGGATGCCTGTCTCTACTACCCTCCCCACTCATAGCGGGATGGATGCCTGCCACTACTACCATCCCCACTCATATGGGGATGGATGCTTCCACTACCACCACCCCTACTCATGTGGGCCTGGATGCCTGTCACTACTACCATCCCCACTCATAGGGGGATGGATGCCTACCACTAACACCACCCCTACTTATGGGGGCCTGGATGCCTGTCACTACTACCCTCCCCACTCATAGGGGGATGGATGCCTACCACTAATACCATCCCCACTCATAGGGGGATGGATGCCTGTCACTACTACCCTCCCCACTCATAGGGGGATGGATGCCTACCACTACCACCACCCCTACTCATGGGGGACCGGATGCCTGTCCTTACTACCATCCCCACTCATAGGGGGATGGATACCTACCACTACCACCACCCCTACTCATCGGGGCCTGGATGCCTGTCACTACTACCATCCCCACTCATAGGGGGATGGATGCCTACCACTACCACCACCCCTACTCATGGGGGCCTGGATGCCTACCACCCACACAACCCCTACTCATAGGACAGGTAATGCATGACACAACCAGCATACTCCAACATAAGGAATGTCTGAAAAATACATCCCCCCAACACCATGACAAGCGTGTGTATTCTGTGTCAAATGCCTACAACACTGAACATGACATTGAACATACAATGTGACCCCCTATCACATGTGTCACACATAAATGTGTGTGGCCTCCACAATGCAAGCAGGCCATGACCACTGTGGCAATGGGGTCTAAAGCCCCATCACCACAGTGACCAAAAGGTAAGTGTTGAGTCCATAGCTGAAGCACATTTTGAACATTGTGGCAATGGGGTCTAATACCCCATCACCACAGTGACCAAAAGGTAAGTGTGGGGTCCATAGCTGAAGCACATTTTGAACATTGTGGCAATGGGGTCTAACACCCCATCACCACAGTGACCAAAATGTAAGTGTGGGGTCCATAGCTGAAGCACATTTTGAACAGTGTGGCAATGGGGTCTAACACCCCATCATCACAGTGCCCAAAAGGTAAGTGTGGGGTCCATAGCTGAAGCACATTTTGAACATTGTGGCAATGGGGTCTAACACCCCATCACCACAGTGACCAAAATGTAAGTGTGGGGTCCATAGCTGAAGCACATTTTGAACATTGTGGCAATGGGGTCTAAAGCCCCATCACCACAGTGACCAAAATGTAAGTGTGGGGTCCAGTGCTGAAGCACATTTTGAACATTGTGGCAATGGGGTCTAAAGCCCCATCACCACAGTGACCAAAATGTAAGTGTTGTCATGTGAAAAGCTGCAAATGCCAAACTGCATGGATGATTCCTGGTCACACAACAACAAACACATCAGTGGCATAGTAGTGCTTGTGTCCCATAGCAACATAGATTGGGTGAGGCAAACAGTGCAGTGCCAATGAAACATCGCTTTGGCCATGTGCAGACAAACATCACCCATGGGGTCTCACATTGTCAATATTCACGAATAACACAATGACAGAAGTGACCATCATAATGCAGACCCACACATCAGCACCAATGGACACACAAATGTAGATATCCTGTGGAGACTGTAGATGTCAGGTGAACAAATACCATTCCATGGCAGCAATAGGACATACAAACCATGATCATTGTGCTGACTGATGACCTAGGAGTCCCAGGGACAGCAGGGGAAACCCACCAAACAACATACAGCCAATGGCACACTAAAGAAATGCCAATGCAATGGTGCAAATGCACAAACACAAACAGGCAGACTCACACTGCATATCAAACACAACAGGTGATGGGGGTGTGCCAGTGTCCCCAGGCAACCACACAACACATGAGGAGGCCTGAATCCCTATTACACAGATGTCAATACAGTGCCACACAAAAGTAACTCATGGATCGGATTCCCCTATGTGGGCAATCAGGCATTGTTAGATGAGAGGGAGTCCAAATTACAAATGTCACACAAGCTTGTCGGAACAGCAACTAACACAGCAAGAGACAGACCCACCACAGCACTACCCCCAGGGACCCCACATTGTGGTGACACTGGCCTGCATGATAATCCCACTGTGATGACAAAGGTAGATGTCGTACACACTGTGAACCACAGTCATGTGTCCTGAGCAACTAACTACCATCACACCTACACAAGCACAAATCAATCAGCACAGCCTGTCAGCCAAGGCCAACATGGAGGTAGGGGTCTAGCCGTGCAACAACTCTCATTTGCACACACTCAACACCACACACCTTGACCTCCACCAATGTGCAGCAGTGAAGCTCACATGACTGGTGACATTGCACATGCACCCATGACAATCCCAGGGGTAGTGGGGGGAACTAAGGTGCAGATACCCATCACACATGGCCAGTCAACAAGACTTGTGAATGTCTGACACACTGCACAATACGCTGTACATGGGCATGACGTCAAATCCACACCAACCAATGGGATCCCGGCCACAGTCACACACCAATGAAGAAGCCAAGGTCACCCACCAAGAACACACATAGACAACTTCCAACATTGCAGCTCTGACCCTGAGGAGTGGCAGCAGTCACACACACAACGTGTCACAATCACTGAAAACTAACACAAAATGTAAATTACATGACTTGTGTAACCAACAAGTGCCAAGGGGAATCCTGACTGTGTCTCATCTGCGTTTGCCCCCAAACTCAGCCCTGACAGCAAACACACCTATGGATGACACCCTGATCACCAGTAATGTGCCATGCACCCACATCACAGAGAACCCAGGGCGAAGATTTGGGGGGAACATTGCTCAACTCAGCAAGCATCACAAACAGGAACATCACTAGGGACCCCAGCCTGCGTAGCAAAATGTAAGTGAACACACACAGACATGCTCACACAACACACACCTTGGGCTCAGGCAATGTCACGGAATTACACACTGCCATGAGGGGACTCCACTCCTGTGTAAGGAAAGCTGTGCCATACGTTGTCTCTGCAGGGCTCAATCATGTCAGCAGAACACTTGGTCACTCAGTCAACAATTAGCACAAAATGAAGGCTCTCGTCACATCAGCCTGGTGATGGCAGTGTCACCAAAATCATCTGCACCGATCAAATACACATGTATAGCAAGTTGCACTAATACCACAGATGAGTCCTTCCCCATTGATGCCCAAACTTGCATGTTCAGTGGAGATGGTCACACGGTCAGGGAAATAGACAAATTGAACAATGGCAAGCACATCTGATGTGCAGGGGTGTAAGCCACAGATGTGATATTGCAAAAACATGTAGGGAATCCCATTGGCAAATATGAAAAACATGACACCCTCATATTGCTGCAAAGGATGACATGGCTACACCCCAGGATAGGACACATTCACCCTGGACCACATGGGGTCCTGCACAGTAACACTTCAGTTACCTGATAGCAAAAATCACCATCACTGCAGCAAGGGCATGTTTAGCATCCTCAACATCATGTACATCTGAAGCAAAACCACTGGAGAACTGAAAGGAGCTTTATTCAGCATATGTCATATTAAAAAGAAAGTCCAGACAAAACCCAAAGGCCAATGGCCAGTCCATGACTGAAGTCCAAACAGGGTGACAGTGGCAGATGTCACCCTTTGCTTTCCTGCACTGCTAATAACCAGGGACACTCCCCTCGGAGGGGCATACGGGGGGTCAGGCCAGGCACCGCAGGGACAGGATCAGGGCTCACCAGAAGGAGGCAGGGAAGGGGTGGCTGGTGGTGGAGAGTCACTGACAACTGCAGTGGAGGTGTCTGACATGGTGTGTGCCGGCACAACTGGGGGGCATGAGTCAGATGGTGTGGGTGCCGGCACAACTCCAGTGGGCTGGCCAGATGGAGTGGACAGGTTCCCCACTGCAGTGCCCAAGTCAGACAGGGTGGTAGTAGACTCCACTGCAGTGCCCATCTCTGGGGGAGTAGAATGGGGTTCAGGTAAGGTGGGCAGGACAGAGGGGGAGGACACGGTCTCCACACCAGTGGCACAAACATGTGCTGCGGGGGTGTGGGGCTGGAAGAGCAAGTGGTAGGTGGAGAAGGCCGCATCAATTTGGGGATGGTGTATCTGTGGGTGGGGGAACCTGGGACAGGGTGTGGTGGGGGAACCTGTGTTGTGGGTGACTGAGGGATGGAGGAAGGAGACTGTGTGGTTGACCTGCAGGGCGGTGGCGGGGTCTTGCTCTTCCGGGACCGGGAGGACTTGCGGGTGGGGGCCTCAGGCTGTCTGCGCCTGGGGGAGGGTGTCCGGGGGCGAGGGGCACTCCCCTCTGTGTGGGTGGACTTCCTCTTCCCCCTGCATGCTGGATCAGCGGGATCGGAGGGGAAGAGGCCGAGGTCACAGAGGAAGAGCTGCTTTGTAGGTGGGGTTGCAGCTGAGGCAAGGGAAGGGGTCTTGGAGGGAGAGGATTTTGAGGACTGCGGAGAGACTGTGGATGCCTGTGTGTGTGTCTGTTCCCCATCCCCTGTGGGTGTGGTATCAGTCCCCTGAGGATGCTTGTGTGCACGTTTTGCCCTTGTTTTGTGTGTTTCTGTGCTGCTCGTGTCTGTGTGTTTGGGTGATTGTGCAGGTGTGCATGTGCTTGGGACAGGTAGGGTGCCAGGAAGTGTGGATGGGGCAGAGGTAGGAGGGGTGATGGACTGTTGGAGGAGAGACACTGCTGCCGTCAGGGAGGAGTCCATGGACCTATTGCTCCTCTGTAGGGCAGACATGCCCGTCGAGATGCCCTCCATGAACGACACCAGCTGTGTCAACAGAGTGGTGTGTGCATGGAGGACACTCAGCATTGCTGTCTGCCCTACATGGAGCTGCCGAAGTAGGTACACAGACTCCTCACTCAGGGCAGCAGGGGACACAGGGGCAGGGGGTGCGGTGCCTGGCACGAATGAGACACGCTCCCGAACACGGAAGCCTCCACGGACCTCAGGAATGGGAGCCAATGGGAGGGCGGTGGTGGTGGTGATGGTGGTGGCGGGGCCAGACATACTAGCTGGGGTGTGGTGGCTGCTGACACCCGCCTCCACAAGGGAGTCATCCTCCCAGCTGCTGTGGTCCTCAGCTGAGGTGGATGGTGCTGAGGACTCCTCGGTGTGGCTCCCCTCGCCCTCCGTGCCACTGGGTCCCTCCGACCAATCATCGCCTGCTGACCCAGTCTGGCTCTGCAGCTCCTCCTGGTCCGTGGAACTGTCCCCTCCTGTGGCCGTGGATGTATCTGCAAACAATTAGGGAAACAGACAAACATCAGTCACCTGCACTGACCGCACACACCACAGTAAGTACAGCACATTACAGAGCAAGCCCTGGCATCCTCAGTTGTACATTGCCAAAAGTCCTCACACAGATTAGGAGAAGCCAATTGTCAGTCTGATGGTCAACCATGGCACTCACACCCCTCCTGCCCTTGCACCCATCTGTCTGGTGCCTGTTGGATGTTAATACCCCAGTGTGGACACATGCACCACGTACACAGTTGTTGGACATTGCAGAGAACACGGTGAAGTATGTGAACATGCACACATCACATCTCTTGCCACTGAGTTAGTACAGGTGTCCGGGTAAAGGGATGGCCAGAGTCTAGTTAGAAATGCATGTGATGCATACCAGCACCAGACACCATGATGCACCCATGTCCGGATAGTCAATGCCACAATGGGGTGCATGTTGCATATGTCACTCCCCTGCAGGATCACTCTTAGGAAGTTAAATGCCATGGCACAGGCATGCCTGCAAAGTCATACATCACTGTCTCCAGTCACATGGGCATGGCATCCAGCCAACAACAGTCTGCACTGTGTCACAATCCTAGGAAATGGGGAATGCAAGTAATGTAGCTGACAAGTGCACATGTCCATCCCCCACAAACCACATCATCTGAACTCTTATTTGGCCACGTCATGCCAATTGGACATATGGGAGACATGAAACACAACTCTATGAACCTGAGCACCTCACAGTCTGCTGTGAATGTAAAACAGCTGCCTGAAGTTCACAGTCGCATACACCTGTGTGCACAGTAAAGTGATCAAACACCTATGAGTCACAGAAGTATTGTCTCTCATGGTCACATCTCAGATGGCATGCTGAGCCCTAAACGATAAACATCCCAGTAGTCCTGACAACGAAGCCACAGCACAATGACACAGAGGCAGACACCTGAGGGAACATTTCACTGATCACAACATGTCAGCTGATACACGGGAGTGGGAGTACAGAGTGTATTGTATGCCCTGGAGTAGGCATGACTGTCCTGCTCCACCTGAAAGAGGGATGAGCCCTGGACAGTAGGCAGGTGGCTAAGCATGTGTGACACACTTGATATACATACTCCTGAGGCCCAAACATTGTTCCCACCGCAGCATGGGTGTGTGCCAAATACCCCAGGGACATGTGGTGATTCAGATCAGCAAGTGGACCACATATCAAAGTTACTCTGGATGTGGTCCTCCCAAAGACAAGGATAAAAAAGTCCAATGGTCCCCACAACTCTCCTTGGTTCTCAGCAGAGTTGCGCATCTTAAAACAGCATTGTAAGGTCAAAGAAAGGCTTTGGAGGAAGGATTTTTCGCCCAGTAAGAAGCTGGAGTATAAGGTTGCTATCAGCGCCTACAAAGTGGAGATAAAAAAAGCTCAAGCAATCTTTTACGAATCCAAAATTTTGTCAGCCTCTAATTCACCCAGAGAAACTTTCAATGTTATTAAAAAGCTACTCAAAGCCCCGGATCCGTATATAGCTCCAGACCTCTCCGGGATACGCTGTAATAAACTGGCAGAATACTTCTCCACTAAGGTCATAAATATCCTTAAATCACTGCCGCTCATGGCAGATATAGACGATATCTCTATTAGACACTTGACCCCCGACCCTTATTCCTTGCAACCTACACTTGAGGCTTTTCCCCCCCTCTCGCTTGAAGTCTGCTGTTCCCTGCTATCTAAGATGAAAAGTGGATCACCCAAGGACCCCGCCCCAATTAACATACTTAAACAGGTGGGACCTACAATTGCCCCCATCCTGACCGATCTAATTAATGTATCTTTGTCCTCAGGAATAGTGCCCCCTGCCTGGAAATCAGCTATGGTGAAAGCTCTGTTAAAAAAACCCAATCTTGACACGGCAGATTTAGCTAACTATCGTCCCATATCTCTCTTACCAGGCATAGGAAAGATGACAGAGAAATACGTAAATCAACATCTGTCAGGCTTTCTTGAAATGCATAATTTATTGCACTCTTCGCAAACAGGTTTCCGCCCGCGTCAGAGTACTGAGACGGCCCTGTTAGCAGTGGTGGAGGAAAGCAGAAAAATACTGGATTCAGGAGGATCCTCGGCCATTATACTCCTTGACTTGAGCGCAGCATTTGATACGGTGAACCATAGGATTTTGGTTCACCGTCTCAGGACGCTTGGAGTTACTGGCCTAGCATTGAAGTGGCTGGATTCTTTCCTAGAGGAAAGATGCTTTCAGGTATTCGAGGAGAATACACTATCCAATCCAACCCCTCTAAAGAACGGGGTGCCTCAGGGTTCCTCGCTCAGTCCTACCCTTTTTAATGTATATATGGCTCCTTTGGCTGCAATTATTGCCCCATCCGGAATTCGTATGGTGACTTATGCTGACGACACCCAATTGGTGGTTGCACTCAATCAGATGGACCAAGAAACTAACACCCTCCGCTCCTGCTTGGAAGATATTTCAAACTGGATGGATACATCTCAGCTCAAGCTCAATGGGGGAAGACTGAGCTTATGATCTTAGGCAACCCTCTCTGCTTTCAATCTAGCTCCATGTGGCCAGTGTGTATGGGACCACCCCCTATCCCCAAGCCAGAAATTAAGAGCCTGGGTATCTGGTTGGACCAGGATCTGAGCTTTAGAGCTCAAGCGAGGAAGACGGCAGGCATCTGCTATGGCCTACTTAGAATGGCCCGCAAAGTGCTACCTCTGCTCCCCCTAGCAAAAAAGTACTTGTGCAAGCACTTATACTCTCTAGGCTAGACTATGGTAATGCGCTTTATCTGGGCTCCCCCTCTACTGTAGTCTCTAAACTACAGTCTGTGCAAAATAGTGCTGCCAGACTTTTAACCGGAACCAACAACCGACACTCGGCTAAACCGGCACTTGCGTCCCTTCATTGGCTCCCTATCCAGGAACGCATTAGATTTAAGACACTCTGCCTAGTACATAAATCTATGCAGGGGACTGGCCCCTCCATCAACTCAGCCATGATTCGTCCCTATAAGGCCAAACGCAACCTCCGATCTGATAATCTCTACCTGGCCGAAGTACCTAAGATCAGGAGGGCCAGGAAGGGCGGACGGTTGTTTTCATATAATGCCTCCAAACTCTGGAACTTGCTCCCACTTCAGCTACGCCTTGTTCAAAACCACGGATCCTTCCGCAAACAACTTAAGACTCTCCTGTTCCCACAGCCTGCATAATTTCCCTGTCTTCGGCAGTAGTCAGTTCCAGCGCTGGGATGCTTCCGGGTAGCCATGCGCTTTATAAATGTGTCTTTCATTTCATTTCATTTCACACCCAGATTACATGTCAGAACTTAGGCATTGTGTAAGCAATTGACCCACCCATGAATCCCACAACATAGTCACGGGAACAAATGCTGTCCCCCACCTTGAGCGAAGCAAAATGCAAGGACACAGTACCCAAGTGACACAATTTCCTGACTGTAAGGGCCACACATATGCGTATCAGATGAGGAGTGGGCATGTCACAATTGTGGGACATGGGTCCTGGACCACAAGACTGATGTACTGTGGAAGTTTAACCAGGCCAAAGGAGGGCACATAGCATGTCATACAAAGTGCACAGTGCAGTCATGGACTCACCCCCTCCTTGCTGCTGTCTGGCCTTCAGCTGCCCATCCACGTCAGGGAAGACCACCGCCAGGATCCTGAGCATGTGGGGGTCAGGGTCCGGTGTCCGCCCCTCCTGCGAGGAGGCGACAGCTTCAGCTGGACCCTTGCGATCCTCCGGGTCCAGCCCCGAAGGTCCTGCCACCTCTTCTGGCAGTTGCGGATCCGGCGCTTGTAGACCCCCACGGATCTTACTGCCCGGGCGATGGTCAGCCAGATTTCCTGCTTCTGGTGGGCATCAACCTGTGAGGATGACAAAGTGAAAATGCCATTACTACACATGCAACATATACGTGCATCACACAGTTGGATATACATGTCTCAATCACAGGGGCATATGATGTACACAGGCAGTGCAACGATGGCTATGAACAGTTTGCCAGCAGTTACTACATGGTATCATTGCATGGGAAGTAAACCTTGTTGGAATGCACTGTTACTGCACTGTACCTGTTCAGTGCATGTAACTACACACTTTGGGGGGTGAGAACTACTCAGTGAGCATGCTAGCCAGTGGTGTGAACACTGTAAGTCTTGCTAGTCAGACAACATGCACAATTAGTAAGGCAGTGGACAGCACACTCAACTGCTCCCCTGGTTTCCCATACAGCTTGCTGTACTGTGAAAGGAGGCTGTCCAGCAGGGCCTGGTTCTCCTCAAGGCTGAAGGCTGGGGCTCTCTCCACAGTATGTGCCATTGCAGTAGCCAGAGGATGCAGAGACAGCAGCAGTGTTGGTGGCAGATGTCGTCCTGGAGCATGTAGTGCAGGCAAGTGAGCTCTCAGGGGAACAGCCAGCATTATATGTGTGCTGCAGAGGCAGATACTGTCCCATGTGTCCAAAGTGATAGGTCCAAGTCGTTTGCATCTTCTGAATCTGGCCAATCCATGGAATAGCACAACTTATACACGTCCACAGCATCCTTCAAAAGTTAAACTTCATGACACCCATGTATTTGCAACATTGTTGTGGCTGGCCATCTGAATTCACTGCATCAGACTCGTTACAGCTTCGAAAACGCGTCCGTTGCCATGCCAGGCCCTAGCCAATGCATGCGCACCGTCCGGACCATTGCTGTACAACGCGTATTTCAAAAAACAACGCGTACACGCTCACATCAAATGCAATGTCCAATGCGTGCGCACCGATCGGTCCATTGCTGTACAACGCGTACCCGCTCACAACAGATGCAATGGCCAGTGCGTGCACATCGATCGGTCCATTGCTGTACAACGCATAGCCGCTCACAACAGATGCAATGGCCAGTGCGTGCACACCGATCGGTCCATTGCTGTACAACGCGTACCCGCTCACAACAGATGCAATGGCCAGTGCGTGCACACCGATCGGTCCATTGCTGTACAACGCGTACCCGCTCACAACAGATGCAATGGCCAGTGCATGCACACCGATCAGTCCATTGCTGTACAACGCGTACCCGCTCACAACAGATGCAATGGCCAGTGCGTGCACACCGATCGGTCCATTGCTGTACAACGCGTACCCGCTCACAACAGATGCAATGGCCAGTGCGTGCACACCGATCGGTCCATTGCTGTACAACGCGTATTCCGGGAAACAACGCGTACCCGCTCACAACAGATGCAATGGCCAGTGCGTGCACACCGATCGGTCCATTGCTGTACAACGCGTATTCCGGGAAACAACACGTACCCGCTCACAACAGATGCAATGGCCAGTGCGTGCACACCGATCGGTCCATTGCTGTACAACGCGTACCCGCTCACAACAGATGCAATGGCCAGTGCGTGCACACCGATCGGTCCATTGCTGTACAACGCGTATTCCGGGAAACAACGCGTACCCGCTCACAACAGATGCAATGGCCAGTGCGTGCACACCGATCGGTCCATTGCTGTGCAACGCGTCCCTGTACAGGTCACTCGCATATCTCAACATGTTTGTCACTGGTGAACGTATGCCAGCCACATATACTTGCCAGGGACTCAGGGGCACACCTACAACACCACACCCAGTCCACACTGTATCCTAAGTCATGTAAGGCTGCATTACCTTTTCTGTGTATGGGGGTAAACATGTGGTTTTTGGGGTGGCACTTGGGGGCAGCCACTCCCAGGCTGTGCACGTGTTCATGGGGACAGGATCCTTTGTGTGTGGTGCACATGACCACTGTGATGTGCAACTGTTCATTTCGGAGCATGTGGCATGGTCACATTTGCAGGCTGTGTATGTGTATGACATGTCACATACCCCCAGAGTCCCATGTGGGAAGGTATGTACGTCACAGGGTGACCCATTGCCACAATAGTGATGGCCCTCCACAGTCTGTGTGCATGTTGTGTTTCCGATGTCTCTGATTCCATGTGCACAATGGGAGACAGTCTCCACATCCACGTTGTTTGTGCATGGACTTTGATGTTGTGTGTGTGTGTGTCACAGACGTCCATGTCTGTCCTGCGGAGGCAACAGGGGCCACTACCTGTGGGAGTCATGTTTGTTTTTCTGACGTGTACATGATACGCCATGTCATGCCAGTGTCCATGTGGCAAGACAGGGTCCCTGGGAATCTACCTGTCAATGAGCTGTGATGCCTGTGGCGCATCTGTCCAGACATGTCACTGTGGTGTGTGTTTGGAACGTGACAGCAGTAAATGGGTACTGTGACACAGCCTAATGGTTTCCCATAGCACAACCTGGAACCTGTTGTCAACACATGTTGAACTGAGATGTTAGATGATGTCCATGTAGGTGCCATATATGTCCATACAGAACGGCACACACATCAAGTACTTGTGTCTCGTAATGATGTATCATGTGATATTGAGTATGGTGAATGGCACATATGTGGGGTGACTGACAATCTTTCTTTCTTCACCTATGCACTGCAGGGCACCAGCTGTCCATAGACCATTCCCTGACCTAGCAACGATGGTGGAATGTGACAGCATCCGACGGTACCGCTTCACCAGGCAGCTGATTGAGGATTTGGCAGTGCACTTGGCCCTACATTTGCAACCTGGCCGGCCGTACCCTACAGCGCTGACCCCCAAGGTGAAGGTGATGGCAGCCCTACACTTCTTTGCCACCGGTACCTTTCAACACACTGTGGCGACTGCCGGTGGGATATCACAGACTATGTTCAGCCGTGTGCTACGCGATGTTTTGGAGCGATACAAAAGGGGATGATGGACGGAACGTTTGAGCCAATCAAACACTCACCCCCAGTCAACTGATCTGGGTTTAATCCATCATCATTCTTTAGCTCACTCCACCACCCCAGTTCAGACATGGCCATATGCAAATCAGTCTGACCCTGTGCCTCATGGGAACAGTCCAGCCCGAACTGCCAAGCCATGTCTTCCCTGGACCGGAAACAAGCATCCTAGGACCGGTTTCTGGCATTCCAGCCGTCATCAGCCAGGCTTGCTTGAATCCAGTGGCAAAGTGAGCAAGGGACCCACGTCTGGGCAATGTTGAGATGCCTGAACCAGTACATCTATTTCCCTACATGTCAACAACTCACTGACGTCAAGAGTGACTTCTATGTCCTGGGGAGGATGCCACATGTCATTGGCTCCATTGATGGGACACATGTGGCTTTGGTACCACCACAGGCACATGAGCAGGCATACAGGAACAGGAAACATTATCATTCGATCAATGCTCTGGTGGTATGTCTTGCAGATATGAGCATCTCACATGTGTGTGCCCGTTTCCCTGGTTCGGCACACGATGCCTACGTGATGAGGAGGAGTCGCATCCCGAGGATGATGTCACAGATGCAGAACCAGCGTGCCTGGCTTGTCGGTGTGTACTGACTTTGTACCATTGTGTGTGTTCTGCTATGTTGTATTCCGCCCTCTTTTCCAACTCTGCTAATGTGCAATTGTCTGTCTGTAGGTGACTCCGGATACCCCAACATGCCGTGGTTGCTGACACACCTCAGGAACCCTGTGACACCAGCCCAGATGCGCTACAATGAGGCACATGGTCGGACCAGGAGAGTGATCGAGCGGACATTTGGTCTCCTGAAGAGCCGCTTCCGCTGCCTGGACAAGACAGGAGGGGCCCTCCCATATGCCCCAGCAAAGGTGTGCAAGATTGTCATCGTCTGCTGCATGCTACACAACCTGGCAGTGCGGAAGGAGTTGCCTCTCATCCTGGATGACGATGACCAACATCCGCCACCTGTGGAGGATCCTGGCCTGGGCCACGATGCCAGTGATGATGATGATGGTGATGTCCGCACACAGCTCATCACCAACTTCTTCAGCTGAATGTGAGTATCCAGATATGTCATGTCAATGATGTGAGTTTGCATGATATGTGTTGGTGGTGCTCTGGTGCTGTTTGAGTGTGGCCATGTGCTACTTGACTGGAAGCGTGCAGCGATGTGTCCTTACAGGTAGTCTGTACTCCCCAACAGTGTTGACATGCTAACTTGGTTTTCTGTGAGTATCTTGTGACATGTATTGGCCATGAGTATTGCAGTTCTGTCCTGTTCTTCAGTGCTTTTGACTGTGTGTCATGTCTGTCCTTCACAGGGTACTTTCAGAGTTGTTTGGTGAACTGTGATCCCCGACACCATGATTCAACTTCCAGGGTGGAAGCAGTCGTTTCCCTACAGGTGATGTGCCACACACCCCTGGACTTAATTTCTTCTACACTTGTTGACTGTGTGGCCACTGCCATGTAGGATTACCTTGCATCTGTAGTGGAAACAACATGTTGCAAATGTGTAATAAACCTGTGCTTCACTTTGGGATGTGCGTTGTCTGTGGTCACACATCTGACTGACATGTGCTTACTGCACTTGTGGGCTAGTTAACACAGACTGTGAATAGGTGTGGTGTCTGTGCATTCCACTGTATTTCCTGGCAACATCAGTGAAGGCGATGAGTCTGATGGCCCTGGTGTGCATGTGTTGTGTAGCCCTAGTGGTGTGTCTCCCTCATATGTGTCACGTCGCCATGACTCACATGACGGTGTTGAACTTGCTGTAGCAGTTAGCATGCACAGTGTCATTTAGCAGATCACCATCTACATGACAGAAACCACGTTGGAATCACAACAGAGGCAAGTATGGTGTATTAGTGAGTTTATTTCCATACATGTGTGAGGATAGTGCACAGGATGGTGGGTGCTGTACATAGGGATTGGAATCCAAAGTTCCCAGATGAGTTGGAAGTCTTGGTAGCAGAAATGTCCTGAGTAAAGTCCACAGTCATCTGATACATTGGGCCAACTTAAGCTCCCCATGTCATGTGCGAGAGTTGTGTTGCATTCGACAGGGTGAACAGTTTGCACACAAATGAGAATTTCCAGAACAGGTGTTGGGTTCCTGGGGGATGTACATGGCCATCGGCCTCTCAGTTTTCCTTCCTCGGACGACCCCTCTTCTTCCGGGGGGAACCCTCACGTGCAGGCTGCTGCGGTGCAGAGGACTCTCCGCCAGAGTCATCCTCCCTCCCTGTGGCAGTTGCAGTTGTTGCAGCACCAGATGTTGTGGGCACACAGGGAGGTGTGGCCATATTGGTGCTAATCTGGCAGAGGCATGTCAATATGTCCCTATGCACCGCTCTCAGTTCTTCCAATGTGTCCCACTTGGACTCCATGCCAGACATGTGTGTCTCCACACGGGACATGTGTGTCTCCACACGGGACATGTGTGAGTCCAAGCAGGCATGATGGGCAGCCTGCTGCTGTTGAATGTCCTTGAGGATCCCCACTACCTGGCTGACCTCTCCAGTGCTATTCTGGTACGCCTCAGCAATGCGTGCCAGTTGTGGGTCATCATGCAGTCCAGGCCCCTCTGCAAACAGCGACCTATATCTACCACCCCTCCCACCACCCCTGGCGACACGTGTGGGACCTGTGGTGGCACGCACAGGTGACTGTAGGCCCACTTGGGGGTTGTTACTGGGGTCGTTGTCCGTTGCTCCACGTTGGACCGGGGTCCCTGTGCTGTTGTCATCGGTGGTCCTTGGTCTGTCCGTGTTGGCAGGGGTGGTCTGTGTGTTGGCAGTTGTTGGAGGGGTGGGTGCAGGGGGTGCAGATGTTGGTCCTGCTGGTGCTGCATGATGACTCGCACCGGAGGGGCCAGGTAGGTCTTCGCCATCCGAGGAGTGCAGAGGCTGTTCCACACCAGTGAGCTCAGTGTCCCCCGGAGCCTGGGACAGGGACTCCTCATCGTCTGCTGCTGTGTCCCCATCATCACCTGTTTTTGGAAGAGACACACAATGTATGTTATGTTTCTATGGGCATCAATGGTTCACACACATGACAGTTGTGACTGTACCTCTGGATGCGGGCCTGTACATTGCATTGTCCTAAGTTGTCACAGTCAGAGGTTAATATTGGTGTGGCTCATTGTCCTGCCAACCTGATGCATTTCTTTGTGGATGTTGAGGTGTGTGCATGACCAGCAGTGGTGGTATTTGGTTGACATCCGGACCTCCTTCTCCCCCCAGCCCAGTTGTCCCACCATGAAGCATGCCACACTTGCAGTGGGTGCAGGTTGACTCTCAGGATGTCAGTCAGTGGTGTCCTGCTGTTGGTTGTTGCACAGTTCCCAGCAGGGCCTTGTGCTCCCCACAGCAGTACCCAGTGTCAGCCATCTTGTCAGTTGTTTTCCACTCCGTGTGATGTGAGCATGGTTCAGAGTGGTGTTGATGGGCCAATTGTGAGGGTGAGCAATATCTGTGACTACAACTCCCGTCATGCTATTGCCTACACCCCCCTTCCCAGCATGCCCATACTTCCTTCCCTTTGAGTGGACTTCACTGTGTGTGAGTGTGACAGCAATGGCAAGATGGCTGACAGTGGTGTCCTGCTGTTGGTTGGTGCCCAGTTCCCAGCAGGGCCTGGTACTGCCCACAACAGAGCACCATTTTCAGACATTTTAGAAGTGGCTTTTCACTCCCTGGGAGGTGTGCATGCTTCAGTGTGAGCTTGCTGGGCCATGTGGGTGGGGGATGTTGAGCTGTGACTACCACTCCCATCATGCTATTGCCTACACCCCCCTTCCCAGCATGCCCATACTTCCTTCCTTTTGACTCTGCTTCCCTGTGGGGTAGTGTGCCTGTGCTGACAGGATGGCTGACAGTGTTGTCCTGGCGTTTGTTTGGCTACAAGTCCCAAAAGTGTCCCTGTGCTTCACACAGCATAACCCAGTGTGGTAGTTCTTTGTGGGATATTTAATTAGAGTGTGAGGCAATGCATTCTCCCAGGTGAGTTGTGTGGAGTTTGTGTTAAGGGGGTGTGTGAGTAAAGCTGCTGGTAACTATGGTCAGAGCTGTCAGTCCTCCTTCCCACCCAGCCATATATCCCACCATGGAACATGCTTCCATTGCAGGGAGTGCAAGTTGGCTTTCAGGATGTCAGTCAGTGGTGTCCTGCTGTTGGTTGTTGCACAGTTCCCAGCAGGGCCTTGTGCTCCCCACAGCAGTACCCAGTGTCAGCCATCTTGTCAGTTCTTTTCCACTCCCTGTGATGTGAGCATGGTTCAGGGTGGTGTTGATGGGCCAATTGTGAGGGTGAGCAATATCTGTGACTACCACTCCCATCATGCTATTGCCTACACCCCCCTTCCCAGCATGCCCATACTTCCTTACTTTTGAGTGGACTTCACTGTGTGTGAGTGTGACAGCAATGGCAAGATGGCTGACAGTGGTGTCCTGCTGTTGGTTGGTGCCTAGGTCCCAGCAGGGCCTTGTGCTCCCCACAGCTGAGGCCAGTGTCAGACATCTTTGAAGTGGCTTTTCACTGGCTGTGAGGTGTGCATGCTTCAGTGTGAGCTTGCTGGGCCATGTGGGTGGGGGATGTTGAGCTGTGACTACCACTCTCATCATGCTATTGCCTACACCCCCTCTTCCCAGCATGCCCATACTTCCTTCCTTTTGACTCTGCTTCCCTGTGGGGTAGTGTGCCTGTGCTGACAGGATGGCTGACAGTGTTGTCCTGGCGTTTGTTTGGCTACAAGTCCCAAGAGTGTCCCTGTGCTTCACACAGCATAACCCAGTGTGGTTGTTCTTTGTGGGATATTTAATTAGAGTGTGAGGCACTGCATTCTCCCAGGTGAGTTGTGTGGAGTTTGTGTTAAGGGTGTGTGTGAGAAAAGCTGCTGGTAACTATGGTCAGAGCTGTCAGTCCTCCTTCCCACCCAGCCAGATATCCCACCATGGAACATGCTTCCATTGCAGGGAGTGCAAGTTGGCTTTCAGGATGTCAGTCAGTGGTGTCCTGCTGTTGGTTGTTGCACAGTTCCCAGCAGGGCCTTGTGCTCCCCACAGCAGTACCCAGTGTCAGCCATCTTGTCAGTTCTTTTCCACTCCCTGTGATGTGAGCATGGTTCAGGGTGGTGTTGATGGGCCAATTGTGAGGGTGAGCAATATCTGTGACTACCACTCCCATCATGCTATTGCCTACACCCCCCTTCCCAGCATGCCCATACTTCCTTACTTTTGAGTGGACTTCACTGTGTGTGAGTGTGACAGCAATGGCAAGATGGCTGACAGTGGTGTCCTGCTGTTGGTTGGTGCCTAGGTCCCAGCAGGGCTTTGTGCTCCCCACAGCTGAGGCCAGTGTCAGACATCTTTGAAGTGGCTTTTCACTGGCTGTGAGGTGTGCATGCTTCAGTGTGAGCTTGCTGGGCCATGTGGGTGGGGGATGTTGAGCTGTGACTACCACTCTCATCATGCTATTGCCTACACCCCCTCTTCCCAGCATGCCCATACTTCCTTCCTTTTGACTCTGCTTCCCTGTGGGGTAGTGTGCCTGTGCTGACAGGATGGCTGACAGTGTTGTCCTGGCGTTTGTTTGGCTACAAGTCCCAAGAGTGTCCCTGTGCTTTACACAGCATAACCCAGTGTGGTTGTTCTTTGTGGGATATTTAATTAGAGTGTGAGGCACTGCATTCTCCCAGGTGAGTTGTGTGGAGTTTGTGTTAAGGGTGTGTGTGAGAAAAGCTGCTGGTAACTATGGTCAGAGCTGTCAGTCCTCCTTCCCACCCAGCCAGATATCCCACCATGGAACATGCTTCCATTGCAGGGAGTGCAAGTTGGCTTTCAGGATGTCAGTCAGTGGTGTCCTGCTGTTGGTTGTTGCACAGTTCCCAGCAGGGCCTTGTGCTCCCCACAGCAGTACCCAGTGTCAGCCATCTTGTCAGTTCTTTTCCACTCCCTGTGATGTGAGCATGGTTCAGGGTCGTGTTGATGGGCCAATTGTGAGGGTGAGCAATATCTGTGACTACCACTCCCATCATGCTATTGCCTACACCCCCCTTCCCAGCATGCCCATACTTCCTTACTTTTGAGTGGACTTCACTGTGTGTGAGTGTGACAGCAATGGCAAGATGGCTGACAGTGGTGTCCTGCTGTTGGTTGGTGCCCAGGTCCCAGCAGGGCCTTGTGCTCCCCACAGCTGAGGCCAGTGTCAGACATCTTTGAAGTGGCTTTTCACTGGCTGTGAGGTGTGCATGCTTCAGTGTGAGCTTGCTGGGCCATGCGGGTGGGGGATGTTGAGCTGTGACTACCACTCTCATCATGCTATTGCCTACACCCCCTCTTCCCAGCATGCCCATACTTCCTTCCTTTTGACTCTGCTTCCCTGTGGGGTAGTGTGCCTGTGCTGACAGGATGGCTGACAGTGTTGTCCTGGCGTTTGTTTGGCTACCAGTCCCAAGAGTGTCCCTGTGCTTCACACAGCATAACCCAGTGTGGTTGTTCTTTGTGGGATATTTAATTAGAGTGTGAGGCACTGCATTCTCCCAGGTGAGTTGTGTGGAGTTTGTGTTAAGGGGGTGTGTGAGAAAAGCTGCTGGTAACTATGGTCAGAGCTGTCAGTCCTCCTTCCCACCCAGCCAGATATCCCACCATGGAACATGCTTCCATTGCAGGGAGTGCAAGTTGGCTTTCAGGATGTCAGTCAGTGGTGTCCTGCTGTTGGTTGGTGCCCAGTTCCCAGCAGGGGCTTGTGCTCCCCACAGCAGTACCCAGTGTCAGCCATCTTGTCAGTTGTTTTCCACTCCCTGTGATGTGAGCATGGTTCAGAGTGGTGTTGATGGGCCAATTGTGAGGGTGAGCAATATCTGTGACTACAACTCCCATCATGCTATAGCCTACACCCCCCTTCCCAGCATGCCCATACTTCCTTCCTTTTGAGTGGACTTCACTGTGTGTGAGTGTGACAGCAATGGCAAGATGGCTGACAGTGGTGTCCTGCTGTTAGTTGGTGCACAGTTCCCAGCAGGGCCTTGTGCTCCCCACAGCAGTACCCAGTTTTAGCCATCTTGTCAGTTGTTTTCCACTCCCTGTGATGTGAGCATGGTTCAGAGTGGTGTTGATGGGCCAATTGTGAGGGTGACCAATATCTGTGACTACAACTCCCATCATGCTATCGGCTACACTGACTTCACCAGCATACACAGAATTCCTTCCTTTGAGTGAGCTTCCCTGTGAGGTGGTGTTCTAGTGGTGGCAAAATGTCTAACTGTGTTTGTTGGTTACATTTGTGCCACTGCCTTGCTGTATTTGTAGTTAGGTTTGTACATATCATGGCACAGTTACATATCACTATGGGATGGCATGTATTGTGTTTATCTGACTGACAGACAAATGTTGGGGTGATTATCTTTTGATTGCTGTGGATTTGCTAAGGGTGCATGGTTTGACTATCCCCTTGACAGTGATGTGTGTGTATTGTCACACAATATTGTGTATATTTGTTGTGTACTCACCAGGCTCTGGGATGTTTGATAGTCCATATACGCTCACTGGTGGTAGGATGGCCCGCACCTTCTCCTCCCAGGGCCTGAGGTATAGTGGTTTGGCAGGAGGGCCACTGCCGGTGCGCTGACTCACGATGTAATCCTTCTTTAGTAGGTCCCTGACCCTCCTGCGCACATCATACCATCTGTTCTGGATGTCTTCCTTTGTGCGCAAACATGGTGATTGTGCGTTGACCCTGTCGACGATCCTCTGCCACATCTTGGTGTTCTGCGACATGGGGGTCTGTTGTATCAATGTACCAAACAACTGTGGCTCTACCCTGAGGATATCATCTACCAGGACTTCCAATTCACTGTCTAGGAACTTTGGATTCTTCTTTGGGGGCATGGTGATGGGTGGTGGTGGGGATTGATGTGTGTGTGTGTGCAGGTGAGGGTGTGTGAGTGTAGGTTTTGCTGGGTGTATGTGAGGGTGCTATTTGTTGAGGTGCTAATGGTGTGTGGCTTGTGTGATGGATGAGCTGTGAGTGTGTCTGTGGTTGTTGTGTGATGGTGTTCTGTGCTGGCAGGTCAGTTGAATTTGCAAAAGATCATGGTAGGGATTTGTGGCCTTTATATAGGTGGAGTTGGGGGTGTGTCCTTGTTCCATGTTTTTTTTCCCTGTATTTATTGACTTTGTCATTGCTTGTTTGGCCCTTTTTTTTGTATTTTTTCCTTAGTATTTTTTGTGCATGTAGGAGACGTTCTTCTGACCGAGTAGGACGCTGCAGTTGTCTCGTGCGAGCTTCTCCGAGTCGTTCACGCTGTGTTTCTGCTAGGTTTCTTGTGCGGCGTACGCGTCGGTCGCCGAGTATTGGCTTTCTTCGGCTGGCTTTTGTATGCGTGTCGGTCGTTCGGCTTGAGCTCCGTACGACTCGGTCTGGTTTTCCACGCATTGCATCGTACTGCGCGGGTGGGAGTTCGCGGGTACGTTTCGTTCGGGTTGATTCCTGGTGCGTGTCGGTCGGTTCTATTCGCGTGGTTTCCCGGCCGGATAGCTTGTTTCCGTCCGGTTCGGTCGTTCGGCTTGTGTTCCGTACGAGTCGGTCGTGATTCACATGCATTTCATCGTACTACCCAGGTCGGGCAACGCTGGTACGTGTCGGTCGGACTATATTCCCGTACCGAGTCGGTCGGTGAGATTTCCGGCCCGAATTGGAATCGGCCCCAGAATATCTAAGTGGAAATATCAAATTGCAAAAATATCGACTCAAGGATATCGATGGCATAAAATAACGAGGTAAGTTTTCTCGTAGTTAAAAATATCGAATTTTATGTAATGCAAAAATATCGATTTTGTAAATTTCGAAGTCAAAATATTGTTGTAAATATATTGATTTTTCTTTCTTTAATCTTAGTATTTTATTATTACTAATTTAGTATTAGTTATTCTATGTTTAATAGATTAAAAAAATATATGTTAAAAAGTTTGTTTTCTTTTTTTAATTAAGTTTTAGGAGCGGGATGTTGGGTTTATAGGGGATAAGGGTGGAAAGTAATTTTAAAAGTTTGAATTACAATTTGAATATTTTTTACATTTTTGTTAAGTTTTAGGAACGGGATGTTGGGTTTATAGGGGATAAGGGTGGGGAGTCATTTAAAAAATTTGGTATAACATTTAAATATTTAAAATAAATTTGTAACGGTGGGGGGTCATTTAAAAAAAGAAAATTTAAAATATTTTTTAAATATTGTAAAAATATTTCAAATATTTATTTGTTAGATGTATTTATAGAGGATATGTTTGGGTAGTATTTTCATTTTTTTAATTAAAATAGAAATATTTTTTAAAATCTGTAAAGTTTTTGTAGCGGGTTGTTTTCTTTATAGTGAATTAGGGTGGGGAGTAATTTGAAAATATTATTTGTAAATTTTTTAAAATGTTTAGAATTTTTTGAGAGAATTTAGTAATGTGATGTTCATTTTATAGGGGATAAGGGTAGGGAGTAGTTTTTTTATGTTGTTTAAAAATATTGTTTTATAAAAAGTAGAAATTGAACATTTTCAATTTTTTAAAATTTGGAAATTTTAATTTGAAAAACACAAATTAAAATATTGAAGTTATATTTATGTTTGAGTACATTTTACTATACTTTTTGAAATTTATTTTAAAAAAAAATAATTTGGAGAACAATATTATTAATTTTTTAATGTTAAAATGTATTATAAAGATAAATTTGATTAAAAAAATTATTTTATTGATTATAAATTTGGAGTTGTAATAGTTATTTATTATATTTTATTCTCCAGCATTTTCTTTGAGATTTTTTAGTTTTGGAGTTGGAAGAGTAATTAATTAGGTTTTATTATCCAGCACTTTCTCTAAGTTTCTTTTGTTTTGTTGTTGGAATAGTAATTTAATTAGGTTTATTATCCATCACTTTCCCTGAGTTTATTTTGTTTTGGAGTTGGAATAGTAATTTATTATGTTTTATTATCTAGTACTTTCCCTGAGTTTATTTTGTTTTGGAGTTGGAATAGTAATTTAATTAGGTTTATTATCCATCACTTTCCCTGAGTTTATTTTGTTTTGGAGTTGGAATAGTAATTTATTATGTTTTATTATCTAGTACTTTCCCTGAGTTTATTTTGTTTTGGAGTTGGAATAGTAATTTAATTAGGTTTATTATCCAGCTCTTTCCCTGAGTTTTGTTGGTTTTGGAGTTGGAATAGTAATTTATTATGTTTTATTATCTAGCACTTTCCCTGAGTTTTGTTGGTTTTGGAGTTGGAATTGTAATTTAATTAGGTTTATTATCCAGCACTTTCCCTGAGTTTTTGTTGGTTTTGGAGTTGGAATAGTAATTTATTATGTTTTATTATCCAGCACTTTCCTTGAGTTTAGTTTGTTTAGAGTTGGAATAGTAATTTAATTTGCTTTATTATCCAGCATTTTCCCTGAGTTTTGTTGGTTTTGGAGTTAGGCATAGTATATTTTTATTGTTTATTAGTTATTTTATTTTGTATTTAGATTTAAATAAGAAAGGAGATGTATGTTAGTTATTCATGTAAACATTTTTATTGGTTACACATGTTGTTTTTTTTATTTTACAGTTTATTTGTTTTCATTTGCATTTGTTATACATTTTTTCACAATATTAAAAACATTATCCAGGTATTTTGATGTTGTTCAAAATGTATTACAAAGTATAATATATTTTGAATATACATTTTTTTATGTAGAGTTGGAAAATTAACAATATTTATTAATGTACATTTTTCATGTAGAATTGAAAAATTAAAAAAATTTAACATACATTTTTCATGTAGAATTGTAATATTAACAATGCTTATAACATACATTTTTAATGTAGAATTCAAAAATTAACAATATTTTTAACATACATATATTTTTAAAACATAATTGAAAAATTGCAATTTTTTTTAAGTGCAGTCATGTAATAGTAAAGTAAATATATTAATAGTTTATTTATTTTAAACAATTTGACTTTCATTGTTTATTATTTCTTATGTGAAAAAGTAAACATTTGTATTTCTTTTTTAAACAATGTTTTAATATGTTTTATATAATTTAATTTTTTAATAAAATTGTGGAAAATGTATTTGAGATATTTTTTGTATATTTCATTATTTAGTATATTGAATATTATTTTTATTCAAATAATATTTAATATATTAAACAATTTACAAATATATATTTTCACATGCGTTTTTTCATTATACATTTTAATAATTTTGGTAAATTTACAGTACATGAAATTAACATACATGTTAATATATATTCAACATTATATTTTATGTTTTTTGATAATATAATATTTAATATATATTTTACAATGTTTTGCATATTTTTGGAACATTTGTAATTTTTTTACAATATATAAAAATATAAATTTAATTTTTTGTATTTTAATATTATTTCTCCATTCTTTTCTATGGGGATTAAGGGGCCCATTACGATACCCGGCGTAAATAAATCCGCCAGGCATGGAAGCGGCAAAAATCCGCCCGCACACACCGCCTGAACACCGACCACGCCATTACGATTACACAAACCGAAAACCGCCATCGGCGGAAAAATCACACAAAATACCGCCCGCCAACGTCCGAGTCGGAGTCAAACCGCCCGCCACGGACGGAAACACGCACGACAACACAAAACCGCCCACCCTCACGGCCGACACACCGCACGTGAAATTACGATCGCACCGACATGAGCGCGGAAAAACCACAAATATACCGCCCGCCAGCGCAAACAACGCCGATGAGAATCGACACGGCAGAAGCCATGGCGCCAACGTACCTGCACAGAAACCATCCGCACACAAAACCAATAGCACACAACATGGCCAACAAGTCCACACAGCAAGGCACGCACAAATACACAAGCACAGTACACATCCCGAAAACACCCCCCGGACAAAAAAAAAATACAAAGGCCAGAACCCCAGACACAACACACCTGAAAACAACAAACCATGAGGACACACCCACATAGGTGAGTACAAAAGCAGCACTCCCACAGACCACAACCCCTTGCTACATTGCAAACCAGAGAGGAGAGGAGAGGACACAGTGACACAGCAAGGACAGCAGCACACCACAGAAACGCACACATCACAACCACCACCACCACCAAACACCACCACCACCACCACCAAACACCGGCACCACAAACCCCCTGCACATTACACAACACACACCGCACCAGCACCACAAACACCATGGCACCACAAAGAATGCCCAAGTTCACGCCCATGGAGCTGACGGTCATGGTCGACGAGATCATCAAGGTGTACCCACAAATCTATGGGAACATGGTCCAGCACACACCACTAGCCACCAGAAACAGAATGTGGAACCGGATCGTAGACCAGGTCAATGCAGTCGGGACCCTGCCCAGGAACAGAGTAGAAATTAACAAACGTTGGAATGACGTAAAGAGCCTGGTCAAGAAGAAGGAGGGCAAAAACAGAGAGCTGGCTGCCGTCACTGGCGGAGGGAATCCCGCGCTCTTTAAGACCTTCAAAGCGTGGGAGGAGAAGGTGCGAGTCGTAATACATCCGGAGATCCTCGCCGGATTAGCAGGGGAGTGGAGGCTGGTAAGTACAAACTAATGTATACCACACACCGCTATGTACTCACATGCGCAACTACCATGCCACAGCTCCCAGGGACAAACACCCCCATGTCCAGCACACAATACACAACACATCACACACACATGCAACAGACACCACCACACACAGCCCAAACCGAACAACTGTAAGATGCGTGGGGACATGTGTACACTCAGCCAGCCACGTAACCACCAACAAGTCCCCAAATATGCCAGAAGCGCCACAACGAGCACCCACCACACCCATGTGTCCGCCACAGCTGCACTAACCGACAAGTAACAGGTAAGTGGCAGGAACACAAAGTGCAGTGGGTGGGAGGGTGGACAGCCCAAGTACAACACACACCAGGCCCCAGTCCCACAGCACAGCAAGGAGGAGCATCCCCCACACCCCACAGCCACGTGTCAGCCACCGCAGTGCACAACGACAGCCGAAAGGCAGACATCACGGTCCACAGCAATCGGTGTCAGTGGGTGTCCAGCCACCCCCACGACCCACAACACCCCCCACCCCCACAGACCTGCAACATGGAGCACCCCCGCTTAGAGCCATGTGGCATCCAGTACAGTGCACGCACGAACAACTTGCAGGTGGGAAACTGGACAGGGCTGGATTACTGGAGGCATGAGGACCATAACACGACCAACACATGGGACATGTCACGTAGCAGACGAACATGCAGCACCGTCCACCATCACGAACAAGTGAACAATGTGCACACGGACATGAACAACAGACTCACACCCCACATGACCCATCACAGACATAGCAACACCCAAGGAGCCACGTCTGCATGCACAAGCCACACTGAATATAGTCCCACACGGCAGCCACTGTGCAACTCATCACACACAACCGAAACACCATTGAAGTCCTGTCCATGTAGCCCCTACTGCCTGTCAACCACACACCCCACAACTACGCCTATGTAAGACAAACAACACTAGACGCAACAGAGCGGAACAACATAAATGCACACGAACACCACTGAACCCATCAAACTCACAGACACACCATGCACATACAACATACCATCCATCCCATCCGTCAGCCCCAGTCTCATGAAAGGCATGTCATCCGCACAGCTGCCACACATACAGCAGTCACGCTAAGATACATGCCCATGACCAACCATGTGCCAGAAGTCAATGAAGCGCACGACACACTGTGAGCAACAACACACAACATGGGCCACACCCCCCGAGCACTGCAGTGATGCACATGGCACAGGGCAGCACGCACACCAAGGAGATGGGACAACTGCAATACGTTGGCTGGCACACAACTATCACTCACTCATAACGATGCGTCCAATGCCATGTCCAGTAATCACAACAGACAGCAAATATGCAGGCCATGTCAAGCATGCACACACCTCAAACCATGCACTGTCATGCTGCCACAACACATGTCACGTTCGGCACCCATGGCTCACAGCATGTACCCCAAAAGCATATTCCCTCCCAAATGCGAATCTGGGGCATGGCCCCCATGTTGCCATATGCGTTCCTAAGCGTTCCATTTGAACCCCAAAAGCATATTCCCTCCCAAATGCGAATCTGGGGCATGGCCCCCATGTTGCCATATGCGTTCCTAAGCGTTCCATTTGAACCCCAAAAGCATATTCCCTCCCAAATGCGAATCTGGGGCATGGCCCCCATGTTGCCATATGCGTTCCTAAGCGTTCCATTTGAACCCCAAAAGCAAAGTACAAACCAGACCCAGGATGGGCCAGGAGCCCGCATACACCAGAGTCACAATAAGTAGGGGCACAGCAACACACCCATCGGCATGGCCAATCCGTCCCATGCCACATGTGCACAGCACACAGTCCCATTGCCAAGCACACACAACTACAGATGCTACAGCCACACACACGCCTCCGGGAAACCCATGTACGAGATTGCACGAACTGTCAATGTCAGACGACAAATACATACTTCGCCAGGTGCAACACAATAACAAATCTCATTCTCTCCACAGGTGACGAACTGCTGGATGCTGGGGATGGAGCCAGCAGCCAGCACAGCCAGCCTACAAGCCCCCAACGAGGACACACGGATCTGGAGGATCTGTCCTCCTCTTCGGACACGGACCACCAAGCAGGCCCATCTGGTGTGGCAGGGCCCAGCCGCTCCCCAGGACCCCTCCTACCCACCAACCCATCATCCAGGGCTGCTGAACATTCCCAGCCCCCTGCTGCCACTGTCGTTGCGGCCACACCCACGGTCATTGTGGCCACTACCACTGCCGCAACCGCCACCATCGCCGCACCGACCACCACCGCCGCCACCACCGCCACGTCTTCGCTGGCACCAGCCCCAGCGCAGGTGGTGGCCCGGCCGACTGGATCCACCCTGGGAGCCACAGCGAGGACCGTGGTGAGCAATGTGGATAGTGGGCAGGCCGGTGGCAGCAGGACTGGTAGGAGGAGCAGGGTCAGGGAAACGCCAGCCTCCCCTGGGAGCCATGCCCTGCCTCATATGGCCAGAGTCCTTGGGGCCTATGAAGAGGCCCAAGGACAATGGGTCCCGGTCTGCTTCAGACACGCGTGAGGTGCTGGGGGTGCTGAGGTCCATGGACGCCCGTATGGGCCAAATCGTGGACCTCATGGGACAGCTGGTGGTGGCGGTGAGGTCACAGCCAGGGACAGCAGCTCCCCTCCACCACCACCTGCCGGGGCGCAGGGTGGAGCAGCAGTGTCCAGTTCCCCTGCGTCCACAGCCAGTGAGCACACCTCAACCACCAGCATGTCGCAAGCAGGCACCCCCTCGCAAACGTGGAAGGGGCCGTCCGAAGTGGAAACAGATCTCCCGGGAGGACTTCGCACGCTCCAAACGCAAGTGAGGCAGCCAGCCAGCCTTCCGCCAGCCTTCCTTGACCAGCCACTGCATTGACTTGGACTACGATCCCACTCCACACAGCCATCTGGATGGCATGTGTGTGTTGGACTATGGACATAGAACCAGTGGGTACACCCTGATCATCACGCAGCCATGACCGACAGCTCATTGTCACTGCACGCACCACTTTTGTCATCACCTTACACACAATCACATGTCACAGTTTGTAATAAATGCACCTTTTTCACTAACTGCTGTTTGTGCCCTGTGTTTTATTTGTACGGAATACAACGGCCACCTTGGGCGGAAAGGCACCTGATGCGTGGCATGGCAATTGAATCTGGAGGGCCTGTAGGGACCTAGGGGTGGGAGACAGAACAGGAGCACATTCAATGAGTGTGTCACACACCCATCACACAGTACATGTCAACAACTACAAGCAATGTACACACATCGCACAGAGCAATAGGGCACAATGCCACAGCCACCAACAGTGGCATACTACCCTGGCCATGGAGCGTTGACACACAGCACGCAGTGAACAAACGGCCACCCTGACACAGCACACACACACCTGCACAGATACAGCCACATCAGCCGTCGTACATGGACACTCACCGTCAAGTGAAGTAGCGGGCGATGAGCTGCTGCCGCACATTACCAGCTTCCTCCTATCCGCTGTCCTCCTCACTCGAGCTGTCCTGGTCTGCGGGCTGGGGCCCTGGTTGATCTCCGTCATCCACGATGAGGGGGATCTGCTTCCGAATGGCCAGATTGTGCAGCATGCAGCACGCCACCACTATCTGGCACACCTTCTGTGGGGAGTACGCCAGCGCACCCCGGTGCGGTCCAGGCACCTGAACCTGGACTTGAGGAGGCCAAAGGTACGCTCAACCACACGTCTGGTCCTCCCATGTGCCTCATTGTAGCGATCGTCTGCTGGGGTGCGAGGATTCCTCAATGGACTGAGCAGCCATGCCCCATTCGGGTACGCAGAGTCACCTGGGTGTGAGGGACACAGAGAACCGTTGCAATTCCAACTGGACAGGGGACAGCATCGCACAACCAGCACGCTACACCACTCCACATACTCACCGACAATACAGGCACGATCCTGTTGCATATTGGACATCAGTCGTGGCAAGATGCTGTTGCGCATTATGTGTGCGTCATGGGCCGAGCCTGGGAACTTTGCACACACGTGGGTGATCACCATGTCCGCAAGGCACACCACTTGCACATTCAGGGAGTGCGTGTGCTTCCTGTTGCGGTACAGGTGCTCAGTGGCCTGTGGTGGAACAAGGCCGACATGTGTGCAGTCAATGGCTCCAACGACGTGTGGGATTCTGCCAAGGGCATAGAATGCACCCTTCACTGCCGCCAATTCACAAGCCCTGGGGTAGCGGATGTACCTGTTTCGGTACAGCATCATGGCTGCCAGTACATCCCTCAGCACCTTGCTGAACATGGGCTGGGACATCCCTCCTCCAATGCCCACTGTGTGCTGGAATGACCCAGTGGCGAAGAAATGCATGGCTGCCATCACTTTAGCCGTGGGGGTGACAGCAGTCGGATACACCCTGCGGGGACGGAGATGGGGTTCTAACATGGCACACAGTCGATGCAGGGTTGGCCTGTCCAGCCGAAACTTCCTAATAACCTCTGTATCGTCCATGTCCGCCAGCAATTGGTATGGGCGGTCAATGTTCGGTCTCCGCCTAGGGACAATGGCAGAGGACACATGTCAAAGCAACACGACACATAGCAATTTCGCATACACATCACTGACATGACTGAGCAAGCACATGAGCCACAGCCCAGCTGTCAAGCTGGGACGGCACGGCCACAATACACTTACACAGGTCTCCCAACAATGGCAATGGCTAGTGATACAAACCACTGCCATGTGCATGCACATGGGGATCTAGGCCCCAATGACTTGCGGGGCATGCTGATGGGGACTGACTGCATATCCGTCAAGCGGCAACGCCACGGCAACATGAATGTCTGCTGAGCATGGAACTGCTTCCGCGGCTGGATGAGTATGGCACACGACGACGATGATGTGGGCACAGGCTGAGCGGCCAAAACAAGTGGGACCTGTGGCACGAGGGGATATGAGACAGTAGTAGGTGTCAGCACTGCACCCTATGTACAGCACTGTACGGATCACACCTCCCGAAACATTGACAGGTGTCCACATTGACAGCCCCATGCCAAGACGGCTGTGTGCTTGCAGTCACACGTCACAGGTGAGAGGTTACATTGCACGTGCCAGGTGGCAGACGTACATAGTGGGAGCTGGCATGTGTGTGCATGTGTCTCCTGTTCAGGATCCACCAGATGGGCGCTGACTCTGTACTGACCATTGGACACAGCATGTTCCGTGGAAGGCTTGTGTGTGTGGGATGGTGGCACTGGATGTGCCTCCGTTGGGTGGGGGGCCATGCACAGGGCGGGTACGTCGATGATTGCGCATTGTTGGTCACGGTGGGTGCACCAACTGAAGATGTGTTGCCCTGTGTTCAATTCCTATGTCCGCATGATGATGGACTGTAGATGTGGGCAGACTACACATTGGTCGATGTGCTGTCTATATGCATGTGCCTTCACACCAGGCACAGCTGCCCCTGCACATGTGACCCCTGCTGGACTCGCTGCTGGGTCTGTGGAGCTGATGCACCTTCTGCGCGTGGGGCGGACAGCTCTCCTCACTTCCCTCATTGCGCATGTCATGACTTTGCCGCAGGTGACATGGATCATGGAGGGCCCACATGTACGCGTGGGTAGGCTACACATGATTGTACACTGGTCGCCACCCCAGTCAGTGTTTCGAATGGGAAGGTTGTCGTGCTGGTGGTATGTTCGATGTGGCGGATGGGCGGGCCTAGGTGCGGGCTTACATTCCGGACATGGGGGGTAGTTGGATTGGCGACTAGTTGCAGTACACACGGGACACGTCTCTTCCTTTCCACATCTGGGTCATCCCTTGTACTTACTGACAGTGATACAGTCATCTTCGCCCCATCCCTCATGTCCTCCCCTCGCTCCCCCAATATGCATGCTCACCTGCGAGGCTAGCGCCTGCACAGGCAGCCCCAAGCTCGCACCAGAGAGGGCAAGGAGTGTATGTGTGGGTCCAGTTGCACGAGTGGGCTGTCTCAGGGTATGATGTGTGGCGGGACGCCGTCCACCTGCGTGGTGCCCCAAATGGAGACCCGGCCTGCATGGACTATGCATCACAGTCTTCGCCTTCCGGATCCGCCACCTGCGACACCCAGTGGCTGTGGCTGCCCTTGCGGCCAGGCCGCGTCCGTCTGCGGCTGATGGCCCACACATTCACTCTTTGGCCTCTCTGGGGAGGGCTCGGGGGTGGTGGCGCACGCGCTTGCACTTAGTCGCAATGGCATGTGGCGTGGTTGGTATGATGGGCAATGGATGGGATGGTGCGAGCCACCTCCCATGACGTCAGTGCTGCTCGTGCTGTGGTGCGTCCCCTACACTTCCATTTGACTTGTGCCATGCTAGACGTTGAGGTTCTATTGCCTGCGTGATATGACCAGGAGGAGCGCGAGGAGACCTCTCACACACCATGCTCCACTGCCATCCCGTGCCCTGTATCGCCTGTGCGGATTGACTATGTTGGGGTTACACCTGGTCGACTGGGGCTGTGTGTGCCTTGTCAAGGGGCATGGCGGGCGCACAACAGGATCCAGCTTGTCCACAGAGGGTGGGCTGAGGTGCGCCTGGTACCGCTTTGTACGTGTGCCCGGCTGCTGTGCACACACGTGTTCACTCCCCCGACAGGTGTCCCCTCACAATGCCCAGGGAAGCGGTGGTGTACTGTTCATGACCCCTCCCAACACGGTGTGCTCCAACTTGGCATGTGCGCATCTACCCGTCGCACCCACCCACCTGAGCACTGCGTCCATACGACTTCACACGACACATGTGTGTCTTCCACAGTAGTGCTACTCATTTGCGTTGACATCCAATACCAGTGGACTGCATGGTCATGTCACGACTGCCGTGTACTTCACATACTCTCATCCTCTCTCATTCGTACTTGTGAAATGAGTCAGCGGAGACAGTTTTGGTTTCAAACATTATATTGAGTCTTCTGTCCTCTGTGATGCAGTATAGTGGACACTACTGGCAGCGGAATACATGTTGAGGATATACTGAGCATGATTGCAAATGGGATAGGGTGTGGGGTTACATGTGATTGGCTGTTGCATGTGGGATGTGGGCTTCAGAGTGACATCTGCTTGGCCAAGGCTGTGCTAATGTACATTTACGTATAGCTGCGGAGCTGCGGACTTTGACACAGACGGTATACATGTAGCCTACCAGACCGCTTGGCATCATGGGCACAGTCCATCTCAGTTCCATGTGACAGGTTTGCTGCGGTTGTTCCTCATGCACGCGTGCATGTGAGATGACATCAGGGCATGTGCTTGCGTGCATGCAGCGGCGTGCCACTTGTTGTTGCACTGTGGTGGTTACTGGACATGTCACAGTCACTGGGGTCGTGTTGTTGTTGTATGCACTTGTCGTCCATGCAAAGGTCCTGGTATGGGATTCCCGGGGCGGGGGTGGGAGGGTGCAGCACCCACAGACTCCAGGCGACCTATTCATGTCCACTGAGCGGTGTGTGTGTCCATGGGCGCTGGATCCATGTCGTGTCCTGGTTGTCTGTGCAGTTCCGTCCATGTGGGTGCGATACACAGAGCCCATGCCACTGCCTCCCACGATGCATGCGGTGTTCCTGGATGTGATGGGGAACAGTGTGCATGTCCCGGTCATATCCGATGTCATGGCGATGTCGTTGATGGTGTGGTTACAGTTGCCGGTCGTTTGGTATGGCTGTTGTGGTGGTGACTGGCCAGTCCGTGCGGAAGCTAAGCATGGGTGCGGGGTTGGACATCATAGGTCACTCGGGGAACCTGCGTTGTGGTCCGACGAATTGACAGGTTGTCAGGTATGCGATGCCGTCCAGCAGGGCTTCCATGTCATTGGTGGTGTACATGTTTGCCAGCCAATGTAGCGGATGGTGGCTGTCAAGGTGTTGTTCGTAAGTTGTCCCTTGGAGGACCATGATGGGGCATGCTGGGTGACATTCGATGTAGCTGTTCTCGATGATCCGTCGTGTGGAGGCACAGTGGTCCCATTTCAGTGCGGGTGCGATGTTGGCCACATACGCCATGCCCCCATAGGCAGAGCAGGCCCTGTCGTGTGCATCCAGAGGGAGGAGTAGTGGTAGCAGGTCCGCCTTCAGACATGCCGGGTTGGAGAGGCATATCTCGACGGGATGCTGGTAGGGACACCTCCGACAGTAGAAGACGGACATGACGCAGCTGAACAATGTGATGCGGTAAGTCAGTCGGTAACTTACGTTCAGCAGGGACAGGAGATCGCATCCCAATGTATGGAACAGGTTGGTTTTGTACAGCTTGAGCTGTTCGGCGTAGTTGGGTAGGTGTGTTGCGGTTGCCATTTCGCAGCGGTTCGTTGAGGTGGCGTGCTCCGGCTGTGTGTGCAGTCTGCAATGTGCACGCTCCGAGGTTGCTGTGAGCTCTGTGTAGTCGTAGGGAGACAGGACTTGTGTTCTGTTGGCTTGTTTGGAGGACACAGACCCTCTTCCCACATGCTTCTCAGACAGTTCAAGGTCAGTGCTGTGTGACTCCTTCCAATTAACTTGCATGTGGCCGACATGGGGGAGTGTTTTCTTCTTTCTTCCCCGTCCGTTGTGTGCTTCTGTGATATGCGCTATCTGCCCTGTGGTCGGTCTCCTCGGCATGCCTGTGTTGGTCTATTCTTGGACAATGGCTGTATTCACCGGCTTCTGTCGTAGGGCTGTGGTTTCGGAGTTGGAATGGAAGGTCATTCAGTGCTGTCTGCTCTCCCTTGTGTGGGCGGCAGGCTGCCTTTCCGCTCTGCGTTGGGCCTTGTGTGTGAATGTTATTCTTGGGCCACCTGTTGTCGGTCCCCGGGCTCTTTGGTGTTCCGTTTTATATGTCTTGTTCATATGTGCAGGGTGGTATGGGTGTTTCTGTGTGGTACTGGCGTTCCTCTTCCCGAAGGGGCCCTGCTTCTCCTAGCTGGTGTTGCCGCCGCTGTGTGCTTCGCCATGTTTGTTACACTGGGGTGTGTCCTGCTGTTGCGTGTCTTCACTGACATGTGTGCGTCGGTTGTGTGGCGTTGGGTGTTGTCCGTGAATTGGGCGTTGGGGACATGTCTGTGGCAGGCCTGTCACGTGTCATGTGCGTTCGGGGTGGGGCTGATGTGTGTGCTGCTTGGTTGTGTCCCTGTGTCTGTGTGCGACGCATGCATGGCGCTGCGGTTGGCCTCTGCGTTGTGTGCATGTGTGGCGGCGTCATCGGCGCTTTGGGGCCGTGACGGGGTGGTTGGTTCCTAGTCCCAGGTGGTGTGTACACATGTGTTCCGCGATGTTACGATTTGGCCTGTGTGTCATATGTGGATGCAATGGTGGATGTGTAGTGTACACGCGCTGGTGGGGGTTGTCCGCTTTTTCCGCCCTTGCACTGTGTGCGCTGTTTGCGTGCACTTGTTGTGTGTGTGCCTACCTGCGTCTCCGCGGTACGTTGCGTCCTTGGTGGTGCATCAGCATAAGCATGGGGAGGGCCTGCAGTGCTGGATTCATGCTCGGGGTGCTGCTTCTTCGTTGTCCGTGCTCGGCATCCGTGTTACCGCTTCGGTTTCTCGTACGGTATCTCTTGGCCATGGGAGCCGTTTGTTTGCGGCATCGTAATTTATGCGCCGGGCGGGACGTGTTTCGTCGGACGGTGTGTGTCAGTTGGGCTGCGCCGCTACGTGTACGGGCGCACTTTGATGGCGGACAGTGTTGCTGGCTTGCCGGCGGTGTTTGGCCTACTTTTCGCATCGTAATTGGGCGGGCGTGTGGACTGCTGCGTGCCGGCGGTAACTGGTGCTTTTTGCATCCGCCAGCACGGCGGTGGTGCTTCCGCCCGCCATCGTAATGGGCCCCTAAGTCTTTTTTTCATTTTTATACGCCAACCGAGTACTGTGCATCCGGGTGCTCCCAGATACAATTTGGTTGGACTCCCATTGACTTCAATGGGAGCCTATGTTCCTAACCGCATCGTAATCGGGCCCTAGGTGGGAATGCTTTCCTAACCACATCTTAATCGGGCCCTCGGTTGGAAAGACACATTCCCGATACGATCTGGACGGAGCAAATGCCGTTAGGAGGCCTTCCTAACT
The DNA here is from genome assembly GCA_963921515.1 of Calotriton arnoldi. NCBI lineage: Eukaryota > Metazoa > Chordata > Amphibia > Caudata > Salamandridae > Calotriton > Calotriton arnoldi. The sequence continues at coordinate 495,615 of CAWUFW010007654.1, read as the reverse complement.
GCATCAGAATCAGGCCCTATGTATTCTAGACCTTTGGTGTTTGCAAATAGTCTAGTTTTATGTTGTAGATATTCATACATCGTTTTAGTTTGTTTACTTAGTTTAGGGCCGATTTTTGTTAGGGATGGCTCTAGTCTGAGCCCTTGATAGCTTTGTTCTTTTTGAACAGCTTCTATAAATTTATGTAGGTTTGGTTGTCCTCTTCCAATTGTGGCTTGGAAGGCATTGTGCCATCCTTCCACTGCATTGCTTGTTTTTGTTTTTTGAGCTAGAGCACTGTCCTATATGTTCCACCAAGGTATTTGGAATTTGGGTTGCCTACGGTGCCCTGACCTATGTAACCTTCCCACCCAAGTATCTTCGAAGTAGTCTAGGAAGGGAGTTAGTTTTGTTTCATTTGCCTGATAGAAGGGGCTTTCAAGAAGTAGATTATAATGGTTTGCTACTTCAGTTGTTGGTACATAGGCCAGGGCTATTGATTTTTTAATTTGGTAGGCGAAGTTGCTATTGATGGCGTAATCTATACTTAAAGTAGATTTTTGTAGGTGCCTCCAGATACTTTGATTAAAGTGGTAGTAGCAACCTTGTATTGTAGCGTGTGGGTATAATTTTAAAATTGATTGAATCATTGATTGTTCAAAATCAATGATGATTTTTTGTGGAAAGTAGTTGTTGGTGTATCATTTTAATATTCTTAGGAGCTCTATGTATGTGGTGTTCTGTTTATTAGGGAGTAGTGCGTATATGAAGGGTATGTTAGTATCTTCATATTCGCTGTGTATTGTGTATAATTGATAAAAAGGCTTGGGGCAAACTTTGAATGTGCCATCCATCATCCACGTTTCTCAGTTTTTAAGTTTTTGTAAGTTGTTATTTGTTGCAAAGATGAGAATTCGTTTTTCATGACTTTTGTTATCATGGAGAAGGAATTTTTCAACTATGTGAGTGGTGGTATGTTCAGGTAATACTTGCATTTGAGCAAAAGATTGAGGGGTGGGTGGTGTTTGAGCTGTAGCTCTTTTAATTCGGGAAATTAATCTCTTCAGAGTGGGGATAGAGAGTAGTTGTCCTGTAACATGCTCAGGTACCCTAGTTAACACTTTTTCAAGTATTTGGGTACTTGTTTGTTGTGAGCTGGTACTTGCTTCTCTTATTGTTTCGAGAGCATCTCTAACCTCAATTTCAGTTACATTGGGGGCGATGGTTATGTTCTTTGACATTTACTACATTGGTTTCTATTGTAGTGGCTCTACCATGACAAGAGTTAGGGGGATATTCTCAAGAACGTGCGATAAGCATTGCCAAAATAAGCTAACGCAATTTTTCATATCGCCGTCTATCACGGGAAAATAACTCTGTGTCAACGTCGTATTCCCAACACGGCGGTACATGCGATAGTTTCCCGATAACGCCTCAAATGTCCGCGATACAACTACCACGACGGCGATAAAAAAGGATACCCGAACGTGAAAAAAGTTGCCATGGGCCCAACCGCGATAGAAAAATCGGCGAAAAGCAGCGCCAGGCTTGCAATTCCCACGTCAGGTGGGAAAAATCACCATAAAAGCTGCAAATAAAAAAAAAAAAACATAACAACTGCGAAGCACAATGGCGGTAGCCGGAGCAAGTACAGAGGACAACCCGAATCCCACAAGCCCCACGGAGGACCAGCCTGGGACCTCGGGGTCAGGGAAGGGCAAGGAGAAGAAGAAGAGGAAGACGCTGTTCAGTCCGCAGGAAAACAGGATCCTGATAACGGAGGTGGTCAAACACCATCAACAACTGTTCATCACCTCCACTGTGTCATTGGCAACCAAAAATACAATATGGCAGTCCATCCTGGACAAGGTGAATGCAGTCGGAGTGCTGAGAAGGACAATGGAAGAGCTCAAGAGGCGCTGGAATGATGTGAAGTGCAAAACCAAGCTGAAACTCGCAAACAACCGCAAAGCAGCAATGCAGACTGGGGGTGGGAGTCCTGCGCCACAGGAGGAGCTGGATGAGATGGAGGAAATGGTGTCCACAGTCATCAGTGTGGAGACGGTGGCAGGAGTCGGGGGACCGGACACTGCTCAACATGATCTGGCACAACAGCAACAGGGTGAGTAACCACCAGGGACTGGGGGGACGGGGGGAGATGGGCACAATGGCACAGATGCACAATGAAGAATAGCACACTGCCCAACCACAATGACTCTGGATCATGTCCCTGATCTCCTTACCATACTGCAGCACACATAGAAACAGCAGGTAGTCCCCCATCCAAAATGTGCCCAGAGGGGGGCCACCCCACACATCACCAATCTCACAACAAACCCAGGCACATGTGCTGAACCCAGCAAAGCTGCGGATCCGTGAGCCCCACTGACAATGCAAGTGACACTGCTTGACGATGAGCATGTCTGCAGGCTACTCATCATGACATGTTGCACCCCACGACACCGAGGTGGCTGAGTGTGGTCCACATCCGGAAAGGAGCAGGTCACACACTGACACATCCACGTGCACAAACAACCCCTGATGGCAACAAGACATCTGCGGACAAACCATGCCCAAGAGTCCCAACTCCCACCAGGAGCCCATTTTACCCAAGTATGCAACATCTCAGCACTGCATAAGCACAGAAGTCAAAGGCACACCGCCTGAAAGGGAGAAGGCCAAGCAAAGTCTGAGCTGCAGGGGCGACTCTCCCACAATGCAGCACACACACAAGAATCAGAGCACATAAACATTGACAACAATGTGGTACAAACTGCAACACATTCACAACAGAACAGAGGACACAACTGCTGTCGCTTGTGTGTAGAAACCTGCCAATCACATTTGGCATAGCAGGAAACTGTGACATGATAATGGGCAAGTACAACCCCACATCCCTGATGGTGCACAAATGTCCACTGTCCCGCTGCAAATAGGCAGCTCCTCCTAAACAGTCACAATGCACATTGTCATGCAGTCTGTTTTGAAACTTGGCCAATGCGTGAACATACATGGAACAAACTGTTAAACTGCATCTCCCCTTTACATTGCAGAGGGAGAATCATCACCTCCTGCAGAGCAGACCGAACACCTCCTCACTGATCACGAGGAGGACCTCCCCACCTTCGACACTGACGCCCTCCAAGAGCTCATGGACAGCTTCCGCACCCAACCCCCAGGAGCAGGGCAGCCAAGCTGCATCGAGGAGACCCCACCCCCTGCACAGACCACACAGCAGGAAGCACCCACCACCCCGGCTGTCTCCCAGGATCCCCACGACCAACACATGGCATTTCAACAACGTGTGTTGGAGGGCCAGAAGGAGATGGCTGAGCAGGTGCAGGTGGGGTTCGACCTCATGGCAGCCAAACTAGATGCCATCCATGGGTGTCTACGTCCCATCAGGGACCACATACCACATACAGTCCCTAACGGACACCCACAGTCCGCTCCATGGTCTCCAACGAGCCATGGCTGACATCGCTGGAGTCATGACTCGGAGACAAGAACACCTGTCTAGTCAGAGTGGCTCCAGCGATCTCAGCCGGGAGTTGGGACACATGCGGAGGCTCATGGAGGACATGGTGCGGATGGAGGCAGAAAGGATGGCTGCCACGGCTGCACATCAGCGACATGTAGCTGGGATCTTCCATGCCCTGCAGATCCTCATCATGGCATTGCTGCCACAAGGCCTGGCGCAGATGAATGCTGCTGCTCCTACACCATCCACATCTCCGCCCCCTGATGTGTCAGGGCCCCACAGTGCGGCAGACATTCCACCTCCGGCACCTGATGTGTCACTGCCACACAGTGCGGCCGACAATCCACCTCCGGCCCCTGGTGTGTCAGTGCCACACAGTGCTGCAGCCGAAACACCACCACCCACAGGTGAGGCACATCACACATCAGAGGACGACGATGTGGATGAGACTGCCGTTGTGGTAATGAGGAAGCAGTAGAATTCATCTCCGCCATATGGCCTGTTTCAGCTTGGTTCGGCCCTCTGCATCATCACCTTCCACTGCCCCCCTATACACTCTGCGGCACTCACCTTGGACCTCGACATGGACTGCCATATTCTGTTTGGCTACCAATGACACAGCAATCATACTGTGGACTGAACTCTTCCTCTTCCGATGAATTTGTCCTTCCCTAATGGACTCTGGCTGGCCCTCCACGGGACAACAATGTCAAGTGGGGTGTGCATGGCCCTGTACTGCTCCAGCTGCAACACTCCACTGAATGTAATTAAAACATTCAAATTCACACAGATGTGTCATGTCTATGATCCTTCAAGTATGACAGTATGGATGAATGTAGGGTCACTGATTCCCCCTCACATCCATTTTGCACATGTTGTGGGGCTTGTGTCACAGGGTGCAACATTGCCGATTGCGGTCCGGGTGGCGCAGACACTACAACGGAGACACACGCATTGGTTACTTCCTTGTCCAGGCCAGAACTGAACCACGCCCAGAGCCCCGGGCTCATTGTTCACACCCCTATGCTGGACTGGCTTACGCCAGCCAACCCACTCCGCTTATGCTCACAGATGGTGACGACACAGCTACATGTCCCAGGTCTTCCCTGTAGTGATCTGCTGGTCACTGGTCTAGTTGTCAGCATGCTACAGCCACTCCCTGAGGGCTAGTTTCCACCCACACCACACCCATCCAGCACAGGCATCACAGGACATGTGACCCTGCCAATAAAAGGGGCCCACCACAGCACATCTCCCACTGCCGGAGGTGACATGATGGCATCCGCATCCACGGAACTCAATCATAAAGGGTCCGTGACTTGCGTTGCACTGAGTTAGTGGCACCCGATGGCCTGGGTCTGGCACGGGCTTACCGCCACGTGGCGATGACTTGCGTTGCACTGAGTTGGTGGCACCGGATGGCCTGGGTCCGGCACGGGCCTACCGCCACGTGGCGATGACTTGCGTTGCACTGAGTTAGGCCCACCGGAAGAGCTGAGCGGGTGTGCAGCCTGCACTGATGCGTTGGCCTCGATACAGCGTCCAGCAAATCAAGTCTTGATTTGAATTGTGAGCCCTGCTGGACCGCAGTGTACGCGCAGGCAGCAGTCAGCACACACATCACTCTGTGGTGCGGTGCCGCAGGGTGCGCTGGGGGCCTGGGGCGCGGAATCCAGCGATCGGCTGAGGAGGTTGCACCGGCACGTGGAGGGCCCTCTTGGAGACACGCCGGTTGTGGCAGGTGAGCATTGAGGCCTGGGTGCGCAGGGGCGGGCAGTCATCGCTGGGCGGCGGACCAGTCTGGGGACCAGGGCTGGGGTGCAGCAGGCGTACAGGATCGCGCAGGCACCACCGGTCATGGCGGCGGCCTCGTGGCTGGGTTCGGGCACCGCCCTGGCAGACACGACCCTGCATGCGATGACGAAATGTGCGCAGGTTGGCTTGGGACGTAGTCACCTCGTCTCCAGTGTGAATACAGCCGTTGAATGTGGTCGGGCACGTGTGTCTAGGCCTATGGTCACGATATGGCGGACACAGAGACAAGCGTAGTAGTTACTGTGGTGGCCATCCCGGAACTGGACCACGCCCAGGGCCCCGGGCTATTCATTTGCGACATACACTGGCCAAGGCCGATCCGCTCAGACTTACAGTTGGGGACCACATGGCTACATGTCCAAGGTCTTCCACACTGCCTGGGGTAACCTGTTTGCGTCCACTGTCCACTACAAATACCAGCAGTAGATGTCCACATGGACATGTCTGTGCTCTGCATACTGCAGTCTTTCCAGCACATCTCAGCCACACTTGGCATTGTGTCCTTTCTTATTGCTGGGTCACTTGCCTCCTTCGCACATTCTTGGTTCCCACCTCTCCCCACATTCTGCCTTTGTGGATGGTTTGTCTACATGTCTGGCCCCTGTTACCACAGTTTCTTGTGTTGTCGTGTCCGGTAGTTGGGCATGTTGGTTGACATGTTGTAAGTGATTATGTTACGTGTGCTCTCCCACAGTTGTGAGTTGTGTGATTGTGGAGTTGAGGTGTGTGGTGTGTTCAGTTAGTACTTACCAATGTGGCAGTGCATGGCCATAGGTGCCGTCCTGGAAGCGCTGGTTGATGATGGACTGTCGGAAGATGTATGTATCATGCACATTGCCTGTGAAGTTGGCGACGACATTGGTGAACTGTCCCCGGTGGTCCACTATTGCCTGCACATTGATGGAATGCGTGTGCTTTCTGTAGCGGTTATTGTGTGCAGGGTCGGCAGGGGGCACAAGTGGTACATGTGTACAGTCAATTGCCCCCGACACGTGCAGTAAGGCAGCTATGGCGTAATTCCCTTGCATGGTCTCCAGCTGTTCATGCACAGTGTGGGGGAAGTGAAGGTGCAGGGGTATCAAGATGATACAAACCGTGATGTTTACAGGTATGAAGAATCCTTCATAATGAGACCATAACAGATGTTTGTGTGGTCGTAACCTTCCTTTTATTTCCTGCGGAGGTTACGGGCACACGGACTTCTGTTACAGTATATTTGGACTGGATTCATCATACCTGTATGCATTCCGGTTTGTCCAGGTGCAATACACTGTACCAGATTACGTTTGTGACTATGAGGACGCTTGAGCATTGTCACCATTTCTCCAACAGTTTTATGACTGCTGAATTCGGGATATGGAATTGTATTGGGGAGTTCTCGCAGCATTTGCAGTTTATTGGATCCACACGTTGCCCTGGTGAAGTTCCCCGTTGGGAATGGAACGCGTTGGCTGAGCTTTTTGTCTTGTTGTTTATGTATTTGTAATAAAGTTCTGTTTTTTCACTACCGTTGACTACTGGACTTCATGACCTGGGGGGAGGGTCCGGTGGGTGGTTGCGGTGGGTGTTGTGGCCCTCTTGGGTCTCCAGGCTGCATGTTCATTGTCTCCATGGCATCTGTTGGTCTTCAGATGTGGCTCTAGGCTGGGCTCCCTTTCATACTGCAGGCTGTCGTCCTGCTTAACACCAGTATCAAACACAAACAAGCATTTGCAATGCAATAGGTCTCGCAGTTACACGAGTTAAAGCTATTGGCATTGTAAATGACAATGCCTTTTATTTATGTTTTTAAAACGAAAATAAATATAAAAGGCATTATTTGCAATGTTAATAGCTCAAACTCGCGTAAATGCGAGACCTATTGCATTGCAAATGCTTGTCTAGGTGAGGTGTCCTAAAGTTGGGTCCGCTGCCCTCTGTAAACTACGGTCACATAAGGTTTTAATGAGTTTGAAGTGAACTCCCACTTAACTACGAGATCACTTTATTGTTAATGAGCCAGTAGAGTTGATTATATTAGGGGTGTTTCACTATTAATGCACTTTAAGATTCATGAATTGCTCCATTCGAAACCCTCAATTTCCCAATATAATGCTGAGGCCTATTTGGTATGTACCATTCCTGAATTCTAGAAGCTTCCTGATCCTCTATAGGGGAGAGAGAGTTTGTTCTCATGTCAAGTCCCTCATGAGCTGAAGCCAGCCACTAGAATTGGACCACTCAGTTCACCCTCTGCTTTTAATTTAAGTGCAAAAAGATGCAGAATGGAATAAAACGGTGATGGATGTATTTGGCAGAGGAGGGGAACAACCCGAGAACCAAATGGCGAAGAGAAATTGCAAAAGCTTGCTCAAAATTCCAGAACCTTGACTATTATATTGGGAAGCGCAGGCAAGCGGCTAGATAAATACAAGAACCCAACACAGTTAAGAGCTCTTACCTACTCCTGTGCTTGCCTACTGTGAGAGACTGTCTGGGAGGTCCTGAGTTAATTGGTACCTAATAGGACCCTGAAACTGCAGATCACCACTAATGCAGGCATGAATGTCTGTTTTGTTTCACTCTCTACCTAGATGTGCACAAAGAGTGGAAGTGTTTTGCATGGCCCCTAATACACCTGTGATCTGCCCAGGACTTTGTCAGTTGTGACAGCCTCAAGTTCGGAACAACAAATGTTCTTCACCCATCACACAAACTTCACTGCACTTAAAACAAGCAGTACGAAATATCAGGGAACAAATTACTGACAGTGAGTTCACTTCGTAGAATACAGAGCTAAGCAAACGGAAGGATGCTACAGGAAGGGAAACAAGCGCGAGACGCACAGGGAAAGTTCTTACCTACTGAGGACATCACGAGCTGAGCGTGCGTGCGCATTAAAAAGCGAAACTGCTTAAGGCTTGCGACGACGTCAGTTGCGTGGGGGGGGCATGGAGCGCGCGGCCGGAGGTGTCCAGGGCTCCCGTGAGCTGAGGGAGCCCCGTGTGTTGGAGAAGCAAGGCGGGAGCCCACCCCGCAGAGGGAAGTCCGGCGGGAGCCCACCCCGCCTTCGTGAATGCCGCATGGTGCGGCCGGAGCAAGATTTCAGGTGGGGCTCCTGTGAGCAAGACGGAGCCCCGCGTGTTGCTGTGCCAGTGACCGGGTGAAGAGGCGAGTCCCCCTGCCATTGAGGAGACCAGCCTTGGAGCAGCGCAGAGTCCACACAAGAGCCGGTGAGTGGGGTTGAGCGGGAGGCATGCTGGACGCCGCGCCTGGACAAGACATGTGCACGCGTATGGTGCGAGCAGGAGTTGTAAAAAGACGCGAGCCGTACGTGTGCACATCTCCTGTCTGTTAAGCTTGAGCACAGACAGTCGATGTGCACGCGTACGGCTTGCGGCGTTATTACAACTCCTGCTCGCACCATACGCGTGCACCTGTCCTGTCCCGCATCGCAAAGCAAGTCGGCAACAATAGATCTCGCCTGGCGGGCAGCGCATGGCGCTGCATCGCTAGGCGAGACCTAAAAAGTACCTGGCCCCGTTTTGCTTTATGCTCTTCAATTTAGCGAGCTACAAACAGACAACCACTGTCTGCGCTCTTGTCAAAAACTTCACGATGTCTATTTTCGAAAGCTCCGATTCCATTTACTGCAGAAACGCCATTGTAGAAACTGCATCTGTTGCGAGATATATTTTGATGTTTGTCATTTGAAATTGAAGTATTTTCTTTTCTGTACATTGTATTTTTGATAACATTTTGTCTGAGAAAACAAATCAAATAGAAGTGGATAAATAAATAAATAGTCCATTCAAATAGATACAGTGGTTGTCTGTTTGTAGCTCGCTAAATTGAAGAGCATAAAGCAAAATGGGGCCAGGTACTTTTTTGTGTTTGTACTTTAAAAATGGCCCTACCTGACCTCTGTCCAATTAGGGCCTATCCCCTTTTGTGATTATAACACCAGTAACAGGCAGGTGTTGAATCCCTGCTGCTAACGCGCCTTATCGCCTGTTTTCGGATCGCATCGCAGATCTGGCTGGTCGTTGAGAATATCGCGAAGTGGTGTTTTCGTGTGTTTTTGCACGGGAACGCCTAGTCTGCATATCATTAGCGTTAGTTGTCGCTCTCATCCGTGGCGATGTTTTTTTGCGGCAGCTATCGCTGGAAAACTGGCGATATCGGCAGTTTGCACCAGCTTGAGAATAGGGCGATATATCTATCGCCACTTTTGCAGCGCTAAAGTGCCGATAAATTTGCAATAAGTCCTTGAGAATATGCCCCTTAGAGTAATATTTACTGCATTTCCAATGTGTTTTGTTTCCACTCATTTTCTCTTGGGTATAAGTGTATCCCATGTAGCAGAGAAGTAGTTTCCCCTTTTGTGAAGTAATGAATTTTGCTCCCTCTGCCATTTTTTGGTTAATCTGTGAATATATGTATATATATATATATATATATATATTAATTATACTATTTTGAACAATAAACATTTTGTATAATTAATATGTTTGAAAGAAACTTACATGTATTTTGATTTTATTTTCTTGATGGATTTTCTTTCTATTGTTGATGTTTATCCACTTGATGTTTTTTTTGATGATTTTGTTGTAGGTTGTAATTTGTAGATGCTGGCAAGAGAAAAATATTTCTTAGTTATATTTGGTTTTTAATTTATTTTAATTTTGCTAATTAGTTTGTTGTATTTGTTGGTTAATTTATATACTTACTTAATGTTATCTTTTTCTGTAATGATGGTTTTGTTTCTGTTTTTGAAGTTAATTCTTGCTTTGTTGTTTTAAGGTGGACTTTTATTGAAGTGTAATCTGTGAAATATAAATTAGAAGGTTATAGTTTTAGTTTATTTGTTTGTTTCGCTTTTTAGTCTATTTATTTTATTGGAGAAATAAAAATACTTACAGAATGCAGTTGGTGAAGTTTCTTTAATTGATGTTGTTTTTTGTTTAATTTTGTAGAAGCTGTTAAGAGAAAAGTATTTGTTAGTAATAATTGCGTTTTTCTTGAATGTATCTTTTTTAATAGTTAGGTCTAATTGTTGGTTATTTTATATACTTTGTATTATAAATTTCTATTATTTTGATTTTGTATTTCTTTCAAATGTAATGTTTGTTTTGAGGTTTTTGGGTGTAGTTAATTTGATTATTTATATTATTGAGTGTTTATTATTATTTATTTGTAATTAAATAAATATACTTACTCTTTTTAGTTGCTGGAGTGTCCTTGCAAGATGTTCTGGTTTTTTCAATTTTTGTAGAAGCTGTTAAAAATAAAAGAACATTTGTTAGCTATGTTTTGCTATTCTATTCAGTTTAGTTCTTTTAAAAATAATTTACGTTTGTTGTTGGTGAAGTCATATACTTACATAGAGGGTCATTAGCATGGCGGGCGGACTTTGTCCGCCCGCCATACCCCCGGGAAATGGGACAACCCGCAATGCATGTGGCGGTCCCGCACATGCCATTAGGATGCGCCTGCCACACTGGCGGGCGCATCCCGCATACCTGACATTGCGGCGGCACCGCCCGCCGCAATGCCAAAATAGCAAGTTGTGCTTTTCAGTGCACAACGTGACAGGCACCGCACGGTGCCTGCCACGTTGTACATTGAAAAGCAGGGGGGTACCATAGGTACCCCCCATGTGCACCCCCACCCCCCAGAATCCCTGGGGGCCCGCTACGGGCCCCCAATATAGAAGACCGCAAGCCTTTCCGTGGCAGCGTTGCCGCCACAGAAATGCATAACCCGAATGTATCATAATATGGATGGCGGTGTCTACCAGACACCGCCACCATATTAACAGCTTTTCCGCCCGGTCGACTCATCGACCGGGCGGAAAACCGGCGGACGGTCTTTCCGTCCGCCGGGGTACCCCCGCCATAGTAATATGGCAGGGGGAATTTACATGCAGGCGGAGGAATATGTCGGGCAGATCGCCACCGCCATGCAGGCGGTGGCGATCCGCCCGACATACTAATGGACCCCTTTGTGTTATATTTTATTGTTGTTGTGTACGCAAATCTTTGTGTTGAATTTTCTAGATGCAATTTTAGTGATGTTAAATCTGTTATATATAAAGGAAATTATATTATAATATTTTACAAGTTTTTTTAATGTATTTAGTTATAAAGTTTTGTGCTTACCTTTATTGCGGGATGTTTGGAATAGTTTTTGGTGTAGTTGTTTTCCGTTTTGTCTTCTCTCTCTCAAAGGTTTGTTCTTCCTCCTTGGTCGTCCGTTATACGGTACATTTTATGTTAATTATTTGAACATTTTATAGTGTTTGTTTAATTAGTTAGAGTTTTCTATTGGTTTGTGTTTGTGTGTTTGAAATGTATTGGTTGAGATAGCTTTTTTGAATTTTTTAGCTGTTAACTTGTAATTTATTTAATGTTTATTATGTTTATTTATTGTTTGTTTTTATTTTGTTTAGTAGTTATTTAATTTTATATGTAGATACATGTTTTATATTTTTTATATATATATGTTTGTTGATTTTCATTACTTTTGACTTATTTTTTATGTTATATTGTTTTTTTATTAATTTGTTTTTGTATATTTAATTTATTTATTTAAATTAATGTGGTTAATTCGTTATTCATTTTATTGTTTATTTAAATGAATTGGTAAAAAGTATTTTATTTTATTATGTTAAAAAAAAAATTGCGATATAGTTAATATGTATTTTATCGATATTTGTGTTGTTGATATTGTCTGTATCGATATTTTTGATGTGTTTCTTTTTATTTTAATGTTTAATGTCGATATTTTTGTCATCGAGATTTATTTAAACGATATTTTTTTATCGACATTAATGTTATTTCTATTTTGTGTATTGTGTGTCGATATTTTTGTTTACAATATTGTTGACTCGATAATTCTGTAGTTTGATGTTATGAGAGTCGATAATGTATCAGTGATCCTTTGAATGCTCTGTAGCTTGTTTCCTCTTGCCACTCTTACATCAGGTTTCACGTAGCTAATAATCTTTGTAGTTTTAAAAAAACATTCTGAGGATGTTTTTTGAAGTGAGCAATTAATTCCTTCCAAATGTGGTTCTTCTTGGAGCCTATCGTTGCACCCTTCAATCTATAGCAATACTTCAAAAACTGCAGATCTGCTGTTGAGTAGAGGTGGGCAGAGTTCGCTGAGTCCTAGAGAGCGGAATTCCACGGAGTTGCAAAAAAACTCCACTGTGCAGAGTTCCGCTTTTGGGTGGAATTTTACGGCATGCCCGTTTGCGTTGCGCTGGGAACACGGAGTGCGTCCACGTGCTCCAAAATAGCGCGTGTACAGCACTACGCGGTCCTCAAGTGTTGCATAGTAAATCACACAGGAACGTCACAACGCGGTCCACATGGACGCGGCCACTTTGTTTTTCTGCTCTCTATTATGGTGCTGGGCCTAAATTTTGTCCTTAATCTTTGTAATTCCTCCTTTATTACTTTTCTACCCCTAATTTTTATTTTTTATAAGAGTGTGTGTCTTTGTGTTTGTGTATTTTATGTTTTTGTGTAAGTTTTTTCGTGTTCTTTGTGACTTTTTGACTTAGTTTATTTCCCTTTCTTTCCTTATTTCTATCTTCTTTACTTTCCCTTCCTTTTCCTTCTTATTATTTATTTTCTCAACCTGCACCATGCAGAGGGGCGACTTCCATGCGGGTGGCGCCGCCACCCAGGTGTGCAGCCTTGGGCAATCTTTGGAGAGGAGGAGGTGGCAGCACTAGTTTTCTTTTGTGCAGTGCCACCTCCCTCTATGCTGGCAGCAGGTAGCAGTCCCGGTAGAGGGTACACTCTTCGGGTGCATCGGCGGTGCTGGGGGATGGTGCACTGGTGCGTGTTGTCAGCCATGTCCGGCGCCATGCCCAGCAGCTGAAGCACCGTTGGGCGGACATTCTGGACCACGAATAGGACCTGCTCGACCTGCTAGGTGTCGAGATTCCGGGCCTCGGTGAGTATTAATTATTTGTTGTGTTTGTGTTCTGAAATGAACAATGTGATGTGAATAGCATGCTTCTCACACTTAGAGGAAAGTTATGTTTAGTTTACGCTGGTATATTATTGTGTGATCCAGTTTCTGGTTTCTGCTAGGCAGGTGCCACTACCTAATCGCACTCATCAGGCGCTCGCTTTAGCTGATTAATTAAGAAGCCATTGCAGACTGTTCTCCTGTCACTATAGTGAATTACTGAGTAGCACGTTCTCTCTGTGACTTTGTTTATGTAGCTTGTGTAGTTCAAGGTTATTTAATTGAATTCACAGTGATGTTAAGTATGCATCTATGAATTGCAAAAAAGGGAGACTGAGTTGGCTCATCAAGAGTGTTGAGAAATGGGAATAGATAGAATCAAAGAACGTTGACTGCAATACATTTGTTCCAAATGTAGTTTTTGTTAAGGAGATTTGCAATACAGATTTAACAACAGTCGAGTCAAAACTAGTAGTACTATAGGTGATCTGTTTTAGCGACTGCGTTTGCTTTTCATAAAACCTTTTGTGGTGATTATTAATAGAATCACTAATCTATTTTTATTCATCGTCTTAATTTCTTTCACAGGCACCGAAGGGCAAGAAGAGGGACATTTCAGAGGGTCCGGAACAAGCTGGTCAGCCGGCGCCGACCACCAACGCCGCTGCAGATGGCTCTGCTGATCCCAGTGTCATGTCCTTTTGGTTAGTCCCATCATGTACATACCGATTACATACATTTCGTCCCATCCACATGACATAATGATCCTACACATGTGACCTTTTACCTAGTAGCTTACTTCTGTCACTCTGACATCATGCTCTTGGTACCCTATCTTAATCCCTGTACCTGACGTACATAAACATGTCCGCAGGCAGGGTAGATTTATTCTGTGTAAGGGTCACCACTTTTTTCATCCATGGCCAACAGCCAGCTGTGCATGATCATGTTTGTTTTGAAAAGCATTAGCAGAGGATTAGCAAATGTTTTCAAAATATATCGATTCTAGAAGAAATCCTGGAGTGACCACTTTAGTATAAAAGACCCTCACTCCCCCTTACAGACACAGAGGAGAATTCCTTCCAGGCTGGACCGAGACTCTGCAGGCTGATCCTTCAATAAGCAGAGACCTGACATCCCTTGCGGGTACCATCCTCGACGCAGTGACGGGGTCCTTCATTCAGAACCATCAGGTGAGGGGTTAGCACTTCCCTGGTGGATTCTTGGCTCAATTAGGATCTATCCTGACATTAACCTACACAGGCTTCACCTACATATCTCAGCTAGGTACATTTAGGTAGGCTACGCATCGTAGGAGTACGCCAATGCTATTGTTTTATATAATCTGTTTGTAATCATCTTATTAGCACTATGGTAGAAATGTATCTAATTTTTACGATATTGGTGCTAGCGATCACATTTGTCTGCTCCTGTCTTTTGATTGTCGCAGCTAATATGTTTCACACTAGAGTGACGCTTGACCAATAAATACTTATTGAAACCGTTCCAATCGTCATTCTATGTGTACTCTGAGAAAAGTAAGCACGAGTGACTGAGCGAAAGATACCATATTGTTTCCACGATACCTGAGGAATCAGGGTTGTCATGTTCAGTGGTTGCCAGAAACTACATACACCACTGTAGAATACAGGGGGGTGGTAGTGGCACCGTATAGCTAGCTGATCTAACGGCTGACTCATCCTGTGGGGGTGTCCAGAGTCTGTCTGCACACCAAGCCCTCAGTTTAGGTCACCCAAAACGCGCAGGTTCAGGGGGGGTCCTAGGAACTACACGACATGGTGCTGTCAACGTTGGTTTGGTTTTTATATTAACAGTAAAATCTGAGTAGTTCAGTCGTGCTTTCTCAGAAAGTCCTACTCACATTATTCAGAGACGTCTGAAGTGGGAAGGAAAATCCGCCTCAGCTGAGCAGGTACACCCTGTGTATTGGCTGAAGGTTTAGACAAGCTTGTAAGGATTAAAGGTTCCCATATTGTGCAAAACCCTACCTCTAAAAACCTTTACTTTCTTCTCCTTTCAAAATGACTAAACCTATCACTAGGTAACTAATCAAGGGGAGAATGGATCACTTGTACCTGTATTACCAGGGTCAGGTGTGTTGACCGACTTAAAAACCCTCATTCACATACAGGAATGGTAAAGCGGTATATCTTGGTTCTCCGCTTTTCTTAGAACGTGAAAGCATCATCATTGGGTCTTTCTTGACAAAATGCTTTCATCCACCTGGAGGTAGACCAACTGGTGATAGCAGTAGTGATCAGTGATAGTATAAAGTAAAGTGAATTAAAATTGCTTCCCACTCCTTCCCAACAGAACTTTTATTCGGCAGGAGAGGAGGCAAGGTTAAAAACTAGGGCGGTGCGCATATAGAAAAGTCACTGTTCTATAGCACCTTTTTTGTCCATGTGAAAGGTCGACATGTTTCAGCCCTTTACTCGCCCAGAGGGTCAGGGGGGCTTTCTTCAGGACCTATGTAAACAAATGCTAATTTTGAGCACTTTCTAAGGGCAGGTAATTGACTCACTCTTCTTCGTATTTGTGACAGGTCAGTAGTACCTATAACTGGGATGAAAGAAAGATTATTATAATTTCAATTGCATACAATAAATAATACCCAGTGGTAAAATGTGGAGCAAACAATTGTGTGTCTCCAGGTGAAACATAAAGAAAATCGCAAGATCTACAAACATCAAATGGCAGAAAAGGTGACAGTGACAACAGACTATACTCATCTGTTATTACTGTGTATGCTTAGGATCTCCAAGTGTTGGTAGATCACAAACTAATAAAGAGGTTGTAACCTCTTTGTTCAGACTTGAAACTCAGAGGTTTGAAGGGTGTTTGAAAACATACAGGTAAAAGTTTGGGCGCGTTGCTCGTTATCTCTTTAATTAAGCGGGCACTGTAAGGACGCAGTAGCGGTACGAATACTGTCGGTAATGCTCAGTCAGTGTAGTAGGGGGCAATAGAAGATCTAAGCCTTAATGCCTGCATTACTGATATAACGGGAAGAGCGAACTAATTCTGAAACTAGCGATAATGATTTTGTATCAGTGCGGGGCGTGTTTCTCTACATGCCGTTTAAAAATAGCTTGACGTGCATTGCATTCATGTTTTAAAAACCAGCGTGACAAGGGGAGTAACACGCGGTGAGGCTAAATCCCCGGCAAGGATCGACGCCATTAGTCAAAAGTAGCGCTCGCATACCTTAATGCTTCCAAATTGGGCTCCCTCGGAGGACCGGCGGGCTTGGTGACCTGCTTGTTCGAGGGAAAGAGTTGGGGAAAGTTACATAAAGATGTAAGCAATGGCACACGTTACAAACGCCAAAGCAGTCGCTCAGTTGGAAGAGCGGTTACCTGATGCTGCAGGTTAGCCTGCTTGTGCTCGCTCCAATTACGGTGCCCCGGTGACGCGGGCCCGTCGTGAGCTACTTTTCCAACAATAGCTGGGCATGGTAGAGAGACTATGTGTCTCGTTGCAAAATCTAGTAAAACATCTGGAGGAATTAATATTTGCTTATCTAAAGGGAATGTTAAGAAAAAGCCAAATTGGGAAACAAAATTCAAAAATGAGAATTAGTTTTCGGAGTGAAGATGTTCAATGTCGTTACAATAAAATGCTTAGAAATGCTCTCTGGGCAGTCTATTCATTGTTTACTGTCAAATGTACACACTGGTTGGTTTTGGTCCCGTGAGGCCATGTATTCTGTCAAATGTACATACTGGTTGCTTCTAATTCGTGTGGCCGTAGCAATACCGCTAATTGAGGGATAGGTCATATGTGTCAATATGTATCTTAGACAATACAGCTGGTTGTGTTAAGATAATTTCTGGGGCATTGGCAGAGTTGGTATCTTGACTATTAGTTCACCAAATGGTTCTCACTATGTGTGGGTTCATCTAGACTTAAAGACAGTCAGCCTAGGAGATATGAGGTGTCTTATGGTGTACATTGAGCAGAACTCTCTTTTTTTTCAAGGGGATTTTAGTACCCATAAGTTTCTCTTCTGGAGATCCACTCATGATGATATATCGTGTATCTTATTCCGGAGTCTCCAGTAGCTAATTTCATACAACCGTGTCTCACTGTGACAGGGTATGCCAAGGAATGATGTCGTTCAAACCTTTTTCATGCGTTTTGAGGCGAAACACCCACCGTTGTTCTTTCTCATATAGGATTTGTTCTGCATTGTAATTTTTACTCATCAGCATTTCTAGGATAACCCATCTGAGCTCATCAATGGTGTGATTCAACTCGATAAAGTGGTTGCTCATCTTGGTTGTAGCTTTCTTGCACTTTATATTGCTTCTGTGTTCGCAGATCCACTGTTTGATCTTGTGGCATGTCATTCCTATGTACCTCAGATCGCAAGGACAAGTAATCATATAGATATCGGGAGTTGTATTACAATTCGTGTGGAACCGTATCGTCCATTCAAGAGTTGGGGTTAGTTGTAGGTTCTTTGTAGGTCTGGTTAATTTACATACGGAACACGATCCGCAAGGGTAATGGCCAATTATAGGGGGCATGTTCCAAGAGTTGGTAACTGTTTCTCTCTTTGGTTGAG
This sequence comes from Calotriton arnoldi, assembly GCA_963921515.1. Taxonomy (NCBI): domain Eukaryota; kingdom Metazoa; phylum Chordata; class Amphibia; order Caudata; family Salamandridae; genus Calotriton; species Calotriton arnoldi. Next base: position 477,784 of record CAWUFW010007654.1, on the reverse strand, counting down.
TTATTTGTGGTCTGGTGTGAACCAGGATATCTTTTAAGTTCTTGGTCCTTCTATTCGCAAATCTTGGTTTCAGCCAGTTTAAAGATCCTGAGGTTAGGATTTTCCAGTTCTTGTTCACAATTTTCTTCACTGCGTTTGATGCGATACTGTAGGTGGTGACGCAAGTGAGGATGTCGGGTGCTGCTTTAGGTGTGGACTCCAGGAGGCTCTCTCTGGGTTGATTCGTAGCTCTTTTCTGGCATTTGTGTATAGTTTTTGGAGGATCATTTCTGATCTTCAGTTTTTGGCAAAGGTCACTTGCTTGTGATCTATAGTCCTCAAGTTTGCTACAGTTCCTCCTTATCCGCAAAAATTGACTATATGGCAGATTCTCTCTCAGAGGTCGTGGATGGAAACTGTTATAGGAGAGTAAACTGTTCTTTGACGTGGGTTTGTAGAACATCTTGGTGTGGATGATGCTATTCTCCACGTAGATTATGATATCCAGAAAGTCAAGTGTGTGGTTGTCTGCTGTATATGTGAATCCCTGGTATTGATCCACTCATGGAAATCTGGTAAGCTGTCTGTGGTGTCATTCCAGATCATGATGATATTGTCTATATAGCGTCTCCAGAACAGGATCTTTGAACTGAATGGATTGGTATCATTCAGAATGTGGATTTTTTCAAAATTACTCACGTAAAGCCCCGCCACACTGGGGGCGAATGTGCTGCCCATTGAAGTCCCGTGGCATTGTAAGTACAGGTTTGCGCTGTACTCAAAGAAGTTCTCTGTGAGGGCCAGGCGACAGCATTCTAAGACAAAATGTTACAGTGTGTTAAATTCCCATTGTTGTGAAAACAAGATCTCTTCAATTGTCTCCAGGGTTTTCTCTTGTGGGAGGCTAGTATATAGGCTTTCTACGTCGAGGCCTACTAGGCACATTGTATCCTCATTGAAGGGTTGACCTTTCAGTCAATCCAATTGATCCCGTGTGTCCTTCAGGTATGTGGGGGTTCCTTGTACCAGAGGTTTGAGGAAATATTCTGCGAATTGGGAAAGGGGCTCAAGTACTGAGCCGATCCCTGAGACTATCGGGCGTCCTAGCGGTGGTGATCTATTCTTATGTATCTTTGGTAGGGAGTAGAAATAAGGTACTCGAGGTGATTTTGTCTTCAGAAAGTCGGCTTCGTTTTTGGAGATCCAAAAATTCAATTCTGCCTCGTCCGTCAATAGTTCTATGGTTCGTTGTAATCTCTCCGTGGGATCTGTAGATAGTATTTTATAGAACTTTGTGTCTGATAGGAGGTCCAGGCATTGTTTGCCTCCTCCCTTGTCCGCCGGTTTGATGACGAGGTCTTCATGTTGGCGGAGTTCTTCAAGAGCTTTTTTCTCCCGTTTCGTTAGTTTTACAAAAAGTTTTTTCGCCGTCTGTTCCACCCTTTCTGCTTCCTTCAGGATGGCTTGTTCAAATGCTTGTATCTCAACCGATATTAGGTGGTTAGGAGGGTTAAAAGTAGATTTACGTCGTAGGTTAGTCTCGTTGCTGGTAGTACCATCTTCCTTATTCACGAAGAATGCTTTCAGTTTGACCTTTCTACAGAATTCTGACAATTCGCATTGTAACTTGAAAGTGTCTAATGGTGGAGTAGGCACAAAGCCTAAGCCTTTATTCAAGACCTCTTCTTGGTCCTCTGTCAGGGTCCAGTCTGTCAAATTCACTACTAACGAGTTGTCGTGCTGGGTCCTGGTCTCTCCTTGGACATGCTGCGGGTCTGGACCTGTCGTTCGTGTTCTGTCCAGGTGACTCCTTTTCTTCTTCCTCTGTAGTTGTTCCGGCCTCTCCCTAAAAAAGGGGGCCTCTGTGTTTGATGCGGTCCCATCATTGGTCCCATAGGTGGTGGACCCTGCATGTAAGGGTTCATCCACCCTTGAAAATTGGGTATAAAAGGTTGGTATACAGGTGGGGGATGGTCGCCATATTGTGGTGTTCGCCATGTATTTGGCCAACGGCGCTGTTGGCGTCTGTTCTGGCTTCTACTCCGTCGTAGATGTGAGGTATCGTCCCCACTCCAATCGAGTTGTCAGATGAGTTGTCACCAGAGGTTTCTTTATAGCTTGACTGGTCTGGTGCTGTTTAATCATCTCTTGTGTATGGATGCATTTTCTCCTGAAAGAACTTCTTGAGGTCTTTTCCCAGTTTCTGTATTTTGTTCTGTGTGATATAATCCTTAGTCTCATTCATCTCTTGGTTAATTTTTTCAAGCCTTTTCTTATAAACAGAGATGTGAACCTATCACTAGCAGTGGAGGTTCGGAAGGAGACGAATTTGCTAACGCTCTCAACATCACAGAAAACTGCCGACAGGCAGTAACTCTGAGATTGTTGGAACATGGCATACCTGCAACAGGTGGCCATGTTACCTTCGTGATTGAGGCACACGAGGTGTTCGGATCAGAGGTATTCTATTCCTGGGTAAAATTCCCACCTGCAAGTCCACAGACACATTTATTTCATGAATACATTGAAGTGGATCCACCGGAAGAATATATCCTATACGAGGACATTGAAGTCCCGTTAACTAACCAGCAACATAAAAACTGGTTTAAAGGCGCCCTTAACCTTAAACACACAACTTCATTCGTAAGACTCGGTCCGCTCAGCATAGGAGGAGCGACATGGCCAGTCCTAGCGGCTTACACTCCACATCCTGAGATAGACACACTCCCAGTAGGGGAAGTGTGTACACTTAACAAAGAAGTAGTCAGGCTATACAGACACATTGTCCAGTTCGTCATGCGAACACTCACACTACAACCTGCAAGATCTGCTCCAACTGGAACAGTCCAGTCCCAACACAGACCAATAATTAGTCCACAGACACTAAAAGTAATAATGGGTGCGTTCCCATCAAAAAGGGATCAAGTACCATTCTGGATTGCTCAAAAAATAGCACAGTTGGAAGCAGCATTTCCCCATATGAGTCCGCAGGAAAAACACAAAATGTTAACAATTTGCTTGCCAATGGGAATGGTTCCCTTACTTGAGCATTGCACTACATGGGGAACATTCTTTGCTGCAGTATACATTAGAATACACGGTACTCCGACCATATCAGTTATCCCTGAAGCATTGAAACAGATACAAAATGAGTACGGGGCAGGACCTGCCCTGGACTTGGGGATGAAACTGATGGGTAATTTTGACCAAGTCTTGGCAATTATACTGAGCAATATCAAGGGGGAAGCAGCAGCAGTGGCTATACGCCAACACCTAAGGGAAACAGCTCCTGCTAATCAGGAGCGTGCCTTACCAAAAATAGAAGAAACCTATGCTTCACTAGGTAGAGATAGTTTGGGAGCCAAAGCAGGGAAACCACAAGTGGTGAGTACTTCTGATAAGGATAACTCAAAGCAAGCACTCACTTCTTCTAAAAAGAAATGGGATAATAATAATCAATCTAAAAATAATAATAATATAAAAGGAAACAATTCACGATCAAGGTGTGGGTCTCCCCAACGGGAGTCCTCTGAAAAGAAGTACAACCTTAGGAATCGTGATAACATTAGGAAACCTGACAGGTATCAGAATACTGATACACGTTCCTTTCTTTCCTTTCAGGGTTCATCAAAAAGCTTGGAGAGGCAAGGACAGTCAGAACAAAAAACAGAAGATCGACCAAAGGGAAACACATCGCACTTCAGATTTCATTATCAAACAGGAAGAGCAACTGAAAGCAAAGACTCAATTCAAAAAGAAGAAAGTAGCCGGCTTAAAAATGAGAAATGCCCAGGTTACAGAACGGGGAATGGGCTCTGACGATGCTAGACAGCGCAGCAGAAGTAACAATAGCGCGCCAGAACCTGAAGGAATTTCTAGTGACAGCAGTATTGAATGAATACATCACGGTGGAAACACCTGATACAAGAGTGAGTGTCCCGCACCGTCTACACAAAATTAATCTCCAAATAGAGGGGGGCATCTCAAGAAAAATTAAAGGTCTCTTTTGGGAAAATTTGACATTTGGATATGACATCCTGTTAGCAGAAAATGATTGGCCGCCTGAATTTATAATGGATTGCCCAAAAGGTGAAAGCGTCATTTTGCCTGCTTTTTCCGACCTTGTTCCTGTTTCCTTAAAACACTCATACGCGTGGGAGTAGGAGCAAGCGCGAGCTCCGGCATTATACCACAACAACGTAGGGTGGGACATGGAGTCAAAACACCACGAGATCCCATTAACAACTACCACAGCTCCACAAAGACAGTACCCTATTAAAAACAAGCATTTGCAATGCAATAGGTCTCGCATCTACGCGAGTTTAAGCTATTGGCATTGTAAATGACAATGCATTCTATTTATGTTTTAAATACCAAAACATAAATAAAAGGCATTGTCATTTACAATGCCAATAGCTCAAACTCACATAAATGCGAGACCTATTGCATTGCAAATGATAGGCATCATGGACAACGGGAGGGCGGGGGGGAGGGACAGACAACGGGAGGGCGGGAGGGGAGGCACGGACAACAGGAGGGAGGGGGGATAAAGAAGGCACGACAATGGGAGGAAGGGCGGGGGTAAAGAAGGCACGGACAATGGGAGGGAGAGCGGGGTTGTAAAGAAGGCACCAAAGCACGTCGTGCCTGCAGTAAAAGAAACTGGATAAAGAAAATAGTGCTTGAAGACTAAATAACAGGTACCTTGTAACAACCGAAGTAAAAGGGCCAGTCGCCATGGGGGGTGACAAATGAAGAGGAGGCGGTACTAAGGATGGACTAATAAGCCTATTTACGAATCAGAAGCCAGCATTTAGGACGGACAATGACACAAGCTAATGACAAATATGGGTGGAGAGTGGGCGGGGCTTCTATTCCCTACTCCACTACAACAAGTCTTGCAGAGCAGCGCATGTGCGCTGGCTCTAGGCTCGACCTGAAAATGAAACTGAAATAAAAAGAATACACCAGAAATGATATACATCCAGTTCATTGTTTCTCATGCAGTTACAGTACTAGCCATACCTATATAAGGAACAAGATGCCAGGTACTCTGAAAGAAGGCATCCAAAAACCTGACCTTGAAATACCATACAGATGTAGTTGGATAGCCTGCTGGTCTTACATAGCCTCTTCCTCTAGAGGCGCAGATTTGTGGTTTTTTGTGAGGTAGGGAGGACTTTATATATTTTGCATCGGATACCACCTGGTTGTACAGAACAAGTGTTAATTTTCATATAGATTTTTCTTCTTGTCAAATAATGATTTTTGTGCAGTAAGTAAGGTCTTACAGCGCTCTAAGGTGTTGCTAACTTATCTGTGCTCCTATCAAGCATGTGCTATTGGAGTGAATTCCCACCCAATAAGCAATGAGGGCATGTGTCCATTATCTTCTACCGCAGCCTGAGCAACGGCACTACTATCACTCCTTTGATACTGAGGTTAGAAATTAAAAAATTATTTGCAAATGAATTTTAAAAAAGCACAAGCAAGCCCTGCTACTGTGATTCAATCAATTACCTTTATCTTTCCAAGCAGATTCTCACCCACCAATTCCCCGCTGAACCAGTTGTGTTTAACTTTCTCTGCCAGTGGTGCTACCCTGTCAGATTTCTGGTGGTGCAGCACTGCTGGTTCTCTCCTTGCTGGGCCCTTATGAGGGGCTCCCAGTCAGCCCTGGCCCAGCACAGCTGTCAGACACCCTTGGTCCCTCTACTTTATCTGCTCGTGCAGACCTCTGCCTGCCATGGAGCGGGCCCAGCGGCTGCTCAGAGGTCCCTGGGAACCAGGCATGGAAACAGCACTGCATTTTCTTTTATATTTTCTTTCTGGGAAAATAACTTCCCCAGGCAACATCCACAATGGGTCTCAAATATCACCACGACTAGCTGAAATCAATGTGCACTCAGCTATTGATATTTTTACATAGTTTTTGAATTTAGTATTCAGCCCAAAACACAATTAAATCTTCTGCCAGGGAACTAACAGGCAATGAGCTAGTCAGCCATTAGATTTATGGAGGGGGAAAAATGCGGCCACCCAAGGGGGACAGGGGAGGCAGCATTGAAGTCAGGGTTTTGCATAAAATTGAAAGCGTTTCAATATCAGAACATTCGCACCCGTTCAAACGTGCTTTTTATTAGCTTGTGGAAATAAAACAAAGATTAGCAAGAGATGCTATTTGTAGTAGCAAGTTCTGCCACCAGGCTACGCGCTTTTCTATTGTCACGCTTTTCAAACAGCGTGAGGTCTTGAAATTAAAAATATGGGTTGCCATACATTTTGAAGGCAGAAAATAGAAAAATGCTACCCCAAATCACAATGGCACCCCTTTGTTTTGAATCCACTGCTGCTTTAGTAGTGCTGCAAATTCTACAGTAAATACAACTGCCCTTTATTTCTACCATAAACAATGACGTTCCGTGTAAATATGGAAAGGCATTAAATGGGTTCTGTAACTGAACAGAGAGGAAAGAGAACAAGGCGAATTACTGACTCCGCCTCCTTCTATACTCACGACAGACTGCCTGATTTATTCTTCTCTCCCTGGGACTACGGAAACGTCCTCACGTGCAATTTGTAAGCACGGTTTGCGTGGCTCATTGTGTATTAAGTGCTCCGGGGCCTCGGTCCGTGGATAAAAACATACCCACGGCTGTTAACGTTCCTTAAAATTAAGACAGCTGAACACGCATAGGCATTTGTACTTTGTTTAACGCATAAAAGCATTGAGGAAGAAAATGCTTTTTAAAATAATACGAAGATACAAACAATAATACGCAGTCACGTTTGTCTTTGTGTGTAAAGGCGCCATGCTCCAGCCCCGAGAATATCAAAGCGCCATTTAAAAATAGAGAAGTCATTTTCTTCTCCCTGTAACAGATTTTTTACTGCGGTGTGCTCGGAGGAGGATTAAATGAACGAAGCTCAAACACATTCAATTTTGTCCTTTGGCAAATTCTTCTCTTTCACTCTTGCATGAAGGGAAAGAAAATCTCCCTACAAAGTTTTTCTCCTCTTCCTGGTGTGGATCAGGCCCCCGCAGAGCTCTGTGTAATTTCAAGTTCCTCAGAATTCAGGTATTACACTCACTGGAAGATTTTTACAAAACATGTGTTGCTGACATGTTGACAGATTGCTCGGTGAAGTGTTTAGGTAACAAGGCGGATCTGTGGAAATGCTCGCCTCTGCCAGTTAGTCTCTAAATGCTGCAACTGGTATCATCCATATTTCATAAACAGGGGAAGCAAAAGAGACGGCAGATGGGCTCCTGCCTTTAAAAAAAAAAAAACATGTATATCGCTCCCCTCAGCTGGAGCACGCACTTTCATATCGTGCAACCAGCTAACGCCTCTCGCGCGGGCACAGCTGCTGTTGCCTTTAGAAGCAGGTTTTTGCAGCAGCTGTGACGGCATTTGCATCTCTGCTATGGGGTTTACTGGAGGAATCTGTAGGCGATCCTGCGAGATTCACTGCTACGAGTTGAGGAGATCAAAAGCTGGGAAAACAAGCATATGCAATGCAATAGGTCTCACATTTACGCGAGACCTATAGCATTGCATCACGGACGGGAGGGGGGAAGCATGGAAAACGGGAGAGCGGGCGGGGGAGGGGGGAGAAGGCACGGACAACGGGAGTGCAGGCGGGGGAGGGGGGCAAGGGGGCGAGAAGGCACGGACAACGGGAGTGCGGCCGGGGGGAGGCGGATAAGGCATGGATAACAGGAGTGCGGGTGGGGGGAGAAGGGGGCGAGAAGGCACGGACAACGGGAGTGCGGGTGGGGGTGAGAAAGCATGGAAAAAAATAGTGCTCACAGTCTAAATAACACAGTACTGTACTGTGTAACACTAGAAGTAAAGGGGCCAGTAGCCATGGGAGGGTACAAATGACGACATGGCCATTATAAGGAAGGACTAACAAGCCTCATAATCAATCATAACACAGCATTTACGAAGGACAAAGAAACAAGCCAATGAAAAAATGGGCAGAGCAGTGGGCGAGGCTTCCCTCACGTAGTGAACTACCATAGATCTTCCCTAGAGCAGCGCTTGCCAGGTCAAAGAAATCCTAGACCAACTTGAATACCAAGGTGTAATTGAAACTTGCACCTCCTCAATGAACAACTCTTTGTTTCCCGTCATGAAACCCGACAACACATATCATTTGGTTTTAGATTACAGACATTTGAACACATGCACAAAAACATTTGCAGTTCAGAACGCACATAGTGGTGCATTAATAAATAACATTGTGCGTAAGAAAAACAAAATAACACTAGATATCTCGAGTTGATTCTTCTGCCAAAATATAGCTCCTGAAAGCAGATATTTGACTGAATTTTCTGCCCTCGGCACTCAGCATCAGTTTTGTTGCCTGCCCCAGGGCTATAAGAAACAGTCCCGGGTTATTCTCGGCAAGAGTGTCAGAGTTATTACAAACTTGCGATGAGGAGGCAGTTTTCTATGTAGATGATATTTATCTAACAGACGATGAATTACTTGAACAATTGTGCAGGGTAAACAACATAATTGTTGGTTTCGCCAATTTGGGCTACAAATTTAAGTTCAAAAAATCAAAAATTGCCCATATCAGCGTCCTATTTTTGGGATATGAGCTGTCAAAAGAAGGCAAGAGCCTAGCCGTGAATTTTTTTGAAAATGTGCGCTAATCCAGCCTCCAAAAACTCTGAAGGGTTTACAATCCATTTTAGGATTTCTAAATTTCGGCAGAACATACATTCAAGACTATGCAGAAAGAGTCAAACCTTTCTACGATCTAATCAGACCAGATTTCACAGCAAACAAGTGGACTCAAAAACATACAGACACTCTACGTTCAGTTCAGGCTGACATGATAGCTTCAAAACACTTGCAGACACGAGTAAACGTCCGCAACCTGGTAATACGGGTCGTCCCCGGGTTATCAGGGTATACTTATATCACGTTCAATGAAGGTGAGACAGTTCCAATTGCTTACAAATCTCATTTGCACATGAATGCTGAAAATCGATTTGCAGCAACAGAAAAAATACTGACGGCAGTACAGGCTGCTGTAGGGAGAGAAAGAGCACTAGCACAGGGGAAACGCATCATCGTTGTAACCCCTATACCGACTTTAGAAGCGGTAACCAAATCCAGAATCCCAAATGCAAAGGCATTGCATCCACGATGGATACAATGGGCTAATTCTCTCACTGCAACAGATGTAGAATATAGATACGATCATACACTGAAAACTCAAGCATTCCTGCAGTACGAACAAGAATACCCTCTCCCGAATGAAATCTTGCCTCTAGATCAGTATGAACACATCATTTATACTGATGGTTCTGCACAGCCTGCCATTGGAAGTAAAAAGCAATATAGCACCGCATGTGCTATAGTGAAGGGTCGGATGTGGGATGGTAAGTTCCATCCCAGCAATACGACTACACAATCTCTAGGAGATTGTACAGCCCAGCTGGCAGAACTGAAAGCCCTGATACTAGCACTACAGTATACAGATCGGGAATTCCCCACACTGATTGTGTGCAATTCCTTTTATTATGTGCAATCTTACAATGAATATCTTCACTACTGGTGCCAGAATGGGTTTAAAGACGCCAAGGGTGGCATGATAAAACACAAATTGTTATGGGAACAAGTGGCAAAGCTGAAAGCATGCCTGCCACGGGCTCAAGTTATTCACACTTTGAGTCATCAGCGTGTCGGCATACACGTTGAAAGGAATTTACTGGCTGATGAAGCCGCCAAGGCGACAGTGCGAACTGCTGCCGTCGCTGCAATCACTCATTCACACACGAGAATAGACAGATATATACTAGTAGCTATCAATGCCACAAAGAACGGCTCTGCCGTCCTGCCAAAAGGCTTTCCACTCAAGTACTCCTACAAGTTAGATGCGCACAACACACCGTATGCTCAAATTCCAAGAGTGGGGGATAGAGTAATACCAAACAAAGATCGCAGATTAGGTTTAATTCTTGCTGCACACGAGGGTCTGGGCTCAGCACACGCAGGAGTCACTGCAACATTTTCATTATTGAAGCAGCGTTACTGGTGGTCGGGGCTGACAAAACAAACAAATGACTATGTCCTGAAGTGCGACAATTGCCAGCAGATGAAGGGTTTCACCGTTCACAGGCCACCACAAACACCATTACTGATTTCAGACAGACCCCTTACATGTGTCTATTTAAATCACTGCAGCCCCTTAAATTCAGACGGGGCTTACAAGTACATCTTGGTGACAGTGTATTCATGCTCTAGATTCCTATGGGTTTGGCTCCAGCGCTCGGGTGACGCTCGAATTGTTATAAAGGATTTGCGAGTCTTCTTCGGGACATACGCAATTGGCACGTTACATTCCGGCTGTGGTCCTGCGTTTAGCTCTCGGGCTTACAAGGAAGCCATGGAAAGTATGGGCATGGCCTTGCGGTACTCCTCCCCCACCATACCGAGGGAAATTCAGTGGTGGAGAGGACGGGTGGTAGTTGGGTCAATCACCTATATGGGGTCCAGAGGGCACTAAATAATATGACAAAAAAATCCTTGGGAGGAAGTACCCCTAATGAAATCCTGTTTGGGACAAGAATGTGGGTACCTGATCTTGATTGTGCCAGCTCAGTGGCGGATGCAAAACCATTTGAACTGAATGACCAGTTGGCTATTTTACAGGAACTCAATGAATTTCGAGCGTTACAAAGCAACCTGCATGTCAAACGTACCGCCACTGGGGAAGTGAAACCAGTCTCGGCAAGACCTGCCAGGGTCCCGCAGATTGGGGACCTGGTCAAGGAAAAGATCGTGGACAGAAGAGAGTTTGGGCCACCCTACAGATAAGCTGTACCTGTCCTGGCAATAGTGGGAACAAGAACAGTACTTCTTCCGCCTCTTGCCGGCAAAAAAGAAAAAAGATTAGTCTCCATTGATCTGATCAAACCGCATCATGCGGCCGAATCTTAACAGGAGGCCGCGTGGGGTCCTGAGTAGCCGCAGACCTCCTCTTGCTACTATACAGGAAGTTCAGATGGAAAGACTAATAACCTTTCAAGACTCCACTACGCAATGTGAAGGAGTAACGAATAATGGAGTACAAATCACACCAGTTGAAATTGAAAAACATCAAGAAGAAACAACAATGAAAGTTGCAATTCGGCCCAACACTGATGTCTATATTAAAATGCCTTCAAACGACACAGCTGCCAGTTCTACAAAATCTTCAGAGGTACCAAAGACAGATTGAACTGCATCTGGCTACTTCATCAACTTCGATGATTTCTCTTCAGATACAAGTGAACCTGATCAAACGCAACCCATTTCAAAGAAAGAGAAATTTCTACAATTCTATCTTATGCTCAAAAAGACTTACTTAGTGCCACCTTGTTGCATATTTGGCTCGCATTAGGGGTAGTATACCTGTTAATTTGGATTGGCACAGTGACTGTCTTTTTTCTACATCTGAACGGACATTACCTCCCAGAACGCTCTGCAGTACAATCTGTGAACTTGGTCCTGAAACCACATACTTCTTCACACCGTGAACAAAGAGACTTGTCCCTGGTGAACATTACAGCAGTTCCAATACCTGATGGTATAGTTTGGGATAAAGTTTCAAATGACGTATTTGGCCCTACTGAACATTTAAAAATTCCACATTTGTTTAAAATTTCTTTAAATGATTTCATTACCCCCAGTACACTCTCTGATGATTGGGACATTGAAACTGTGAATACTATGCTTTCAGATTTAGAACAGTCTGCTGCATTTTCTTACAGGGAATTGTATGAGGATACAACCGACTACGATAGCATGTTTTGTTACCATCATTATGGTCATAATTTTTTGCATAGAGCAAATGTGTACCACACACTGCTAACACTTACTATCAATGGGAACATTGCCCGACACCACCAAAAGGTAGTTCCACCACATCCGCACAGAATTTTGCATACTTTTTGGGGTTCAATACGTCCGACTCAGAATTGTTTTACTACAAACTTGCACAATCTAATGCAACAGCAAAGAAAAGTATGCTAACAAACACAAAGCTGATATATTCAGCACCTTTTATCTCCCAACTGTCTATACAGGGTTTCGACCACTGGAGAGACACCATAGACACAAAATCCATCTGGGGGACAAGAGAATGGCAAGTTCAGGGAACTGAGGCTTTATTCAGAGCTTGCCTCATACCATTACAGATGATTTTCCTGAACAGAACAGTGCAACAGACTACCTGTTATGGGTTTGCAAAAATCAAAGACCTGAAAACACCGAGCATTCTTTCACCCACACCTATTAAGGGTATTTCCAATAATACACTAACAAGTGAAGGGGCACATGGTACATACAATTCATCATCTCCCGATTGGAAGGGTTGGTTGATTTGGCCTGTAGGACACAAGAGAGGGAGAAACCCTGTATTTATGATAATCGGGACGGGGTAACTACAAGAAACAAAAAGCAGTCCCTGATGTAGTTGTCTGGATCATGTGTTGTGTCAAAAAACTAAAGTAGCATAACTCATTGTATATATACACATTCAATCAATCCAAAATACACACAAATAAAATTGTTAAAATTCAAGATATCCAATTTATTCAAAATCGTTATTTAAAAAGTTTTTGTTAAAAACATTTCATGAATTGAGTATACAAAGCATAAAAATATTATGTTAAATATAATAATCAATGTCAAGGTGCAAAATCATAACGAAAACTACACAAAAAAAGTCGACGCAGCGTTTCGGTGTATCTTGATGCAAACACCTTCTTCAGGACAGAGTTTTCTGAAACAATTTTAGCAGTATATTAATATTTTTCATAAAACATCATGTATACAGTTTTATTGATATTTCAATAACAATTTACGATACTGTACTAACAGGCGATCATAGTCAAGTTACACTGTATTAACACATAATTTTTACCCAAAAACATTTTTAGCATAAATCGGCAATACGGACTAAAAAGAAAAATGCTCCATTAGTTGACCATTGGAATGAGAAAGGTCACACAGTTGACCATTTGCGTTGGTGTGTCATGGAAGCCATCCAGACGAACATAAGAGGAGGCAATGTAGAGATTAAGCGTAAGAGACGCGAGCAATTTTTATGTCAAAATTTAAGACTTTCAGACAAGGTCTTAATAGTAAAGAAGACTGGGAGAAAGTCATTTAGTGTTGCTGGTTTTGGTGTCTATACAATACAACCCATAGATAGTATATTGTACATCTGTTAGTATTTTTTCGTGACCATCGAGAACATTTGTTAGATAATCGTGACGGAGTATTTTTAATTGAAGCAATAAACTAACCCATAAATTCCCTAAATACCATCCTCACTGATTAATGCTCTCATGGAAATAGTACTAAGATCTCGGGTAGGTCCCTTGGCAGTTTGTCGTTTCTTCATTTTCTCTTTAGCGATAACAACCAGGGACCACGGAGTGTTTTTGATTAAAAATATATTTCTTTATATAAAAACATTTTTCAATAATGGGGCTGTTTGCTTGTATTTTTTATTGAGATGTGAATAATAGTTTTTACTTAAAAACACTGTTCCAAGATGGCCGCTGTATTTTTGCTCCGGACCATCAGGGAAATGAATAGGAATATAAACCCTTGATAGAGCCTATTATAACTATGCTAGTTCTTGATATCATTAAAACCTCTATTTTGAGGATTGACATTATGCGTTTAAAATAATCGAGACTGTGTCACGTTTGGTACACGACGTGACCGTAATAGTGTTAATAAAGAGCATCTCTTGTTTTTTGTTTCTAAACATCGCCTATTATGTCTATGTTATTTTTTAGATAGCTATTAAGTCTCTATTAATAAACATATACGTGTTTGAAATTAGTATATTCTAAAACAATTGAAATTGACTTAGGTGTGGTACACCACGTGACCGGATTAAGGTAAATAAATAGCACACCTCAGGTTCTGTCTCTGAATATGCTAACCCGGAAGTCGTTGGTGTCGGAGCAGGGAGGCCGTAGGAACTTCATGAGGTAAAGGGAGCAGAACACCCTGGGGGCGTGAAGCACTATAGGTTCTATGATTGAATGTTCTAATGATTCGCCACGAGTTACGAATATGTTAAAAATAGATTATGCTCAGGAGAAAGGAGTATCTCCGGTTTCACGTAGGAGCGCGTAATATCGCAGACACGTAGTTCGTTGTCTGGCCCGCAGAAGAACATGCACTGGGCACCAGTTGAGCCCGTTGTTGAATTTTCTCATGATGATCTTTTAAGGATTGTTGTTTTGGAATTACCACCAACCAGGAACCATTCTAATTTATACATGCATACAAAGTAATATACTTAGTTCGGCGTTCGGATTCATGTAGGAACATGCAACATTTCAGACATGTAGTTTGATGTCTGACCCCGTTGAAGAACATTTAACTTGGTATTAGTTGAGCCTGTTGTTAAATTTCCTCGCGGTGATCGCTTTTAGTTTGTTGCTTCGCAATCACCACTAATTAGGAACCATAAAAATCCATACATGTGCGTAAACCAATATATTGAGCCCGTCGTCCGGTGCCGTTTAGGAAGACGTAGTTACTGATAAACATAGGATTTATATGAGGCATTAGTCCCACAACGAGTAATAACTAGTAATTATAACAATTTATCTATGTAGTCCACTGGTTCCTACACATAATATTGCAAAGGAGGAATACTCCTAAAAGATTTGGAATACAAAAGCATAATATAATCGAAACATTAAAACATATTATTGTTTGTTGTTGTTTGCAGATTATATCTTCCAAATTGCAAAGAAGATTAATGCAACACTATCAGGTATACTATGGTACTTATAGAAGAATGCGGTTAAAATTGAGATGACATAAATAGCCCCATTATAACCTTAACATGTTGTTCTTCGGAACCATTTCTCTTTCAGTTTTTTCTCTGTCTAATTCTAAAAAATTCGGTTTAAAGACATTCAGTGGTATTTATATTCATTACTGCTGTTGATAAACTTTTGCTGGTAAGCCCAAGTGATATATATATTATCTTGAAGCATAATTAACACCGCCAAATGAAAGGGATATGTCATATGGCTTTTTCATTTGTTTCAATAAAGGTTTAAGAAAAGATAATTTCTTCTATTCATCGGTGGCTCCACACAACGCAATTATTAATTATGAATACCATATAAAAGGTATGCTTTTAGTCGTAAAAATCAAAGATTTTGATTTAACTTTGCCACGTCTTTTGGAATAAATACCTTTTTAAATGATACTGTGTTTTAATTATAGGTATCCTTCCTGTTCAATTATATCACGAAGAAGGCTTTATGCCTAGTAAAGCACTAAGGAATCGCCTAACACTAGTTAGGTATGTTTTTTATTTTTTATTTTTATTTCTATTTTTAAGTATTCGGATTATGTGTTGTAACAAAAACGGTTAGGACATTAAGTTGTCAAAAATGTTTTGAGATACACATTAGAAGGAAAAAAATGTTTTTGGGTAAAAATTATGTGTTAATACAGTGTAACTTGACTATGATCGCCTGTTAGTACAGTATCGTAAATTGTTATTGAAATATCAATAAAACTGTATACATGATGTTTTATGAAAAATATTAATATACTGCTAAAATTGTTTCAGAAAACTCTGTCCTGAAGAAGGTGTTTGCATCAAGATACACCGAAACGCTGCGTCAACTTTTTTTGTGTAGGTTTCGTTATGATTTTGCACCTTGACATTGATTATTATATTTAACATAATATTTTTATGCTTTGTATACTCAATTCATGAAATGTTTTTAACAAAAACTTTTTAAATAACGATTTTGAATAAATTGGATATCTTGAATTTTAACAATTTTATTTGTGTATTTTGGATTGATTGAATGTGTATATATACAATGAGTTATGCTACTTTAGTTTTTTGACACAACACATGATCCAGACAACTACATCAGGGACTGCTTTTTGTTTCTTGATTTGGCCTGTAAACACAAATATGTGTAATGCAAGATTCAAGGGTACCACCGAAGGGTTTAGTATCCATAGGCCTGACCCACGCTATGTACACACAGACGACCCAGGGGTAGTGACTTCCTATACTGTCGGGAAGTTGTGCCTAGATTGGCTAAAGACCTCGTCACTATCACAGTTTAAACAACACATGTCCCTTTTGTCAGACAACATGGATCTTAGGGATTTCTTCTTAGGTCCCAAGAAACCACGTAGGAAACGCTTCTTATACGCCATCTATAATGAGGTTTGGAAAGTCTCCCAACAAGAAGCTGCAGAGAGTCTACGTGAAAACAATAGGATTAACCTAGAAAAAGCCTTAGCTGTGGTAGACAACGGCATGACCACACTCTTGTCTCGTATTTATTCATTGGGCAACATTGTGTCCTCAGCTATCGACATAATGGAAAAAGATTTGTCTATTCTACAACCTGGGCAATCACAGCTATGTGCTATTATGCTTTTAAGCTGGACGGGTTCTCCAGCTGCAGTAATTCATCCGGTTTTCGAGTTACTTTCTAATGGGAGTTACTTGATGCTGAATGACCAAGGCTGCTGTGGTATGATGCCAGGCATTGTATTGTAATTGGATTTATATAGCGCTTACTACCCCTGACGAGGCGTCGAAGCGCTTTTTCGGCAAGTAGCACGCTACTCCGGGACCCATAGAGGATTAGTGTTGAATTAGTATAGTGAAACATGCAAGTACATTTTAAGTGGTGGATAGGTTAGTCAGTTATTTGGATTTGGAATGATAGCAGAAGGATAGAGGAGGAAAAAAGGTTTGTATTTATATAGCGCTTGTTACCCCTGATGGGGTGTTGAAGCACGCTACTCCGGAAGCCCATAAAGGATTAGTGGTGAATTAATATGGTGAAATATGAAAGTAATTTCATTGGTGGATATTAGTCAGTTATTTGGAGTGAGAAGGATAGCGGAGGGATAGAAGGGAAGAAAGGTTTGCATTCATATAGCACTTGTTACCTCTGATGGGTGTTGAAGCGCTTTTCTGGCGAGTAGCACGCCACTCCGGAACCCATTAAGGATTAGTGTTGAAAATTAGTATAGTAAAATATGAAGTAATTTGAGTAGTGGATATGTTATTCAGTTATTTGGGTAGAGAAGGGTAGGTGGCGGGATAGAAGAGGGAAAGAGGTTTGTATTTATATAGCGCTTGCTACCCCTGATGGGGTTTTGAAGCGCAAGTAGCACGCTACTCTGGAACCCATAAGTATTAGTGTTGAATTAGTATGGTGAAACATGAAAGTAATTTTAGTGGTGGATATGTTAGTCAGTTATTTGGATTGAGAAGGGTTGGGGAGGGTAGAAAAGGGAAAAGGTTTGCATTTATATAGCGCTTGTAACCCTGATGGGGTGTTGAGATGCTTTATTGGCGAGTAGCATGCTACTCTGGTACCCATAAAGGATTAGTGGTGAATTAGTATAGTTGAATATGGAATTTGAGCATTTAAGGTCTTAGCAGTAGGAGGAGGCTTTTGGATGAGTAAAAGGGAGTTTTGGAGGGGAGGAGTCAGAGGGAAGAGTTTAGAAAGGTTTGTTTTAGGGGATCGGTATAGTATAGAGGTGTCAGATGATGCAAGGAGGGGTAGACTAGGAGAGAGTCTAGAAAGGGTTATTTTGGGGATCATAGTAGTGGTATGGGGTTTGGGATAAATGAGAGTGTGGATGTAGATGATATATTGATAAATGTATAGGATGAGAGATAGGGTAGTGCATTGGAAAGAGTAGTAGAGAAGTTTGAGATGAGTCAGAAGGTTGGGCTAGACGATATATTGAGAGAAATATAGGCTGAGAAATAGGGTAGTGCCTTGGAAATGCTAAATTAGAAGAAAGTGATAAATATATAGATCCATAAGTACATTGAAAGTATATAGATACATAAAGGAGGTAAGTATATGTAGATTAAAGATATTGATAGAGGCACAGGATGAGAAATAGGGTAGTGCATTGGATATGCTTTTTCAGGAGAAAAGTAACAGAGACACAGATCCAAGTACATGGAAGGTACATAGATGCACAATGGAAGTAAGTACATGTAGACCAAAGATGATTTTTATTTACTTATTTATTATTTATTTATTATTATTTTTTTTCCCCTCTCAACAACATAATTATTCTACATGTTTATACAAAGCAATACACAAAGATAGGTACATGTCTATAGTGAAAACAAATGCTTATATACAGAGGGATATGCTGTAAATTTCTGTTTGCGTATGGTGCTTATGTGGGGAAGAGCCAATTCTTGAGTAATTTTCTGAAGATAAGGTGGTTGTCGGTGGATCTTATGTTGGGGGGTAAAGCATTGCTTATCTAGTGACCGTCAACCCCAGGGTTATTTGTTGTAAGCAAGTATTGTTTCCCCCAGCTCGCACAGTTAGGGAGGCACCACTGTGGGTTGCCTTCACTGAATGTATCCAACATAGGGTTTGATTCTCTGAGCAGACTGAAAGCCATGCTATTTCAGCATAATGTGGCCTTAACTTCAGCCCAAGAGACTTTTGATCTCCAGGTAGCAAGGTCTTCAGCAGATATACAGGCGCTGGTCCGTACGAACTTCCCGCTCCATTTCAGAGAAATGGTCCATCGTATCTTTACCATGTCTGATACGAGGGGGATAGTACACTTATTTAAGAGCATTGGATCAGGTCTGTTAGCAACCTTTCAAACCATTTTCGGAGTGATTCCATCATTCATACACTCCGTACTTGGAAGTGTTTTTGGAGGTCTTCCTTTGGTCCTGCTTTCAGTAGCGGGCATCCTGATTTGACTCCTATTGCTTCGTAATGGATGTCAACATCACTCGAGACATGGAGAGAACACTACTGGAGCGACGATGTCCTGAACGATTGGTGTTCTTGCTGAGTATAGCTCGGCTTCGAGAGCTGAGTGAGCATTGGTTCCTGTCTTTCAGACCGGCCTGGTTTGACTGCATTCTGCCAGTATTCCGCTGCCTCTTTTGCGGATTCGGACGCGTGTTGGACCTCTGTCTGACACATCCATCGGTTGCGCCGCCGGACATAGACATGCTCCTGGCACCTTTTTGGGCCCATGTGCACAGTTGTCCACAGCATATTCCCAGGTTGATAATGGCGTTCCTAGAGCCTCCACGGGACGCTTCAGCTCCTGTTGAAACGGAGATCGGCTCCACTACGGATGTGCAGGCATCAGTCTCAGGCACACAGGCATCTAATTCTTCCCCGACGGCTGCCGTGGGAAATAGTAATGACCACCTCTGCTCATTGGATCTCATATTGGAGATACTAGAAGGACTGCCACCTTCGGATGACATGTACAGTGATGTTGAGTCTTCAGCGCAGGATTCTTAAACAATCTGTCCTCTCCTGTGCCGGGGAACCGTTTGGACAATTTTTAAACATGTACCAAATTGAAGGTCGAACTGACTTTGCTTTCCTTCTCTGCTCTATCTGAACATAATGGCTTTCGAGGTGCTCAGAAAAACAATGACATTATATTCAAAATATAGAGGACCTTTTATGAACGCTTTTTTAGGGGAGAATGCTTCCGATATAGACCTTACCTTTATGGACATTTTTTCATGATTTTTAAGTGCTTTTAGTATGTTTTTATTATAAATGATTTTATGCCTTTTTTTAGCATTTGATATCATTACCTAGCTGACCTTGTTGACCTTTTGATGAGGAGTGGGTGTCATGTCCTTTAGGTTAGTCACATCATGTACATACCGATTACATATATTTCGTCCCATCCACACGACATAACGGTCCTACACAGGTGACCTTTTACCTAGTAGCTTACTTATGATTCTCCGACATCAGGCTCTTCGTACCAGATGTACATAAACATGTCCCCAGGCATGGCAGATTTATTCTGAATAAGGGTTACCATCCATGGCCAACAGCCAGCTGTGCATGAACATGTTTGTTTAGAAAAGGATTAGCAGAGGATTAGCGAATGTTTTCAAAACATATTGATTCTAGAAGAAACCCTGGAGTGACCACTTTAGTATAAAAGACCCTCACTCCCCCTTACAGACACAGAGGAGAATTCCTTCCAGGCTGGACCGAGACTCTGCAGGCTGATCTTTCGATAAGCAGAGACCTGACATCCCTTGCGGGGTGCCATCCTCAACGCAGAGATGGGGTCCTTCATTCAGAACCATCAGGTGAGGGGTTAGCACTTCCCCGGGGGATTCTTGGCTCCATTAGGATCTATCCTGACATTTACATTCACAGGCTTCACCTACATATCTCGGCTAGGTACATTTAGGTAGGCTACACATCGTAGGAGTACGCCAATGCTATTGTTTTATATAATCTGTTTGTATTCATCTTATTAGCACTATGGAAGAAATGTATCTACTTTTTACGATATTGGCACTAGTGATCACATTTGTCTGCTCCTGTCTTTAGATTGTTGCAGCTAATATGTTTCACACTAGACTGATGCTTGACCAATAAATACTTATTGAAACCATTCCAATCGTCATTCTATGTGTACTCTGAGAAAAGTAAGCACAAGTGACTGAGCGAAAGATACCGTATTGTTTCCACAATACCTGAGGAATCAGGGTTGTCATGTTCAGTGGTTACCAGAAACTACATACACCACTGTAGAATACAGGGGGGTGGTAGTGGCACCGTATAGCTAGCTGGTCTAACGGCTGACTCATCATGTGGGGGTGTCCAGAGTCTGTCTACACACCAAGCCCTCAATTTATGTCATCCAAAACGCGTCAGTCCTGGGGGGGTCCTAGGAACTACACGACACCAGTGAGTCCTTTTAATGATTGTTGTGGACTTCTTAGGGTAGAATCTTAGGGTATTGGAATGTTGGTGCTGTCTAGCATGAAGATTCAGATAGCAGGCCCACGTAAGCTAGTATTTTAAATAAAAATCACCATGTATGTGTGTTGAGAAGGCTTTTCTTTTCCTACTTATGCCTAGCTCTAACACAGTTCAGTTCAAGAGAGAGTGACATGGTCATCATCATAGACAACCCCCTCCAATGTAGTGTGCTGCAGACTCGTTCATTTATACTCCCATCGCATTTGACAACCAACACCATATGTCTTTCATTGACCATTATTCCACGCCTGGCTTGTCTAACTTTGTGAGGCAACCAATCAAATGCCCAGAGTGTTATTTGGAAGATACTGACGTGCTAACTGGGCTGAAGTGCTGCATTGCAGTTGTATTTGGGGTTGCGTATCTGGGATCTAAATTATGTGTAATGTTTTATTCTAGCCAAACAGAACATCAGTGATGCCGGCTCCAGTGCCCCTGCAGGAGGAGACAGTGACAGGTCAGTGGGTGGGGGAGAAGCAGCAGCAGGAGCGGGCACTGGTAAGTCACATAATTTCTTGCATTTACCATCTATTGCCATGGCGTCGCTCATCAAAAATGACCGTGAATTGAACTTCCCCCCCAGTTTTACCAGCCACAGCGGTGGTTGAGTTATTATTATGGCCTCTTCTATCTGCAATGTAGCAAAATCTCCCATAATGAGCTTTGATGGCTTGAGGGATACATGAAAGAACAGAAGGTAACTTAAAAGAAAGGAAATGGTATATGAGTGAAAGGGTGGGTAGGTGAAAGGGTGCGGGTGGATGGGCGAAAGGAAGGTTTGAAGAAAGGGTTGCTATTGAATGGTTGGATAATGTATTGGAAATTTTGGTGAAAGACTGGATGGGAGAAAGTAAAGCTTAATCATGGTGGCTATGGGTGAATTAGAATGAAAGGATGAATGAATATTTCGATTTGATGAATAAGCAAGACAACTCTTCTTCTTATGAGGAGCATTCTGCTGCTCACCTACTCTGCTTACTTGGTTTATGTATGATTATCACTATCATTCAAAGCTATGGTTCTAAGCGGGGGTTATTTATTTATTTGTATTCTTTGTTCTACTCCCTGGACTGGCTGTATTTGTTAAGTGAGCCAGATCTATCCTACCTATCATTCATCATCTCCCCTCCCCGCCCATGGCATTTTTGCCAACTATGACCGAAGTGCAGTATGGGTCAATCAATTTGTGACTGCAGTGTTGGCTGTGTAATGTGTGTCTGCTTCAGTTAATGGGGCATTTACAATGTTTTCAATGCATTGCAAACCGAACACACAAGGTGTGTCGTCCCTTCGCTCACTCAGTCACCTCTTAGTACTTCACTCCTTTATTTTTTCCTAAGTTCTTCCATCCCAGCCTACCAAATTGGAAAATCCATTATTGGCATGTCCCACATTTAATGCGATACCCATGTGAAGTGGTTCCAGAACATATTTCATGGTTTCAAATGACGGATTTAATTTACACTTGTTCAGATTTTTCCCTTCTGAATTGTACTGTGACTGAATAAGCCACAGATGATGAATCGATGATCAGTGTAGTGGCCCCTTTATTATATATAAAAAAATCTCTACCCTACCTGTCTTATCCTTCTACCCTACCCCGCGCAGTAGAGAAAATTAGGTTTCCTTTCCTTTGTTACTGCCCAGCAAACGAATGTGTTGGAAATACGTGGTGGCTGGCGAGGCCACCAAGTAAAGTGGGAGTAAGTGCATGATTTGATATCAAGTTTAGCATATGGGATACACAGTGATGAATGTGCCAAATAAAATCAAAATCTATAAAGGGGCCGATTCTGATGCGGGTTGGAAAAGCTTCCCGACTGAATCGGTTGGGAAATGGTGTCCGACCCACTCGGATCGGGAAAGTCCGACCGGCGGAGTAGGATGCATCCGGATGCTTCCAGATACGATTTGGTTGAACTCCCATTGACTTCAATGGGAACATTTGTTCCTAACCGCATCAGAATTGGGCCCTCGGTCGGGAAGACACGTTCCCGATCCGATTTGGAAGGAGCAAATGCCGTTAGGAGGCCTTCCTAACCGCATCAGAATCAGGCCCTCGGTCGGGAAGCTTTTCCAACCGGCATCAGAATCGGGCCCATAGTCTGTTCCTTTGTCTGTAGTGTAGTCCATTAGATTCATTTTCCTCAACATCTCCTCACGTTAGACATGATAATATATTAATATCCGCATTTCATACATGAGGTGTGTGACTGACAAAGTATCTTATTTATTATTCATCTGTCTCTTTGGAGACAGGGTAGAAAGAGAAATGCATCTGGCGAAGAGCAGGGCCATTGGAATTAAAAATAGATAACTGTTAACTACAGCCGCAGACATTATAGAACTAGCAGAGGCACTGGCTAGCAATGAACATGGCTTCATTATTTTAGCACCACACACAACTTGCACTCCATATAGTGCATAATGCCGTACTCATCAATGAGAAGTCATTTATTTTTCAACTCAAAGTATCTGACTCTGTTTATAGTTACTTGAAAATCCTTAAGAAGAAAAAAATACTCAAATCAGTTTTTTTAAATCTTGTGATGTTATTCTCTGCCTGTTAATACTTTTCTGCTACACAGTCAGTGCTTTTTTATGTTTGGCAAAATGTGTGGGTAAAACATAAAATTGGCCTTGTGACTCTCTAAATCATAATTGCATCAAATAAATTCCAATGGCCCTAGGGGACCAACAATGTATTGCTACTGTGGGAGACAAGAACATTGATAAACTGAATAATTTTAACCATCTAGGGAATGTTTTTAATAATAGGTTGAGTTGGGACCCGTTAGTTACGGCCAGGGTGCAACAGGCAGGCAGGGTAGTTGAGGGGCTTTTCCGTTTTGCCAGAAAGCTGGGCCATAAGCCGGTGTCTGAGTTGGTTAGTCTGTATAAATCCAAATGTGTGCCCATTGTAACATATGGGGCAGGAGTGTGGGGATACCATAACAACCGACAGCTTCAAGTTATGGAAAACAAATTTAATAAAAGATTATTGATGACTCCTAACAGTGCCCCCACGATCTTCTGTCATCAGGAGCTGGGACTTGATTTCGTAGAAGATCGCATTGAAATTGCCCCTCTGTTATTATGGGCCAAAATTTGGTTGTCCGAAGAACTAGTATTCTCCAGAGAGGTTATTAAGGACTGTATTAATTTAGATGGAGCACTTTCTATCCCTTGGCTTCGATTCGTAAGGGATAGCTTCTGTAAGTTAGGTTTGGGTCATTATTTTAATTGTCCAGACAGCATCCCTGAAAACGCTAAAAATATTATAAAAGAGGTACACTCTACAGGGGCGCAGATATCACGTTTTCACCCTGATGTAACATGGCGCCTTTGTTTATCTCCGAATCAATAGCAATTTTATCTAAATTTTACGACAAATGTACAGACTCTATTTTATTTAACTTGATTACGTTTACTTACCTTGCATTTTTTGGTGGCTTTCCCAAAACAATCAGGGTGGGAGGACAAACTAGTGCCTTGCCCATGTGATAACCTGGCAGCTCAGAGCACTGTGCACTTTATGCTATTTTGCCCCCTTTACAAAGAACCAAGAGGAAGATTTTTAGTCCCGATTTTAAAAGAAATTAGGCCGTGTTCTTATATAGAAGGGTTTTATTATCTATCTTCTTTGGCCACTTATGATATATGCATTAGGGTTTCCAACTATATCAAAGTAGCTTTGGCGATTAGGGAACGGTATTAGGCCTTGCTGCTGAACCCGATTAGAGTAACTTTCTAACACATAACTCTAAGCATTGATGTACCTTTATGGAGGGAGCTGCATGTTGAAATTGTGATAAGTGCCTTGTAATATAGACTGTAATTTTTATTAGAGGAATGTTTTAAGGTGTATACTTCTCCCGCTTTTTATATAATGAACTGACGTGTATGAACTGTTTATTCTGCTGCTTTGTATATAGATTTCTGAAATAATAACCCATTATGATGATTTTATGAACTTTTATGGTCTTTGTTTGAAATCGAATAAGGTTATCTTAACTTGACTGATGAGATTGGTATGAACTGTCCATTCTGCTGCTCTGTATATAGATTTTTGAAATAATAATTTGTTGTGATGATTTTATGAACTTTTATGGTCTTCGTTTGAAACCGAATAAAGTTACCTTGACTTGTATTGCTACTGTGCCACCCAGTTATTTAAAACAATTGTTCGCACAGAGCATTATTTACAATTTGTCTTTTTTCTTTTTCTCAATATAGCTGCTCCTGCCAGTCCAGTTGGACCACCCAAAAAGCAGAGAGTGGCCTTTTTGCGGCAGCAAAGGCTGGAGCATATCCAGCAGGAATGCCGGAAGCTGATGGTCCTGGAAGAGGAGGAGGAGGAAATAAATGCACAACAGCCGGGTTCCAGTGCAGCCGGTCCCCCTCAGCCTTGAGCCTTCAGGCCATCCCATCGCTGATGCAGTCACCAGCCAACTGCTGCCACCACCACCACAATTTCAACAGGCCAGTGCTGTGCCGCATCCTGCAGCAGCTGGGCACCCTGAGGGCCGGCTCACCACGATGGAGCAGAGCCTGGACTAGCTCCGGACTGACGTCCATAATGCCCTCTTTTAGCCCTTTCTTCAAAATTTTGATTTTGTTGGGAGGGATTTGTTATTTGTTGAAGCTGGGTGGAGAGGGTGGGAAGGGAGTTGGGACTGGAGAGACTTTCTTGGACATTTTGATTTTTGGGGCTTGGGTCAGTTTTGTTTGTGATAGGGGTGGGCATGTTGTTTGGGTGGAGAGGGTGGGTTGCTTTGTAAATAAATAAAGGGGAAAACTATTTTTCTAATCTAAATTTATGCCTGAAGTAGTTTCTTTTACTTTTACTTTGCACTGCTGCCTTCAAGTAGTTTTTCACAGCCTGTTTATGTGCTTGTAACTTAAGAGAGAGCGTAGCACTTAGTTATAGAGTGTAGGCTTATACTTCTCTAACTATCTTGAGAATTACAGGGAATGCTGCCATGATGATCTATATTGGGTAGAACTATCAAGATAAAAAATAGTAGCAGTTAATTTATTTCTTACTAAGTTAAATTACATCCATTCTAGTTGTCTTACCTGAATATACATGCAGAAATAACAGGGGAGACATCACAACTTCACAAGTGAGGTACCACTTCCAGTTCCACCCAGGTGAGCCCCAACTGTAGGACTGATCTGAATGATTGATTGATTATCCATAGTAGGCAACTAAATGGAAGTAGAATTACTGAGTAAATGGGTTATATATGTATCAAAGATTTACAAAGAATTGACACCACCGGAGCACTACATGATGACACAAAGAGAATGCCTGATTGTGCTAAAATAGAAAAAATATCAATGCTAGTAAGTTTTGGCTAATGTGGAGCTAGCAGTATTATTTGTGAATTCTACAAGTTATAAAAAATTGACTCAAAGTCTGCAGTCGACAAGCTTAGGTTATGTGTTTACGGTTAGGCAATGCAAGGCCTGAATGATGATGCTGACGACTAATGTTCTTCATTCTATATCTAAAAAAATATGGATCATTTATAATGCGTGGGTTGGTAATGGGCTGGTATTGGCTACTGCTTAGAAGATTCTACAGTAAGTTGGTGTTGCTTTCACCACTTCCGCCCCACCAAGTGTGTGATCCATTGATGGTGTAATTTAAGCCACACCTCAATAAATCACACAGCTCAGGGGAAGAGGGTTATGGGTTTGATGAATGGATGGGTAATGGGATTTGGGGAGAGGTTTGACAAAGACACACTACAACACAAATTGAACATTCATCTGGGCAATAAGCAGCAGCACATCGTTCGCCGTCAATCTGTTGTTAGAAGCAAACAAAGGAATGAGTATGGCAGAATACAGATACATGCATTGTAAACAGTCCTTATGCCCCGAGACCCAATTTAACATATATCTTAATGTTCTGACTTCTAGGTTGGGGAGTGAACCCACCCACCCACTTCTCTTAGTTATTATGATTGTTAAAAGAAAAATGATACTGTATTGTAAAATTGTGTGGAGCATCTTCATTCTCCTCGGGAATGTCCACTCTTTGGGGCCTGTCTCCACTAGTCCGGTAGGTTAGCTGGAGTGTTGTTAAGCTCAGCTAGCTTTCGCCTTTCGTTCATGAAGGAGACTAGAAGAAGGCCTGCGGATTGTAAAAGAGAAACTGTATTTTAGAGTCAAGGAGAAGGACAGAAGGAAGGTAAGCTTCATGAGGAGCGTATCAAGAAGACTCAGAGGCAGCGCAAAAAAAAACAAAAGGGGGACTCAGAGTATCACTTTTGCCAAAAGTCCAACACACACACAAACATACACACACAGAGCAGCATTTCACAAACGCACCTCTCTCTATTCCACACAGCTGAGTACTAGGCCTCAGACACTTGGTTTACCTTTGAACTGAAGTCTATACTCGATAACTTCTTGCTTCTAGCTATTGTTGAGGTAGTCCTGCAGCTCCTGCCCTGATTTATTCCATGATACTCCTCCAGTCCTGACTCTGAATAACGCCATCCCAGACCAGTCATCAGAATGAAACAGAATTGCAGTATTTTGCATAGGTTTTTGTTTGCTAACTAAAGTGACTGTTCTGGTCGCTGAAGAACCAGAAAAAAAGAGAACACCCTGCAATTAATTAAATCTGGATAAGTGTGAAAGGGCTAATAATCACCTACAGGGAAAAAAAAATTGAACACCCATCACGCAAGCCCCAAACAATGCAAATCAATAATTATCTCAATAAATGTCCCATATTACAGTTCAACACACAACCTCCCTCAGTGTCTGCATATGAATCATCAATCAATTTAAATCATCACTCATACAATCAGACAAGAAAGAACTAAGTTCAACGAGAAAAAATGTAAAAGTTCTATTGGGGCACCGGCATACTTAGTCTGGGAAGTAGAGTTCATCCTCAAACTCAGGTGGTTCACCCAGAAGTTGGTCAGCTAACACATTTGATTCAATTTCAGACCAATCTCCCTCTTCCTCGGCCTGTGCTGCTGTTTCAGGAATGGTATAATTGTGAGGTATAAAATGTTGGTTCATTTTGATCATAGTCAATCTCTCCACATATTGAGGCAAGAGACTGGTCTTTCTCACTGTGACACAAGGAGATGATGGGCGAAGCGCTGAAACTTTTCAGACACTAACCCCCAGTCACAAATCTGGGTTGAATCTATCATCGTTCTTAAGCTCACTTTGCCACCCCAGTTCAGACCCAACTATTTGCAAAGCAGTCATGACCCTGTCCCTCATGGGAACAGTCCAGCCCGAACTGCCAAGCCAGGTCTTCCCTGGACCTGAAACAAACATCCTGTGACGAGTTTCGGGGTAACACCCCTCATCAGCCAAGCTAGCTTGAATCCAAGGGCAAAGGGAGCAAGGGACCCATGTCTGGGCATACCCTGCCAACTTAGGTTTCAGCGCTTCATCCATCATCTCCTTTTGTTTGCCTTCTCACTGTGATGACCACACCAGCTGCACTGAACACACGTTCAGCAGACACACTGGAACCAGGAGAAGCCAGATACTTTATTGCCAACCTGCTGAGCTCTGGCCATTGGTGCATCTTCCCATACCAATACATCAATGGATTTTGATCCACATAGACATCTTTTGGATCATCCAGATACTCCTGGAACTTCTTGTGGATGGGCATTGGAGCTGCTACTTCCTCAACCTGTTTTGCCATCATCTCTGCACTGGACTTGAGCCCTGCCAATTAAATCCAATACAATGAAGAGGTTGGGTCTTATCCTTCTGTTTCTGTTGTTGACGGTTTTCTGGTTGATGGTGTTGCTGGCTGCTCTGAGACAAGACTGTCCTCTCTGGAATTTGAAGGCAGCACCCCAGAACTGCAGGGTGGGACTCGAAGTACCAGCCGTTCTTCTTCCAAGTATCCGGCTTGCTCTACAATCCACCTCTTGTATTTTAAACCATCCCCTTCGTAAAAAGGAGTGAAACTGGGCAGAATTTCTTTGTACCGTGGATCAAGTAGTGTGGCACATATGTACTATTAGACTCATGATTGTCATGTTGTATCCTTATGTTAGAAGCCAAGCGCAGGACTAAGGTCTCAACCAAGGCATTTGCTTCTGTGTTTTCATTCACATCTGTGGGGCGAACCTTTCAGGTGCCTTCTTTACCTGGTATGTAGGAGATGCAACAATGGGATAGCTTGGCCCATCGTACTGTCCTCCTTACTAACTTCCAGTGTAAAAACCTCAAAAGGGAGTAGCATCTGTGTCAGGCATTTGACTAGGCCACATTTGTCCGCATCCATGGTCATAGCTATCCCAACTGCATCCCTTCCTCTATGAATGACATAGTCATTGATCTGTTTGTACTGCTCAAACAGATGTTACAGCATGTAAAAGACGGAGTGCCAACGTGTTGGCACCTCCTGTATCAGGGCTTTAACTGGTGCTCTATTATTACGCTGAATAATCCGGACCTGCTTCCGGGCTTTAAAAGAATGGCTGAAATGAGTGCATATTTTTCTGCAGGTGATCAGAATGTTGCTGACTATGTTTTCCTTTTTGAGGAAGTGTTGCACCACCAGGTTGATGCAATGGGCCAAACACAGGACCCTGAAATAGCCTCCGTCTGTTTATATGGCCTTGACTATGTTACTGTCATTGTCCGTGGCAACAAATCCAAGACATGAAAATATCTTTTGCCTTACCCATGCAAAAGAGATCCAGTGTGCAGTGATACACATGTAATTAGTCACCTGACAACTGGTCCACATGTCTGTCATCTGGTGGATGGTATGAACAACACTTTGCTGCAAAGCTTGTCCAACCAACTGCAGCACATCGTGATGCAGCGCTGGAACAGCCACTCTGGAAAAATAGGTCCTACTTGGTACCTTCCATTTTGGGCAGATGGCTGCCTCAAATTCTAAGAATCCCACTCCTTCCACAAAAGAAAAAGGGAGGATTCCAATTTCTTTTTAAATTTGTATTATTTAAAAAAAAAATTTTTTTAAATTGAAACAACTAAAATTAAAAAAATCGAAATAAAAATTCAAGATAAGTGAAAAATAAATATTTGCAAGCATATTAATTTAATAAACTGCTATTATTGTCAACCATCCATGCAATCCTATGGCAAAGTGCCACACTGGCTGGTTACACAAAATGGCCGCCAGCCACATGGTCAGAACAACAGCAACCAGCAAGGAGGCATGGTCAAAAACACAGAAGACATGCAGGCCCATGTCAAAAGCACACTGGCTGGCTGCACAAAATGGCCGCCAGCCACTTGGTCACAACAACCAGCAAGAAGGCATGGCCACGAAACAAAGAAGACATGCAGGCCGATGGGTAAAGCACACTGACTGGCTACACAAAATGACCGCCAGCCACATGGTCACTCACAACACCAAGTATGAGGCCTGGAAAACAAAGAACACTTGCAGGCCTAGGTTGGACACTGACTATACAAAATGGCACCTGGCCACATGGCATAATAAACAACAAAGGCAAATGGTGGCTTATGGTAAACACACTTACACACACACACTGGCCAGACAAAAGACGCAAGGTAACACAGAGAACACAACATTAATTCAGCAATGCCCAAAAAAAAAATTAAAAGGGTTAAAAATGTTCACAATAACACACATCCTCCAAAGGCATTATCCCACCTAAACACTGTTTATGGGGAAAAAATCTGAAATACCACAAAAAACACATTTTGTATTTTAATCTAATGCCATCAATGGCCTAAATGATGTTTCAATTCAAGAGACATCACAGAAAAAGTAGTTTCATGCAGCAATGAATAGTGCAGGGCCTACTGGCAGGAAGGCCCATTGGCAGACGAGGCCACAAAGTGAATTAAATCAATATTGCAACTTTATTAAAAAACGGGGAGAAAATGTAGTAAATTGTGCAACATTTTTCCTTCACAAAAGAAGAAAAATCAAATGCATAAAAAATAACTAGACCCCTACTAAGAGTGCAGGCCACCCACCACAATAAATGTAAAAATCAAATAAAAGTACAAATAAAGCTAGGTAAATGCCCCCAGTCAAACAAACAATACCCTTATACACCAGTTGTTCAACCCACTTGTGATATTTCAAAAACAAAGTCCTTAAATCCAATGGTACATATGCAGCAGACAAGAAGAGTGATCCTTCCAGCTTCAAATCCCAATAAAAAGTGAACAGGAGAGGGACAAAGCACTGGGAAGAGCCTGCTGTATAGAAACAGGAAGTTGGAGTCTCTGGGGCACTTCTTTCTTGTTTGAAATAAAAAAAGTTTTAACAAATTGCTTCTTGCACAAAAAAACAACTCCAACAGCCAGTTTGAGAAGAAAATCCTCTACAAATGCCTCTCAGCTGCATTCTCAAACAGAAAAGCTGGTTGACCGCTCCACTTGCGATCGGCACTAAGGATGCTAGATTGGTGCTGTCGCAGCCGGAAGCCGCTCGAGTGAGCGCGAAGTTTCGCGGGAGATCGCTAGCGGTGTGAGAAGTCTTGCATGCACTCGCAAGTGGCCAGAGAGTCTTGGCACTCAGGGTTGAGCGCCGAAAGAAAACTTGAGCGCCAAAAGAAAACTCGAGCATGTGAATGGAAAAAAACTCATCTTTGTGCCCAAATGGCGGAATCCAGGTATTCTGCGTTCCTCTGCAGAGCGCAGAGTGCCCAAATTCTGCAAACTCCACAAGCAGAGTGGAGTTTACCGCCCGGGCTTATTGTTGAGCTGGGATTCATAATACCTATTTCTAAAAGGAGATGCGAAGATAGAGTACTGCTGGAGAGACAAAATGTTTATTGAATAACAGCAGAAAAAATCTTATCGAGGACGGAGTTTAGCTTAGCTCCATTGGTGGAGGATCCATAGAATATTGCTGGTATAACTTTAGCTATAATTATCTTCAAGATCAGGGAGCTGAGTGGGCTTAGGAGGTTGAAATACAATTTCCACAAATCCATTTGCAAATGTGTCGTACGATCTCCTATTGTGGCTAGATGGACATTGTGGCTAAGCTTCTCTTCTTGCCAAACTCCTAAGTATTGGTAGGCGATACACAGATTTACCCTTTCTCTGCCTAGTCTCCAAACAAATTTTCTCTTTTTGCATACTGTACTATTTTGGTTTTACTTAGATTTAATATAAGGTTATTGTTAGTATTATAAACATAACAACAGCTCAGGGCTCTTTAAAGACGAATAGGAGAATGATACAGTAAAACAGTATCTTCTGCATATTGTAGGGCAGGAGTGTGGACAAAGCCTAGTTTTGGGGTAAAATTCTTTCTTTCTTTCTTTCTACAGGGTTGAGACCATATTTGCTGTAAAAAGATTAAATATTAGGGAGTGAGAACACATCAATGCTTCAGACCCCAGTACTTGTAAACAATTTTAGTAACTGTTCTCCTCGACCCTATTTTCATTCTCATTCCATGTGTCGGTATGAAGCATTCTGATTCCTACTCCACATCAGAAGATGCAGAGGCCTTAAAGAGAACTGAATAGAGAAGAAAGGAGAAGAAAGTCCCTCACCAGTTCCAGGAGGTTATGAAACTGTGTCAGGCAAGGTAAGCTCAGAATAATCAATACATATAGCTGGTGAATCCTCTCTTGAAGAGAACCCTCTGGAGGAGGTATAAGAATAAAGTCCAAACCTATCCTTTAGAATGGCATCCATTGACCAAGCCTTTGGGCCTGAACACCAGCCGACAAACACCAGAAGCTGCCCATTATGGAGAATCACGAAGAGAGCTAAATCCCCAGGACCACTCTAAATACGAGCCATTGAGGTTCATTCTCCATCTTCATCTGCCACCAGGATGGTCTTGCCATTTCAGTCCTCCCTGTTTGAAAACCTCACAATGGATTCTTTGTCCAAAAGAATGTGGTCTGTAACGGAGAGGCCCTGGAGAAGATGGCTTCATTTACAGCACTGTCACTCAGTGCAGTGGATCACAGCATGGAAATAACCTTTAAAACAGCTGGCAGCAGACCTGTAAGATGTGGCAAATTCCACAGGTGAACACAGCAGGGCCCCCCTTGTGCACAGATTTGATCAGGGTAAATCTTTTTCAAAAGAAGTTTCATGCCAAAAGCTGCAAAATCCAAATTAAAACCATGAAAATCTGCCAGGGAGTGCATAAGGATTTCTGAAGTTGACATCGAATGTGACCAACTCATAATGTGATCTTGTAGTAAGAAGTGATCATATATATATATATATATATATATATATATATATATATATATATATATATAGTAAAAGCCTGAGCATCATAATATTCTCGGTGAATGAAAACCTGAGTATATGAGTCCTAGAAATATAGATGGCAGCATTCATAATTAATCATAATATACTCAATGTGGCTGTATGTAATTTGTGTTCTATAAGTAGGGCTGGTATCCATGCAGTTTTACTCATTAGAAGGCCAGAATCTGGTTTCATGTAGCATTAATAGGAATTATTCCGATGCACAGGACCTCTGTATATTTGGTAGTGCTACTGTATCTAGAATATGCAAAAAAGTATCCTCATTCTCCATATCCTACCTAAACTGATATAGAAATGTATAGAATACACTAACTTGAGTTCAGGATCCAACTCGAGTGATGCACCTTTTCACAATTGTCTGTATCCAAAGCCATCCATACACATAAGTGATATCATGGCTAGCAGTAGCCCCGAGGAAAGGTGGCATAGTGTAAAAGAGAGAAACAGAGACACTAGATATTGCCTCTTTGACTTGTCACCGAGCTGCACACTGACATGTACTTTGTGGATGCTGATGTGCTGGTTCACAGTGGATATCTAAAGATATGATTGATAACTTAATACAAAATCTCTGCATGCAGACATCTACCCTAGCAATAGTGAACTGATATAGTTCTAGAATATCTCTATATCTCTAAACTTTTTTAATTACTGGCACTCAAGAGTACCTGAAACTGAAACACAAGTAGAATTATAATGAATTATATACTTAGGTTTTGCCACTATCTCACTCCCTTTCATGATATGTTAACCACTTTCTACTGTGTGAGCACCCACTCCCTAATCATTCTACGTACTCAAGGTTGTTTCTAAAATGGCAGTATAAATGAATAATCAACAGGATTATACTTACATAGCGCCCAGAGATGTTGCAGATCAACTTGGCCCCCTCACGCCCGCAAGCAGAGCAAACCCTCCTGAGAAGTAGAATCGCTGAATCTCTCCTGACAACAGTACGGTCTCAGTCCCCAAGAAAAGCCACTCAAAGCAAAGTCCCTTGCCACATCCTAATTCAATACTGGCCCAACACTCAGGAAACCAACTTTGATGTATCCTACCTCACAAAACAGGAGTGGGAAGAGCTGGTAGCCTTGCACACTCCACATACTTCTTATTTATCCCATAAAAAAGCAGCAAGGCACCCAAAATCAACAATAATCAGGATAAAACAAATGGGACGGACAACTTATGGGCCTCGTTACTGAACACCATGCAACTGTTAGTTAATGCGATGCATTACCAATTTGACAAAATGGACATACAACTACCAGTTTTAAACTCATTGTCCATATATGTCTCAAACATCAACACTAAACTGACTGACCTCAATAATCTGATCAGACAGGCCCAAGCAAAGACGCAGCTCACACAAGCAAGCTGCACATGTGTTGCAATTGTAGACAAGTTATCAACCTTACCATCCGTGATGGCAGATCTTTTGTCGGAAATAAAGAAAGTAACCAAAATCACACCAGCTGCATCTCAGACCGCCTCCCCCCAGATGGCAGAACCAGCCATAGATCAGGTAGACTTAGAAGCTCCAGAAAGTAGATCAGACATTGAAAATGTTCAATCCCAAGACGAGATCTCTCTGGTGGGGAGAGAGGTAAAGACTCAATTTATCAAGGGCAGATGACTTTCCCCCTGGGGGGCCCGCGACAACAAGCAGACCGTCACAGGAAAACACCTGGTTAGCTGCCCCTCCTTACTCAAATCAGCAAAGAAAACAGAGAAGGAAAGGAAGCAAACGGAAGACAGACATAGCAGCATACTTTAAAACCGGCTCCACTAACTGAACCTCCAGCGATCCCCTGCAGGGGGTAATTAGAGACACCTCTACTTCTGCAGAAATGCAAGGGGAATGTAATCAGCCCATGATGGGGAAAGTGACTACTGAAGAGGGACCAATGATCGAGGGGTGAGTCCACGCCTGATCCAACTGCCTCAATTCCAGGAACTAAGGATGACACCCAGAGGGTGTAGCAGCAACTCAAGAGGAGTCAGACTTAATACCTGTAAACGTCTCAGATCCAGCACAGATAGGCTCACAGGGTTCTCAAAAACCTAGTGAAGGGGTACAACAAGCAATAGCCACCAGTGGGCCGCAGACAAATCCTGAAACATGAGCCACCCTGTTTTATCCAGAATACAAGTGAAAAGGCCATGCTGATATGCTAAACAGGGGAAACATCCTACATCTTTTAATGTCCATCAGCAGACTGGAGGACTTAAGCTCTCGTGACCTCAAATACGCAGAATTTGTGGAGTTCAACAATCATCTAGGGAATGAGGCAACCAAAGCGGTCTCGGAAACATCCGGTATTGTTAGGAGGATTTTGGATGAGGAAGAACAACTAAGCACTTGTTGGGGAATCAAATTGACACCCTATCATAAACCAAGATATCTGAAGCCCCTGGTAGCTAGACATAAGGACCATCCTGAACCCAGCTATGAGCAAGCAAAGACGCAGTCATATTCCGTGCTAATTATGGGGGTGCCCTGGGCATAGTTAGAATATATGAGCTCTTGGTGACCCATCCAACCCAAAGTCGACAAGCAGTCGCCCGAGTTAAGTGGAGTTTTTGCAAAAAGCCTATGTCGAAACGGTGTCTGTTGATGTAGGCAAGAACGAGACAGGCTTTCCGTCGATCATTGAGCCCATGAACATTACAGGTTCAGCAGCGAATCACAGGCAACCCACATCAAGAAGGGTATGGGTCGCGGTTGGGGGAGCTGACTGCTCGGCATGCAAGGCAGGGGCACGGTACATCGCCAAGTGTGAGGAGTGTAAAGGAAAATCAGGGAAAAATAGAAAGTCCAACAAAACCACCCCGCCCACTTCATCCCCCAAAACCAGTTAAAAGTCTGTATCTTCCGCTCACCCAAAAACACACCCCAACAATAGCGTAGTACAGTGGGATTCATCCCGTGAGGCAAACTGGGTGGTCGATGAGCTGGGGAAAGACCCTCACAATCGTCGATGTGGGCGCAGCTGAGAGGAAATCCAAAGGCATGGGCAGTGTGAGCTATAGTTCAGAACCAAGTGTCCGGCAGAACAGATCAACAAATGTAGTGTTACAGTAGTTGGAGGTTTGGTGGCCAGAACCAGGGCCATGGCCCGATGATCATCTTCTATCAGGGGCGACATGAGGCATCAAGTTGTTGTCACTTATGCGGCCATCTTCATTCAAGGCGGATCCCTCCTGGAGGGGTTTCTTGGGGCTAAACAGCTGGCGGGTGAATTTCATCACTGCTTTAAAGTCAGTGAAATAGGGTGACCGTCCATTATGCTGGATCCATAGCTTTGCCGGATTAAGTAAGGAGTAGGTGATCTCTGCTTTTTGAAGTGGATGCTTAACAGGTAAGAATTCCCGGTGGGCAGCCTGGACCACAAGGGTAAAATCTGGGTAGAGCGAGATGTTGTTACCTTGATACTAGATAGTGTGGCGTTCTTGTGCAAGTCACAAGAACGTGTTTTGGTCTCTATAATTGAGGAGGCGAGCGACTATGGGCCTTGCTGGTGCGAGGGGGGAGGAAGTGGGACAAGCAAGTGGTGGGCCCGCTCCACAATAAAGACCGCCGATAGGGCATCTTCAAAAGTGATCGCAGCATGCGCTCGATGAAGTCTTCCATTTTATTGATGGCAGTAGATTCAGGTTTTCTGATGATGCAGAGCTTATTGCACCTGGAGTGCGCTTCCAGGTCTTCGTATTTTAGCTTGATGACCTCCAAAATCTTGTCCATTTGTAGCATTTGCTCCCCCACAGCAGGCTGCATACCCTCCACATCAGAAGTGTGACTCTCCAGATGGTCCTGGTGCCAGTCGTGTTTATCCACTCTCTCTTTTATACGTTCGATGTTGCTGGTGAGGAGATCAATTTTGACGTAGATAATGCATCAGTTGTTCTTGACGACAGCCATTTCTTTTATGCCCTGGTCCTGAATGGTGGTATTCGGGGCCGGTTCAGGGAGAGGCTCAGCTCACATGCATTGGTCTACATGATGTTTTTGCTGTTTCCCCTCAAACTCTGGCTTTGACTGTCTAGCCTCCAATTTCCCCATGTTGTGCAGAAGGGGGAAGAGAGATTGTGTTGGGTCCTGTCACACTCCTTGTTCTACACACCCCAGATTTGGGGTGTCATGAGCAGACAAAGTTTCTGAGCCCTACTCAGCAAGAGGACATTAGTTAGGGCATAGGAGCCCATAGAGTGCAGTGCAGATCCCCCGCAGGTAGATGCAGAGTTTGAGTCTGGTAGTTTGAAGGGGATGGTCTCACATATATTCAAAGGCCCCATCACACCACAAACACCACAGGATTGGGCTGGGGGCACGAGCAGGCCTGGTGCCAGGAGGGCAGCACTTGTCCCCAGTTACACACAAGGGTCCAGACTCACGGGCAGCAGCGAAGAGTCATAAAGGGCGTCTCACTGGAGCCCCACCACTTAATGGAGTGTGAATGGGCCCCCGACGGCCACCAAATCCAATGCGGGGTGCAAGGCTACACCTTGCATCATTGGCACTCCTCTGTTGCCACATTGCAGCTAGGTCACAGCAGGCAGCTGTAAATGAGGTCCCAAGTGGGAAACAGGACTGCAGATCCACCTCGGAGCCCCTTCTCCGTGCACCCCCAAAGTCCAACTGAGCCAAGTGCCGCGGACAAGCAAATATCAGGGGCCACAGCAGCCAGCAATCGCGGGATCCAAAGCTGACCTCAGGCTTTGGGTAAGCAGCGCGCGATGCTGGCCCCGAGGTCGGACTGGCTGGGCATGGCAAGCAGGGAAAACTGCACCTCGCCTCTAACCTTCTGAGCGCTGCTCATCTGGTCCTGGTAAGAAGCCACAGAAGGTGGTGTGGTAGTTTGTACTTTTTTTCCCTTTTATTTGTGTTAATTCATGTAATGTTTAACCTTGGAACAGCTTTCTCTTGCGTGGCTGTTGTGAGGTAATGTGGAATTTATCTATGTCATTTAGAATTCTCTGATGTAATTGGAATTCACTGATGTAATTGTATTGGTTTAACTTGGTTGAGAAGTGGTTGGAGTTTGCGAAAGCTGGATGTCTTTTGCTCTTGCACCAGTCGGTCACTTTATGGCACTAAAATAAATATTCATAATTTTTATATATAATTTGACTCACTCGCTTCTTTACAATGGCGACGACTTGTTAGTGCCGACCCACTGTGCCAATTTCAATATTATTAAGAAGGCCGTTTTTTTACTTGGTCCTAGAGGATTTCTTTTATAAGCGACCATCGCACACTTGAAGAGCTGGTATTCAACTCTCTGGATTCATCCTGCTATCGATTTCAAGGTACTGTAAACTAATTGGTCAATTACCGTTTGGCGGTTGAGGCCTTGTGCGCTCCTGGATGCCTGCATGCGCTGAAGATTCCTGCACCCGAAGCTTATCTTGCATCGTTCGACTGCTCATGCATTGTTTCGGTGACAGGAGAATTCCGTCTGACGTCTGCTTGGTTGCTGGGTGATGTGCGTGTGATCTATATACTGTAGAAAGCACGCGTAAACTACGTTACGTGGCAGCCATTTTGGATGCTTTCGGAAGAGCTTCATTTTACATGCGAGCTGTTGCCGTTCTAGTCCTCAAGTTTCTCACTGAAGTCATCGGAGCGGCTGTGTGTGCGTTTCCTCAAGTTTATCTCTGAAGTCATCGGAGCGGCTGTGCGTGCGTTTCAGTGATTCGCACACTATTTCGGAGGAATTCTGTTTCGGCTGGGCATCTTATTCAGTCTTCAACTTTTGATTGCGCATCACAGTGGTGCGCACACTTCTTCAGCTATGCAATCCGGTTTCTTGTTGGTGTGTCTGCAACAGTGACACACACACTTCGACGTGTATTGTCATTGGGGCATAATGTCAACAGTGATATGCACACTTGTGGCAAGTACTTATGTAACGTGCATATTTAATGCCCTGTTTTCTGCTGTTTGCTTCTATTTGAACTGTGACTGTAGACTTATTGTTTTTTTTCCCGGAGCTGTGTTTAGTGGCACATATATACTTTCTCATTGTTTTTCTCTTTCATTGTTCTTCTTACTTATAATACTGAAGCATGGCGACTTCTCAATACTGTAATCAACCTGCAATTTTCTTACAGATTCCTGGTAAACCAAAGTTGAGATGGAAAAAATGGATTAAGACATTTGAAAATAATATTGTAGGCATAGATGGGAATGGGTTTTCCCTGACAGGAAGAAAGCAATTCTATTTAGTTTTCTGGGCACAGCAGCCATAGAACTTTTTGAAAATCTGACTCCTGTAACTGCACCAAGTGGTGAAGGTGATGGGTGGAACGTCTTCAAGGAGACAGTAGCAAGATTGGAGAAACAATTTGAAGATGAGCCTAATGTTATGATAGAAAGACATACTTTTCATAAAAGAAAAAAACATGCGGATGAGACTATTGAGGAGTATGTTGCAGCCCTTAGAGTGTTGGCTGCCAATTGTGAGTTTGGAGCCAACGTTGATTTCTGCATAAGAGATCAGTTTGTTTTCAACTGTGAATCTAAAAAAGTGCAAGAAAGGCTTTTAGCCTGTCGTAATCCTACGTTGGCTGAAGTGTTGGACCTAGCGAAAGGTATTGAAAGATCTATTCAATCTGCCAAACCTATCACAACTGATGAGAATAAAGTTGCTTCTTCTGTATGTGCAATACAGTCTGTTAAAAGTTCAATCAGGACAGGAGTAGGAAAAGATACTAAACCTAGCTGTTATAGGTGTGGGTCAAAATTACATTTGGCAAATAGTCCTGATTGTCCTGCTTTAAGGAAGAAATGTATTAAATGTGGCAAGTATGGTCACTTTCAGAATGTGTGCAGGGCACCTAAAAAGGTTTCTAATACAAAGATTAATACCATATCTGATGTCGAGCATGATTTAGAGAATTTAGGGCCATATGTATCAAACCCATGTTTTGCGATTCTCAAATAGCGAATTTTTGCGAATCGCTATTTGAGAATCGCAAAACGCAATGTATGTAGGATTTGCAAAAAGTTTTGCGAATCCTACATATTCCTTATTTGCGAATCGCAAATTGCAATTCGCAATTAAGGAAACCCTCCCCATTCATTCCTATGGGCCTAGAGGCCCATAGGAATGAATGGGAAGACATTCTCAATTTGTGATTAGCAATTAGAGAATCGCAAATTGAGAATGCAATTTCAAGGGTGCAAGGGTGTCAAAAGGACACCCTGTTGCACCCTGAAATAAGCATGGGTGCAAATGTGGTGCACATACATGCCCTAAGTGCATTTTTCAAAGAAATCGTAAATTACCACCAACTTGAAGTTGATGGTAATTTGCGATTCCTTAAGGCCAAATTGCACTTTTTTGTGCTTCTTGCATTGCATTTAAGGAATCGCAATTTGCGATTCCTTAAATGCATTCGCAAAATAGGGAATCGCAAATTTGCGAGGCAGTTTTGCCTTCATACATTCCACTTAGCCAAATTGCGATCGCAAACGCTGAAATTCTGCGAATTTCAGCGTTTGCAATCGCAATTTTGGTTGATACATATGGCCCTTACTTCTTACTGTTTATGATTCTTCATTTGATCACACTGTCAGTAAGGTTGGAGTTCCTTTTAAAGCGCCTTTGGGTGTTGTTTATATTGGGAAGGTGGCTCTAGAAGTTATGGCTGACTCAGGCTCACCCTTTACTATTTTGTCTGATGTTTTTTTAAAGAGAATTAGGTTGATGTCAAGCTGAAAAACAGTGATATTAATCCCAAGGCATTTGGTAATTTTTAAATTCATATGTTGTTTTGTTTTTAAGAGAATTTGGAGTTTAAAGGGCGCAATGTTGTTACAAAGATCTATGTAGTCATTGATGGTAAAAACATAGTAGAGTGGTATGACCTGGGGAAGTTGGGTGTCATTTTGTGTCCGGATACGGATTGCCCAATTCAATTAAGGGATATTGAAATCAAAAGTGTGACTGTTGAGAAATCAAGTGTGGATGCTATTGCAGCTAAACACCAAACTGTTTTTCAGAATAAAGTTGGTCAGGTTAATAGATTTACTCACAAAATCAAACTTAAAAAAGCAGCTGTGCCTATTCAGCACAAGGTTCGCATGGTTCCTTTAGGTGTGCGTCAGAAGTTAAAATCTCATTTGGATGTTTTGTGTACTGAAGGCATCATTGAGCCTACAGACAGTTCTGAGTGGGTTTC
The DNA here is from genome assembly GCA_963921515.1 of Calotriton arnoldi. Classification (NCBI taxonomy): domain Eukaryota; kingdom Metazoa; phylum Chordata; class Amphibia; order Caudata; family Salamandridae; genus Calotriton; species Calotriton arnoldi. Next base: position 436,512 of record CAWUFW010007654.1, on the reverse strand, counting down.
TGCCATTGTAATCGCGCTTAAGAAAAATCACAAGTTGAGGTTATGTGTGGATCTGAGGTCCTTGAATAAAAACATTGTGGTGGATACTTACCCCTTGCCTAAAATACAGGAGTTGTTAGCGGCAGTTAATGGAGCAAAGTATTTTTCCATGATTGATCTCAAATCTGCCTACCATCAGGTGGTTCTTGATGACACCTCTAGAGATCTCACTGCTTTCATCACTCCGTTCGGACTTTATAGATTTTTGAGAATGCCGTTTGGGCTGGCCTCAGCGGCCAGTGTTTTTCAAAAATTGATCGAGAAAATATTTCAGGGCTGGAGAGGAGTTCGGGCTTTTCAGGACGATATTTTGATCTTTGCTGAAACTTGTGATCAACATAACATCATTTTGGAAAATGTATTTAAGGTGTTAGAAAGTAAAGGAATGAGAGTAAGTAAGGACAAGTGTAAGTTTCTGGTTAATGAGATTGACTACTTAGGTCATAGGATTACTTGTAATGGTATTTTTCCCAAGGCGGATCTTGTTAGTGCTTTGGACAAAGCTAGTAAACCACAAGACAAGGACTCATTACGTTCGTTTCTTGGCTTAGGAGAGTACTACACCAGGTTTGGGGGAGGATACACTCTTGTTGTGGAGACTTTAAGACAACTTTTAAAAAGGGGGCTCTTTTTACCTGGACTCAGAACATGATGAGGCTTTTAGTCAAGTTAAAAACTTTTTGCAAGGGCTCCTGGACTTAATGCTTTTGTATCCTGATGGAAAATCTTATGTTACGGTAGATGCCTGTGCCATTGGTTTAGGGGCGGCTTTTACTCAAATAGTGGATGGTAAGGAAAAAGTCATATCTTTCATCTCCAGAGGTATTCGTGGTGCTGAAAAACATTATAGTACTATTGAGAAGGAGACTTTGGCTTGTGTGTGGGTGGTGGAAACATTTAAGAACTTTTTTGTGGGGGCGTCCGTTTGTTTTAGTGACTGATCACAAGCCGCTTGTGTATATGATGGATGGTGTTAGGTCTGGTAATCCTTCCTCCAGGCTTGTGAGACTCATTGCGAGGTTACAAGAATTTTTGAGATACAGCACATTCCTGATGGAAAGAATTTTGCTGCGGATTGTTTGTCTAGGCTTCCTCCTGTTGAAGAGTCAGAAGGAGAGATCACTGATCAGAATGAATGTGTTGTTGCAATGGTGGATGCTGTGAGTTCTTGTAATTCTGCCATTTCAGAAGAAGAGTGGAATGAGTTTGCGTGTATGGATAGTATTTTGTCCAAAGTTCAACACTTTGTGGTTAATGGTTGGCCACCTAGCGGGAATTTAGATCCTTGTCTTTGAAATTTTGCTCAAGTTTCGAACGAGCTTAACATTGAAAATGACATTTATTTGAGGCATGGTTTATTTGTACCACCTGTGGGTATTAGAAACAAACTTATTCAGTTGGCTCATTCTGGGCATCCGGGGTTTCTGGAACAAAAAAATTACTCAAACTTCATTATTGGTGGCCTGGGATAGATGCTTTTGTTGAACGGTATGTGGATAACTGTAAAGTGTGTGTTAGATCTGATAAACATTGGAAAGTTTCTACTGAGCCTTTCACTGTTCAGGAGGCTCCTCTGGGACCTTGGGAGAGAGTTTCTATTGATTTCTCAGGGCCATATAATTGTTTAGGCAGGGAGAGCAGATTTTTGATTGTTGTCATATACAATTTTTCCAAGTGAATGTATTACACCTTTGTTGAACATCCCAACACAGATGAGGTTATATCTTTTTTAGAGTATATTTTCAAAATTGAAGGAGCACCCTGTGTTCTTATGTCAGATAACGGTATGCAGTTTGTTTCTGCCAAGATGTTAAGTTTTTTAAAAATATTTGGGGTTCGTTCTGAAAAGGCTCCTTTGTATTGTCCAAGGGCCAATGGTCAAATGGAGAGGGGCAATAGGTTCATAAAAGAAGGGATTCAGACTACATTGGAGAGCAATCTTGATGTTTTTTAATTTTTGAGGGAAAAGATTTGGAGTTATCACATTACTCCACATGCGTGCACTGGAGTTACTCCGTATTTTTTGATGAGAGGTAGGCAAGTCAAGACGTTGTTGACACCTGCTTTTGGTAAGAATGTAAAAGGTGACACTTTGGAGTCTTGCATTGCTAAATCCAGAAATAACATAACTTCATCTCGTATCTATGGAAAGTCTTATCATGACACTTGTCATAAAGTTAAGAGTAAAGTTGCGAAATTGGTGATTGGGTGTGTGTTATCAAACCTTCCTTACAACGCAAGGGTTCTTCTAAATTGTCTGTTCCCTTCAAAGTAGAGAGAGTTTCTGATTCTGCTGTCTTGCTTAAAGATAAAGGTTGGTGGAACAAGAGTTCTATAATTGTTCTCAAGCCTGGGCAGGAGTGTTTGTTTGAGCAGGAAAAGGCTGTCAATTGTGATGTGTGGTTTGATGAGAATGGTGGGAAGTGTGTTCCTGCTCAAGGTTCTACTGGTAGACTTTTGGATGGTGGAGGCTCCAGTGGATGCATTCCTGATGCTCATCCTGTTGAACCAGTAGAAGTTATTTTGGGGGAGAATGTCAAGCAAGGTACTTCTGATGAGGGTAATCTCACGTTGCAAAAAAGGTGCACCAAGGTACCAAAGAAGTTCAAAGATTATATTATGGAGTAAGTTTACTGTTATTTTATTTTTTGTTTTTTTTGTTTTGTTTTCTTTCTTTAAGAAAAAAAGGGAACATGTGGTAGTTCGTACTTTTTTTCCCTTTTATTTGTGTTAATTCATGTAATGTTTAACCTTGGAACAGCTTTCTCTGCGTGGCTGTTGTGAGGTAATGTGGAATTTATCTGTGTCATTTAGAATTCTCTGATGTAATTAGAATTCACTGATGTAATTGTATTGGTTTAACTTCATTGAGAAGCGGTTGGAGTTTGCTAGAGCTGGACGTCTTTTGCTCTTGCACCAGTGGGTCACTTTATGGCACTAAAATAAATATTCATAATTTTTATATATATTTCGACTCCCTCGCTTCTTTACAGGGGCCCCCTCAGAATCTGGGGCCGCACAGTCTACCTGATGCCCTTGCGTCGTCTGCCCAGCACCAGAGGAGTTGTGATCTCCTCTCACCCAACGCACGCCAGCTGTGCCAGCCTGGGAATCGAGGCTGTGGAGCCACCCCTGGCCGCGGCGCAGGCCCCAGAATGGCAGAGAGGCTATCTAGCTTCTCAGGGATCTAAACCTCAGAAATGCCAGCTCTGCTCGCAGCCCCACCTTTTAGGGGTCATCTTTAATCCCTGCTAATGATGGCATTCACCCAAACACCGCAGATGTCTGTTGGATAAAAAACTCAGCTAGCAGAGCCTCACCTTGAAGCAGCCATCCTGCTGCCAGGCTCACAAGTGCCCCCCAGTTTTTTGTTTTTCAAAAACAAATTTGGTGGATTGCTGTCAAAACTGATGGCAGCCATCATCAAACATTTTTGCATTTTGAGGGAACTGCCTTGTTTTTGGTTTCATTCAAGGTACAGAATTGACTCCTGTGCCAACGGTCATCTCTAAATTTGATGGACAGTAGTTGATAAGAATGCTGGAGTTAAAATCCTTCTCCACTATGACGAAAGGAGCATAGTCTGTCAAACTCAAAATCAGGCTCTATGCTTTTGGATTTGACTTGTGTCTTTCATTTCAGTCTTTTGCACAATACTGTTTCTTGTTTGACTGCAGTTATTTCTAATTGTTAGACTTTATTCTCAAACCTTACTGAATTCACGTCTTCTTGTAATTTAGTTTCTATCTCTAAAATTTGCAACAGAGTAGTTTGGAAATTCAATGCTCAGGTTGGAAAGATAACATGGGCTAGAGAAACTGTCAGTCTGTACTGACCAGAACTCAGGACCCAACAGAAGTGATATACTTTCCAAACTTCTTCATGTCCACAGCCAACCATCCACAGTAGTGATATCTTGGTTGGCAGTAGGTCTGGGAAAAAGGAAATGGGATAAAGGCAAGAAATAAACATAGTGAATATCGTCACTCTGAATCATCATTCTACTTGGTTCCGATGTCGACTCTGTGTGCTGTTAACTGCTAATTCACAGTTGACATCTAAGGCAAAATTGATCCTTATTACATATTGCATCATAGAGTCATCTACTCTAGCTATCACAAATGATATACCTCTGGAACATATATATTTCCCAGATACTCAGGTTATTAGTGCAACTCTTGTATTCAAGGAATCAAAACACAAATAGAATCCTAATGAATTATTTACTTATGTTTTGTCACAATCTCATTCCCTTTCATGATAAAGTAAACATTTTCAGTTTTATGAGTACACCTTCTCTGGTCCTACTCTATACTCAAGGTTGTTCTGTGAACAGCAATATATATAACCAATAGTCAGAACTACATATTAGTCAAATTATTTTCTTTATGAATTTCGACACCTTTACTTACTTTTAGTCACAGAGTCCATGCCAATAATGGTGCCAGGAGCCGTCTCCTCAGAAGGTGTCCATGGACAAGGAGTAGTGTTTTCACAGAGTAGTGTACATTCTCCCCTTTTAAATAATGACACTATATAAGGTATCTTTTATCTTGAGTAAGATGCTTCACTGCTGTTTGATTGTTGCGTTGAAGCTCTGTTGGGATTTCTACAGCGTTTTTTCCAGTCACTCCCTTGCCAGTTCCTGTTTCTGCTTTCTTCTCCAGATATTCATCAGTCTCCAGCCGCTTTTTCTCACTGTCAGTCAAAGTTCGAGTGTTGTGTCTGTGAGACATCTAGCGCCTTCAGAATAATTTTTTTCCTTTACACTTTTATCACAACTCTTCTCCTCCTAAACTTCCACTAATCGCCATCTGCCTCCACTGTCAGTGCAATTCACAAGAGTTCCACAGTACAGTTTTCACTGCTTCCATATTTTGCTCATTGATCTTCAAGTGGAGATAATTCCAGTTTGGCATGATTCTCTACTTGTTCCTACCTTGCCTGCCACTCAATATCTAAAACCCAGTAGGAGACTTGAGTCACGTTCTGCTCATTTATGCCTGTCTCAGTTCTGGTAGGTTGCTAAGTAGATTCAAGGAGCTTCATTACTTAGTGCAACATCTCCATCATCTAAAACGTGGACTTCAGTACAACTGCCAGCTCCTCAGAAGTTCAATAAAGACCAGCAGGTCTTTGGTGTCTCCTCTGACAGCTGGGTGGACTCTGGTAAGTCCTCTTGGTGCTAAGCCCACTGAGACTTTAAATCCCTCTGCAGAGCCCACATGTGCCACTTGTCGTGGACCATGAGCAGGATGCATAAGGTCAAGAGGCCTAGTACCCTAAGAGCCACTCTCTCTGATACCCAGATCAAGTGTTGAAACATCAGGATCAAGCCCGAATGTCCTGGACTTGTTGAGGCAGGGAGAAAGATTGGTAAAGCACTGTATTGAGGATGCTACAAAGAAGGAGTAGCATTTTGAAAGAATCATGTTTGACTTTTTCACGCTGATGGAAAATCACAATGATAGTCATCGAGGTATGGGAAGGCTAGTTTTCGCAACCTCGGCAGAAGGGCTGCAACCACTACCATCACCTTTGTGAATATCCGAGGTGCACTGGTAAGGCCAAGGGGGAGCACTGTGAACTGAAAGAGTTCTTGGCCTACCGGAAATCGCAGGTCACGTTTGTGGGACTGCAGGACAGAGATATGAAAATAGGCGTCCTGCAAATCCAATGTCACTTTTCTGTCTCCTGCATCCAGGGCAGACAGAACTTGGGCCAATGTGAGTATTCTGGACTTGTCCTTCTGAAGGAAAAAGTTCAATGTATGCAGATCTCGAGCAGAAGCAGATGCCTCTCCCTACCCCCCTCAAAGCTAATAGTCAGAACGGATGCATTGTTGATGGGTTGCTGAGGCCAGCTATGAGAATTGGAGATCAGAGGACTGTTGTGTCCAGAAGAAACTCACCTCCACATCGACTTGTTGGAGTTGTGAGTGATTCACTTGGCACTTAAGGCGTTCCTCCCAACCTTCAAGGGGTAGCGGGTACAAGTTCTCACAGACAATGCAACAGCCATGTGGTATTGCAAGAAACAGGGTGGAATGGGGGTAGTGAGTCCTATGCCAAAAGGCTCTACGTCTCTGAAAGTGGCTGAATGCTCAGGGCATTTCCCTGATTACCCAACACGTGGCAGGCTCTTTTAATTGCAGGGCAGACTAATTCAGTTGCCATTGTCTAGGGGATCGCGAATGACAGTTGCACTCGGATGTGCCACAGGGCATCTGCCAGCAATGGGAAGAAGCCTGGCTCGCCACCGCAGAGAACATGCAGTGTCAAGAGTTTTGTACATTGGAGTTCCCAAGACGCTACTCCCATGGAAACACCTGCCTCAACTGGTGTTCAGGAGTCCTCAATGCCTTTTGGCCCCTACCTCTCTTGCCCAGAGTACTGAAAAAGATCAGGAAAGACCGGGCTAAAGTCATCCTGTTGGCCCCTCGGACTGGGAGAGGAGAGAGTGGTACTCCCAAAACATTTGGCCATGAGCATTTGTCCTCCGATCCGGCTGCGCCTTCAGAAGGACCTCATGTTGCTGCAGCTGAGCTGGGACCTGCATCAAAGCCTGCAAAAACTACACATCCATGTGTGGATATTGAGTGGTGACAGTCGATGCCTTTTGATCTCCCTCCCAAAGTGGTTGGTGTCATTCTTGGCCTCTGCCAGGCTGCTAAATGGGTGTCCCTTAACATGTTCACAAAGTACTTTTCCCTGGATATCCAAGCATGTTGGGCTGGGCATTCCACCCAATCCGTCCTGCCGGATTTTCTGGTCTGATCCATTCTTCACACTTACCAATGGGGAAGATACTGCTTTGTTATCTATTCACAAGGTGAAGAATCGGCGGTTAGAAATGTCTATCAGAAGAGCAAGTTTCTTTCCTTTGATAATGCCTTTTCTGGTAGAGACACTATCTAACCGCAGCACCTCTTGGAGGTCCGTAGTCTGAGAAGAATTCTTCCTCTCTTGGCCATAGGAGCCTTGGAAAGGATGCTGGCATCAGAGATCAGGAGTGGCCATTACTTCTGTTACTTTCTGGTGCCGAAAGAGGATGGAGGACTCCGTCTTGTCCTAGATCTGCAGCCTTTGAACTTTATCCTCCAGAAGGACAAGTTCAAAATGCCCCATTTGCGCAAGTTCTCTCTGCCCTGGTGACAGGATTGTGACATTGGATTTGCAGGATGTCTATTTCATCATCTCCATGCTGCAGTCCCACAAATGTTACCAGCCATTTAAGGTAGGCCAAAATACTTTCATCGACCCAGCATCCCTCCCTGTTCTGCGAAATGGAATCATATAGTTCATTAATAAGATTCCACTCCAAAGATTTGCGCACTAGCTTATTCTGATTTCGATGAGCTTTGCATCCAATGGTGAGAACAGAGATAGGAAAGAAGCATGTCAGTGCATGGAGGTGATGCAGATATAATGGCTCAATGTCACATCCGAAGCGGGACAGATCCAACGCGGAGCTGCACGTCGCCACCTATTAACATGTGAGGGAATTGTCGTAAAAAAATCTCCGGTTTAGTGTGGTGCCTGGCGAAATTCACACGGTTAGGAATCTGCAGTTAGATCAAGTCCCTACCAGAAAAGGAGCCACTAGATGGCGCTCGCTGGCATTAAAGAGTAATACGCGCTCTTTAATTGTTGGCGTATGTGACAGGTGGAATCCACTGTTTTTGCAGTTTTAGCGTAAACCTCGCCCAAGGACATAACATTGCTTCAAAACTGAGACAGACTTCATTACATTTATTTTACCCCGGCACAAGGAGATTTGCTAAGATCTACTGGATGCTGACATGAGGCCGGTATTTGAACCATGTAACATGGTCCCTCATATCGCCATTAAGCTACTTCACCTCCCATGAGATCACAGCACATTTTAGGCTCGAGTTTCCAAATTTCCTGGAGAAGAACAATCTCATAGGATCTAATCAGTTTAATCCAGTCATCATTGGACATATATGAACGGATGCCAGCAATATTTCAAGAGATGATTCTGAGGTTCCTTTTGAGTTGGCTAGGTGAAAAATCCAAGGTGGTAAATGAAGCTATGACAGAATGCACATTAAGGTCTGCATGATTACTGGTCTCATCATCTTGAGCAAACGTACTAGGCAACGGTGTTATAGATAATGAAGTAATAGCTGACACAATTTGGCCAGTTTGAGCACCTGTACTTAAAGAAGCCAATTGGTGTGTGTATCTTTGATCTGTGAATGTAAAGTGTTTTCTGTATTGGAAAAGTCAAAAAAAGCTCTTAATAAATGGACTACCAAAGTTAATCACCACAAAATTGAAATGCACACATTTAAGAGAGCTACCAATCAAAATAATGCATCGCACCATTGTGATATCGTTTTTTATTCCCCTCTTCCTGGTTTGCAAACCATTGCATGGTCTTTTTCTTTAATTGAACTACATTTTCTTTCTGTGTGTGAACGCGAAGGTGCGCTCCATCGAGGACCATGACATAAGGTGTAGTCTGCAGAGGTGTATGAAGTTATTAATGTTAGAATCAAAATGAGCAGAGTTCTAAATATTGATTGGAGCACTATTGTACTAGAAACAAAATACTCTTGAAAGCTTTACTCTGTCCTACCATCACCCTACACCTCTATCAATTTATCCTCTATCTTCACTCCCTCACATCCCAAACCCTGTCTACTACTATGATCTCCAAAATAACCCTTCCTAGATTCTTCCCTCCTTTACATCTCGTGGCTCACCCCAAACATCAGTTTACTACTGTGCTTTCCCAAGCAATCTTACTGAATTGTCCATCAAGTTATCTCTCCTTTGACTTATCCCAAACTTCATTTTTCTACTGATTTCTTTTTCTCTCTAATCCTTTTCTGCAGACTATTCCCTCCTCCACATCTCCTTTACTCATCCCAGACCTCAACTTACTACTATGATCTGTAAACATTTAAAATGGTAATGTAGTAAAGAGTACAATTTCATTATGCAACACTATTTCTAGGTAAAACTTTGTTGTGAGAGGAATTTCGGTCCAACAATACAATACTCATCATACATTTTTTAAGATCCATATTATTATAAAAAATATAAAAGCGATTCGGATAAAACACCCCAAAAATGTATTTGATTTTTAAGAACGAAGTGGACACCTAGAAAAAAAGGGTACAAAACCAGTCATAAAAACAATTGGGGCAGTACATAAAGTATACATGAAGGTGCTTTTTTAAGGAGCATTTGACCTAATGTACCATATTGCCGACAGGTGTCTAGCAATAGAATACACCACACAGTCTCTGGTGTTGGTTTTGCATATTCTAAGAGCTGTATGGCGATCCCTAAACCCAAGAAGTTTACAAAGGGAAATAATCCAACGTGAGTGTTGTTTAGCATATGCCTTGCAAAAAAATTGCACGTGTTCGGTATTCTCTGGGACTAGGCAACCCATCGGGCACAAGTTTGTTATGTCTCCGTTTTTCATCCCGGAATGGGTAGAAGAAGTCAGAGGTAATATGCCCAATCTGAATTTAACATAAAGTGGACGTGTGGCAGGGTTGGTAACCATGTTCAGTTATTGCTCATATTAGATAGCAAAAGTGGGTGATGTATTGGCAAATCTTAAGATAGACCTGATTCTTTGCTTTAAAATCATGACACTTTTCTGGACCTGTGCTAGCCATCTATGGGAGTTTTCCAGTCTTACGCCCAAATAGTCAAATTCATGGGACTTTTCTAAAGCTTTCCCCCCCCCCAGGAATACCTTACTCTTGGGTATTTTCTTCTTATTACCAAAGACCATGTACCTGGTTTTGTTTTTGTTAATTTCCAGGCCTTGGTCTAGATTAAAAATTATTAAATTTATCCAAGAGAACAGACAGACCATGAGGGGACTTTGATAGTAACAAAGTGTCATCTGCGAAAAAGAGACATGGAATTTTATAATCCTTCACCTTTGGGGAATCGTTTTCAGAGTTTAAAAGATAGGGGATGCAGCCATTTACATACAAGAGAAAGAGTGTGGGGGCTGAAATACACCCCTGACTCTTACCTCTCCTAATTGGAATATCTTCTGTCAATTCCCCTGCAGGGCCCCACCTAACCCTTGCAAAGTTTTCCGTGAATAATGCCTGGATCTGGGGCAGTAGTCCAAACGAGATCCTGATCTTGTACAGAGCCACCCAAAGTTTTGCCCTAGGGACAAGATCGAATGCAGCATGCAAATCTACAAAGGCAAACATACAGCAGCCCCTATCAATGTCAACTACCTTCCACTTACTGAACAGGAATTGGATAATCTGGTGTATGGTGCTGATGTTGGATCAGAATCCCTCCTGTAAGTGAGACAACACTTTGGCTTGGGCAATCCAATCTCCTATCCTAGATACGATTTGCATGCTGAGGACTGAATATTATCTATCAGACTTATTGGTCTATAATTTCCTGGTGTGGACTTATCACCCTTTATATAAATATTGATTATTTCTGCTCCATCCCAAGACCGCAGGATTAGTACACCAGCTATCAATACGTTTGACGAGGAATTAATAGAGGGTCACCAGATCTGGAGTGCATTGTGGAATAAATATGCTGGGATTCTATCCAAACCAGGGGCTTTACTGGATATCTGGGCCTGGATTGCATCTAGAATTGCATTAAAAGTGAATGGCTTGGCCTCCTCTCCAGGAGAATCTGTGGGAAGGGATAGCAGGATCTCCAATATCCCATTTCCCAGTCTTGCCTCCTCATAAAGTGTTGAGAAGTGAATCACCCAGGCTTCTGGGGGATATGGCAGTCTGGGCGAGACAAATCTCTATTGCCGTCATGTGTAACTAACTGCCAGAAGCGCTTATTGTCTCTAAGCCTTACCACCTCTGATAGATCATCCCATATGCTGGCCTCCCACTGAGCTTTGCTGGTTTTAATAGCCCTGGAATATCCCCTTCTGGACTCAATTATGAGTGTTCTTTGGTTACTCTTTAGAGCATCTAAGAAGGACTTCTTAGTGATTTTGCATGATTCATTAAACCATCCATTTACTCTTGGTCTCCGAAATCCCCTTCCACTTTTACAGTCCATTACAAACAGGTTACCAATTCCTAAAAATAAATTATTGTGCATTATCGTGATCTGCGTGGGGGTTAAAACATGGCACTCTAGAGTTTGCAATTCTTTTAAAACAACCTTGGATATTGCAAAAATGGCCTCTTTGGATCTTGAAAGAACCTCGCATTTCACCTTGCGTTTCTTGTTACTAATCACCACAGCCTTCTGTGGATCAGGAGAGATTAAACTTTGCCTTTCCCTTATCTGTGACGTATCCCAGACTAATGTAATCGGATAGTGATCACTATCAGGGCCGGACTGGGAACTAAAGCCGGCCCTTACAAAGTGCTCGGCCGGCCCCCCCGGGGGGTTGGGGGTGCGGCCGAGCTCTTTGCCACGGCCGGTTTTTGGCCGATTTTGTTACAGGGCCGATTTTGCAGCTATGCTCCAAAAACGGCCCTGTAACAAAAACGGCCCTGGGGCCCAAAACCGGCCCCCACCCATGCGGCGCACCGGGGGATTGCCCGGTGCCCGCTATGGCCAGTCCGGCCCTGATCACTATCATGTTGATCAAGTACTGCCATGTCTTGATTTCGTGCCAAACTTGAACGTCCAAAAGGATAGAGTCTATGTGGCTCTTATAATCACCCCTCCTGAATCATTGGCTTTGCATCAAGATCTGATGGAAAGCGGCTGTTGCATGGCCTCAGACCAAAAGAGACCAATATATGAATAACCTGGAGGGCAGCAGAACTCATTTTAGGTGGTTTCCTTTGAACACAAAGTCTGGGTATCCTACCAGATTCATCCTCGTCCTTAACCAGTTGCAAGAATGGGGTATAAGGTTCGAAGGATGCTTTAAAATCTCCTGCTATGATCACTTTATGGCCAAGGACAAAAGTTTCAAGAAATGCATTCAAGGTCTTAAGACACAGCAAGGGTTTGGAAAAAGGAGTTGACCTGTTGTAGATGTTAATATGGATTGCAAGACTTTGGTTTCAGGTTAAGAGCTAAAAGGGCACAGGAGTCTATAGGGATTTTCCTAATTAAACACTCAAATGACATTTTGGACCAGATTAAAAGCCCCCCGGATGGCATACCCACTACCGAAGGCAGTGCCTCAATGCTATGAGTTAAGAAACCCTGCCTATGAACCTTAGTCAGCGACCAAGTCTCCTGGAAGATGCAGAAATCAAAGTTATCTATGAACAATCTCCAGGCCACATCATCCATTTTTGACCAAATCCCCCACAATCAATACGTGGGAGCAATCCAGCCCTGTATATTTTTATAAGCGACCACTGCTAGTCATGAAAAATGTTATCATAGAGGAATGTTAACCTGACTTCTCTTACGTATGTATTATGTGTACTAAACTAGTAAGATGAGTCCTCTGCATAGTATTTTCTCATTAATAATCTTTGCAAGTGGTTTCGGGAATGCTTCAATGTAGGGGTAGAGAACATATGTTTAATTAGTATTCCATAAAGGCCGAATATCACACCTCTATGGCTCACCAAAGAGTTGAGGTAGTACTTAAATGCTGATGTTTGCAGTGTGCCTGTCCTGTGACAAGTTTGTGCTTTAAGCAGTAAGTAGCTTTTTAAGTGCCATGTACTTTTGTACCCTAATTTACATTTTTGACGTCTTGGAATGGTTTCAGGCCTCGCTTGTCATACAGTTGATATACCTGTTCTGTTCCATTGGTCTCCCAATTCATCCAATGGATCGTCTTCCGGTACACATGTCAGCATTATTCCATAACCATGTGTCTTTTTGTAATCTGGGATGGATTCTCAATAACCATGTAGTAAATGGACCTGTAATTATTCAATCAGTCTGGTGCCTTGTTGCTGTTTAATATTTGTAAATAGGGCCTAGTTTCCAGCCACTGCCTAGAATAGGTTAATACCAGTGGAAAGGCAAGGGCGGCTCCACTGGCCATGCTCTACCAGTAGCTCCACATCATGTGCAGGTGGAGTAATCCTCTTGGCTCAGTATGTGAATGCATTTAAGGATGCTGCTCCACACAAAAGACTTGATATAATTAACAATTCTAGTTAAGATTGACTTATGTATAGGTAGAGGGAGCATGCCATACACATCATATTGTTGAGCCACAGTCATTTTTTTCTCACCTGCACCATCCCCCAAAGAGATACATTCAACTCTCCCCACTGTGTTCGATAACTTTGAACACTTGGGGGCCGATTCTGATGCGGGTTGGAAAAGCTTCCCGACCGAATCGGTTGGGAAATGGTGTCCGACCCACTCGGATCGGGAAAGTCCGACCGGCGGAGTAGGATGCATCCGGATGCTTCCAGATACGATTTAGTTGAACTCCCATTGACTTCAATGGGAACATTTGTTCCTAACCGCATCAGAATTGGGCCCTCGGTCGGAAGACACGTTCCCGATCCGATTTGGAAGGAGCAAATGCCGTTAGGAGGCCTTCCTAACCGCATCAGAATCAGGCCCTCGGTCGGAAGCTTTCCAACCCGCATCAGAATCGGGCCCTTGGTATCAGGAGTTCCAGATTGTCAGATACTATGGGCCCGATTCTGATGCGGGTTGGAAAAGCTTCCCAACCGAGGGCCTGATTCTGATGCGGTTAGGAAGGCCTCCTAACGGCATTTGCTCCTTCCAAATCGGATCGGGAACGTGTCTTCCCGACCGAGGGCCCAATTCTGTTCCGGTTAGGAACAAATGTTCCCATTGAAGTCAATGGGAGTTCAACCAAATCGTATCTGGAAGCATCCGGATGCATCCTCCTCCGCCGGTCGGACTTTCCCGATCCGAGTGGGTCGGACACCATTTCCCAACCGATTCGGTCGGGAAGCTTTTCCAACCCGCATCAGAATCGGCCCCTAAATTTCCCAATCCTTTTTTAAGTATTATGCCTAGATATTTCAGGCCTTTTGGCTCTCATCTCATCGCTTATCCACACAGATTGGCCTTGGTAGTAATCCGGGATACTGGTAATGTCTCACAATTATCACAGTTGATTTTATACCCAGAAAATTGGGAAATGTTATGGATCAATGACATCAGTGCAGGGAGCGACACCTCTGTGTGGGCGAGTATTAATCAGATGTCATCTGTATAGAAGAAGGATTTCACAGGCCGAACGGGGGTGTCAACACAATTGTGCCTGTGGAGAAATATATGGCCACTGAGAGGGGCTTCAAAGCTAATAGGCATCCTCGTTGAGTTCCCCTCCAAATTGCAAACTGCCTTGACAGAATGCCCCCTTAGTTATGCTGTGCCATGGGTCTTTAATATAGCCATTTTACTTTTGAAATGAAGTTGTCACTGAGACCTGCCCTGTTCAAAGTCTAAATAGGCAGCCACTTTTAATGCGAACAAACTCCTTTTCCGGAATCCAATTTTACAGCAATGGCTTTCGTCGGCAGTCCAGAGCAACTCAGCTAGTATCCTCAGGTCATTCCTCATGGACTGATTGGGTACGAAGCCCACCTGTAAGTCATGCATTAGGAAGTGGATCACCTTCCGTAGTCTGGTCACCAGTATTTTGGCCAACATTTTTATGTCAATGCTAATTAACGAAAATGGCCAATAACTTTGGCATTCCATGGGCTCTTTCCCCTCTTTGGAAATCAAGGAAATTATTGCATTATTAATGATGAGGTCAAGAGTACCAGTAGTTTCTGCTTTCTTGCACGTTGCATATAACATTAGGGCAAATAATGGTGACCCTCTTTTACAAAACTTACCTAGGAACCCATTGTCCCCTGGTGATTTTACAGATGAGTAGAGCTTTAATTACTCGCTGGATTTCACCCTTCAGGAGTGCCCTCCCTTCCCGTGATAATGTTAAGTTTAAAGAGCATAAGAAATTATGTTATGCAGTCACTGTGTCTTTATTCTCAGCTGTAGAAGGCATCATACAAAGATGCAAAAGTCTCTGTTATCTCTACTGGTGGCTCAGGGTTTGACCAGCGGTAATGCATATGGCCGGGATGGCCATCTGTGCTACTCTGTATTCCAGTTGGTAGGCCAATAGTGATGGAATTTCAATTTAACCAATTTATTTTCTGCTTTGTTTGTGAAGAAGGCATTCAGTACTGCTTTTTAGGTCTCGCCTAGGCAGCTCATGCGCTGTCTCGTTGAAACATGCAGTATATGCTTTACTAGGTGAGTCCCCGCCTCCTTTTTTCTATTTGTTATTGAGTGTGTCTTTCAAAATGTACTACTTGCTATTGGCTAATCGTGTTCCAAGTCCCTCCTTTCTTCCTGTTGTGCACGCCTATGGCTATTGGCCCCTTTACTTGAATTAGTCCACTTTTTTTTGGTCTGTTGTTTTGGGGAGATCTCTTTTTTTAATGTGCCTTGCTTTCTGACAGAGTTGAAATGTTTCAGCCTGTGCCGAGTGTGTTTCCCAGCATGTATAATTTTTTTTTACTTCGAGGCAAGTGCGTGATATTGACAGACTTCAAACGTTTGATCTCGTGCCGAGTGTGTTTCCTGGCACGTATAATTTTTTTTTACTTCGAGGCAAGCGCGTGATATTGACAGACTTCAAACGTTTGATCTCGTGCCGAGTGTCTTTCCCGGCACGTATATTTTTTTTTTACTTCAAGGCATCGTTCCGAGTGTGTTTCCAGGCATGTATATTTTTTTTTTATTTCGAGGCAAGCGCGTGATATTGACAGACTTCGAACGTTTGATCTCGTGCCGAGTGTGTTTCCTGGCACGTATAATTTTTTTTTACTTCGAGGCAAGCGCGTGATATTGACAGACTTCAAACGTTTGATCTCGTGCCGAGTGTCTTTCCCGGCACGTATAATTTTTTTTTACTTCGAGGCATCGTTCCAAGTGTGTTTACAGGCATGAATATTTTTTTTTTACTTCGAGGCAAGCGCGTGATATTAACAGACTTTGAACGTTTGATATCGTGCCAAGTGTGTTTCCAGGCATGTAATTCTTTTTGAGCTCGAGGCAAGCGCATCATATTGACTGACTTGAAACGTTTGTGGCCTTGCATTGCAGCTGGCAAGTTGGGTGTGTTGCAAAGAGAGTGCGTAGTGAAGAGAGGAGGTGTACCTTTATAGCGTTATCGGTAAGTTTATTTCTTTTTATTTTGTGCATTAGAAAATCAATTGGTTTGTTGGTGTTTTTTTATTTGTTTACGATAAGGATTTTATAGTTATAGGTGAGTTTTATGTAATTACAAATTTACTGATTTTATGTTTATTTTTGTTGAATGATTGAAAAACATGAAAAAACAGAGTTTTTGTACGGTAGTGAGGCGCCTGAGGTTTATTTACTTTAAACGCATTTAGCCCCTGTTGATTTTCTGCTTTTATTTCACAGATATATATATATTTTTTCGATCTTCTGCCTTCTTTGGTGGTCGCATTTTGTGGACTGCAGCCGAGTTTTTTTTTTTTTGTGTAGCGTCGTGTTTTTGCTTTGTATGATGTGGTTTTGGGGTACTTGTTGATTAAGCGGCGTACTTTTAATGCTATGTATTTTTGTGGAGTGTGCGAACAGCGGATGTGGACGGCTGTTCGTGCGTAGACATTACGGCTAGCAAGTTGGATGTTACGACTTTCAGGCGAAAGGGTACGCAGTGAACAGTGGAGGTGTACATTCAGCAGTGTTGTTGGCAACTTTATTAGTTGTTAATTTGTGCATTTTATATGGAAATGGTGTGTTCTGGGATTGTTATTAAATTTATGCGCTAAGGAATCAACATTTATAGGTGAGTTATTTTAAATGCTAAAAGTTAATGAATTTGAGCTTAATGGTAAAATATAATGACTTGGAGCTTCAGCCGAGTTAATTTTTATCTATTTGTGTTGCATTGTTTTGGGAGTGTAGGCTATGTTGTTTGGGTTACTTCTTGGGGCAGCGGCGTACTCTGAATTTGTGTTATTTGTTATACTGTGTGAATACCGGATGTGGAAGACTGTTTGCGTACACATTACGGCAGGTAAGTTGGGTGTTACGTATATTTTGGAAAAAAGGGTGATTACTGAAGAGAGGAGGTGTACGATTGGCCGTGTTGTTCGTAGATATAAATGTTTTTTAGTTATTCCAATGTTAAACAAAGCAATGCTTTTTTATAACTTTATGAATTGTTTTTGAATATGTTTGGGAGGCGCATGTTCTCAATTTTTATAGAACATTGTTGGAAGCTGAGTGATGTTGACCCAGTTGTCCTGCTTGCTTTGCTGCTAATTGTGTGCTTTTTCGGTTGGTCTGGTGTTTGTGCTTTGGGCCATTTGCGTACTTATCTGCATGTATGGTATTCCTGTGTTATGTGCGAACAGCAGATGTGAACTGTTGTTTGTGGGTAGACATTACGGCTGGCAAGTTGGGTGCCACGCCTTTTGGAAAACAGGGTGCGTAGTGAAGAGTGATGGTGTAAGTTTGTTCGCGTTGTTGGTAACTTTATTAGTAGCAATGTTTCTATTGTAAAAACAATTGGTGTGTTGTGGGGTTTTAATATTTTTTAGCGCGAAGGATTTTACAGTGTAGGTGAGTTTTATTTAATGTTAAAGAAAAATAATGTTTTTTTTTTTTTGTTACGAATGGTTCAAATGTGTGGCAAAAAGTGTTATTAGACGGTAGTGAGGCGTCTGATGTTTATCTAGTTGCCTTGTTTTATCCCCTGCCGATTTGGTGGCTCCGTTGCATACATATATATGTAATACTCGATCTGTTTTTTTTTTTGGTGTCCATATTTGCAAAGCTGCAGCATAGTACATTTTATTTATGTAATGTTCTGTTTTTTGTTTTATGCTTTTTGGGGGGGCACTTGTTGATTGAGCGGCGTAGTTCCAATGCGCGGGATTGTCGTGTATTATACAAACAGCGTATGTGTACGGCTGTTAGTGCGTAGAAATTACGGCTGGCAAGTTGGGTGCCACGTGTTTTGGAAAAGAGGGTGCGTAATAAAGAGAGGAGGTGTACGTTCAGCAGTGTTATCGGTAAGTTTACTTCTTTTAATATTAAGCATTGTAAAATCAATTGGTGTGTTGTAGGGTTGTTATATTGTTGTTACGGTAAGGATTTCAAAGTTATAGGGTCGTTTTATGTTATGTACAAAATAACTAATTCTATGGTTGTTTTTTTCTAATGATTGAAATACATGAAAATAATAGTTTTTGGACGGTAGTGAGGCACCTGATATTTATTTACTTAAAACACTTTTAGCGCTTGTTCATTTCCTGCTTTTGTTGCACCTATATATATATAATTTTTGTTCTTCTGCTTTGTTTGGTGGTCACATTTTGTGAACTGCTGCCGAGTATATTTGTTTTTGTGTAGCGTCGTGTTTTTGCTTTGTATGTTGTGGTTTTGGGGTACTTGTTGATTAAGCAGCATTCTTCCAATGCTATGTATTTTTGTGGACTGTGCGAACAGCGGATGTGGACGGCTGTTCGTGCGTAGACATTACGACTGGCAAATTGGATGTTACGTCTTTCGGGAGAAAGGGTGCGCAGTGAACAGAGGAGGTGTACGTTCTGCAGGGTTGTCGGTAACTTTATTAGTTGTAACTCTGCATATTATATCAAAATGATGTGTTTGGTATTTGTTATTAAATGTATGCACATATTTAACAGTTATAGGTGAATTTTATTAAATGCAAAAATTTAATGAATATGTGCTTAATGCTAAAATATAATGAATTAGAGTTTCAGCAGAGTCCATTTTTTGATTTTTCTTGCATTGTATTTGTGGTGAATGCTATATTTTTGGGGTTACTTTTTGGGGCAGTGGCGTATTCTGAATTCGCATTATTTTGCTGAATTGTGCAAACAGCGGATATTTACGGCTGTTTATGCGTAGACATTACAATAGGAAAGGGGTATCCTACGTTATTTGTACAACAGGGTGCTTAATAAACAGAAGAGGTGTACGTTTGTCAGCGTTGTTGGTAAGTTTATTTGTTGTGATTTTGGGGATTGTAAAAGCCATTGGTGTGTTGTGGGGTTGTGATATATTTTTACCGCTAAGCATTCCATAGTTATAGGTGACTTTTAGGTAATGTACTAATTAACTAATTCTATGTTTTGTTCTTGGGTGAATGATTTAATTAATTGCAAAAAAATGTTTTGGGCGGTGGTGAGGAGGCTAATGTTTAGTTAGTTGCTGCGCTTTTAGCTCCTGTTGATTGTGTGCCTTCTTATACAAATACATAGATATTTTGAGATAATCTGCTTGGTTTGGTGGCCACATTTTCAGAGCTGCAGCCGAGTACATTTTATTTGTGTAGTGTAGTGTTTTTTATTTGTATGTTGTTTTCTGGGGGTACTTGTTGATTGAGCGGCGTCCTTCCAATGTGCGGTATTTCCGTGTACTGTGCGAACAGTGGATGTGGGCGGCTGTTGGTGCGTAGATATTACCATTGTCAAGTTGGGTGCCACGGCTTTTGGGACAAAAGGTGTGCAGTGAAAAGAGGAGTGCTACATTCAGCAGTGTTGTCGGTAAGTTTATTAGTTGTACTTTTGTGTATTTTATATCCAAATGGTGTGTTGGGGCTTTGTAATTACATTTATGCGCTAAGGGTTCAACAGTTCTAGGTGACTTTTAGTAACTGCTAAAATTTAATGCATTTGAGCTTAATGGTAAAATATAATCACTTTGAGCTTCAACTGTTGCGTTGTTTTTGGAGTGTATGCTATATTAATTGGGTTACTGCTTGGGGCAGCGGCGGACTCAGAATTAGCGTTATTTGGCTGTACTGTGCGAACACTGGATGTGGAAGGCTGTTTATGCGTACACATTACAGCTGGAATGTTGGGTGCCATATTTTTTTCATAAAAGGGTGCTTATTGAAAAGAGGAGGTGTACGATTGGCAGCGTCGTAGGTAAGTTTTTGGTTTGTATTTTTGGCCATTTTATAAACAAATGGAGTTTTGTGTGCTTGTTTTGAAATTTTTGCATTAAGCATTCAACAATTATTGGTGACTTTTATATAATGCTCAAATTTAACAATTTAGAACTTCAGCTGAGTCCATATTTTTGGGGGTTGTGTTGTTTTTGGGGTGTATAGTATGTTGGTGGTATTTTTTTAGGTTAGTGGCGTACTCCTTTTTAGGGTAGTGGCGTACTCTCAAATCGCGTTTTTTTGGTGTAGTATGGGAACAGCGCATGTGGACTGCTATTAGTGCGTAGACATTACGGCTGGCAAGTTGGATGCTACGGTTTTCAGGAGAAAGGGTGCGCAGTGAAGAGAGAAGGTGTACGTTCAGCAGCGTTGTCGGTAAGTTTATTAGTTGTAAATCAGATTTTTTAACTAGAAATAGTGTGTTCTGGGGTTGATAAGAAATTAGTGCGCTAATGATTACACACTTGTAGCTCTGTTTTAGTTGATGTCAATAGAAAACGAAGTAAATTTTCGGGTTTGGTTATGCAACATTTGTGACCATTTAAATACGTTTCAATAACCTTTTAGAAGACGCTTTGGAAGTGCGTGACGGTAATTGAGTTTAAGTTCTTTTACCAACTGCTGACTGATGGCTCCCTTGTAGAGACCTATACATATTTTTTCAGGTTCTGCTTGGTTTGGCGTCTGTATTTTGATAGCTGCAGTTAAGTACTTTGTTTGCTTTTCTTTTTTAGGCAGGGGAAGCTGTTTTTCTTTAATACCTGTTGGTGTTGCAGCGTATTTCTAATTTGGGATATTATTTGTACTGTGCTACTAGCAGATGTGGATGGCTGTTTTTCAATAAATTCTAATAGCTGTAATGTTCCTACCCATAGCTTTTGGGTAACAGGGTATACATTTAAAAGAGTAGGTGTACGTTCTGCAGTGTTTTAGTACGTTTATTAGTATAACTTCTACTTTAAAAAAAAAAAAGGTTATGTTATGGTGTTGATAATAAATTACCTCGCTAAGGGTACAACACGTACAGATGTAACATGAAATTTTAAACTTAGGTCATTGTTTCATATGTTGTCAAATGCAGTGTTTACATATGTCGCCAAAATTGTATGTTGTAAAAGAGCCAAAAGTAGTACTTTGTAATATTACTCTTTTTTTTATACAAATAACTATTTGTACTTTTACCTTGCCAATTTTTTTATGGTATTTTGCTGAACCTTTATAAATACAATGCATAATCGACAAGCTCTCGAGCCTTTTTTCACTTGTTGATTTGTGTTTGTGGAGGCGTACTCTAGTAGTTCACAAGTCTCCATCCATTGAGTGCTTCCTGTGTACAAAGAAACACATTGTTTGTATGTTGCTGCATGGTTTGGCGTCTGGTTTCTTGGAGCCGCACCTAAGTACTTCACAGGTATTCAAAAGACCATAGATATGTTAACAAGATTGTAATCTGTTATCACTTGTTTAGAGGCTTTGCATTTCTTTTGGGTGTTTTGCGAGTAGATTTAGCTCTCTCGAGATTTTTGCATTAGGTGCAACTTTATTGAGATGTGTTTCGAAAGACAAGCAATCTGCAATATAAGGATGTGTGTATGTGTGTGCTTTATGTAATTTAGTTTGTTTCCTTTGTTTACGATTTTTTTTGTAATTTAATATGCTTTGGTTTTTTTTTCACGCGGCGCCCTAATAGTTTACTTTTTTTTGGGTCTGTTTTTTTTGCACGTGTTATTTAATAGTTTGTGTTTCTTTAAAAGGTTGAATTAAGTGCCTACTGTGTATAGCTTTAAATGTGCTTCAGTCTCCTTTAATTGTGTTGTTTTTTTATTAATGCATACCTGCACAATTTTAGGCTGCTGTCTGAGCTGTTGTCTCTGTTTTTGAAGTCGCACTTCATTACTTTATAAGTTTTTAAAAGTATTTCAGTGTGGTAATAAGCTTGTTTTTTTTTTTTACTTGGTTATAAGATTTCATCAACACTCTGGGGCATATTCTCAAGGACTCATCGCCGAATTAGCGGCACTTTACCGCCATGAAAGTGGCGATAGACCCTTTGCCCCATTCACAAGCCTGCGCTAACAGCCCACATCGTCGGTTTTCCTGCGATAGCTGCCGCCAAAAACATCGCAAGGCTGACAGCAACAACTAACGCTAATCATATGCAGAGTAGGCGTTCCCGTGCAAAAACCCACGATAAGACCACTTCGCGATATTCCCAACGACCAGCCAGATCGGCGATGCGGTCTAAAAACAGGCGATAAGGTACGTTAGCAGCAGGGACTTAAGACCTGCTCATTCCTTGCCTTAAGTAGGACGAAAACCTGCAGCACAAAGGGAGCCCAGCCCAGAGCCACATCTGAAGACCAACAGATGCCATGGAGCTACTAATCATGCAGCCTGCAGACCCAAGAGGGCCACAACACCCACCGCCACCACCCCCAGGACCCCCCCAGACTGCCACAGAGGCAGCGCAGAACAAGACAGCGGACCTTCCGAAAACGCACCAGCCCCAGAGACTCAACGCCAGAGGATGTCATTGCCCATTACAGGCTCAAAAGGACAACCATCCACCGCATCCTGACCCACATTGCCCACAGGCTGACGGTACAAACACAGCAGACAACCAACATCCCTCCGCAGACAGAGCTGCACTTGTTGGCCTCTGGTACCTTCCAACCAACAACTGCCAGAGTCAGAGGAGTCTCACAGCCAGCCCTATCAAAGTTCCTCACACCTGTCTTGGATGCCATCATCAGCTTGATACCCCAGCACCTTCACTTCCCCCACACTGCGCAGGAACAGCTGCAGACCAAGCAAGGCATCTACGCCATAGCTGGCTTCCCGCACCTGTTGGGGGCAATTCACTGCACACATGTCCTACTTGTGCCCCCTGCCGACACTGCACACAATTACCACTACAGAAAGCACACGCATCCCATCAATTTGCAGGCAAAAGTGGACCACCCAGGACTGTTCACCAATGCCGTCGCCAACTTCCCAGGCAGTGTGCATGACTCCCACATCTTCCGACAGTCCATCATCAACCATCGCTTCCAGGATGGCACCTATGGAAATGCACTGCACGTTGGTAAGCACCAACGGAACACACCACACACCTCAACCCCACAATCATACAACTCACAACTGTGGGAATGCACACGTAACTAAATCACATACAACATGCCAACAAACATGCCCACCTACCAGACACGACAACACAAGTAACTGTGGCAACAGGGGCCAGACATGTAGACAAACCATCCACAAAAGCATAGCCCCTCTACCACACAACTGCAGAAGGTGGGGAGAGGTGGGAACCAAGAATGTGCGAAGGAGGCAATGGACCCATGAATGAGAATGTACACAATGCCAAGTGTGGCGGTGATGTGCTGGACAGTCTTGAGTATGCAGAGCACAGACATGTCCATGTGGACATATACTGCTGGTGTTTGCAGTGTTGTGGACAGTGGACGCAACCATGTCACCTCAGGCAGTGGGGAAGACACTGGACATGTAGCCATGTCGCCCCCCCCTGTAAGCGTAAGCATAGTGGGCTGGTCCGGCGTACGCCAGTCCAGCACAGGAGTGTGAATTAACAGCCCGGGGCCCTGGGCATGGTCCATTTCCGGGATGGCCACCAAAGTAACTATGGCGTGTTTCTCTGTTGTGGTGTCGGCGCCACCCCGCCCTCAATCGAGAATGTTGCAATGTAGTGTTGAAGGGAGTCTGCACATACACAAAACTATACACAGCAATGCGGGACTACGGTATATAGGGGCTACGCCTCCTACAGCCTTAGTACCCACGAGCCCACGACCGGCTAGCTATAGTGTCCCACCTGCCCACCTATACACAGATTGAGAAACTGTCGTTTAGACAACCCAGAACACAACACTCCCCTAAACACTCAGGGATCATGGTAACTGGTTATTCCCCATCGCTCAGACTCTCGTACTCATCCACAACAAGAGATTGACAGAGCCACTGAGTCAGTCCAAAATGTTTATATCAATTAGCGTGCTCTGAAATGCAGCATACGAGCCACTACTAAAATTAGAATGCATAATACAAACATTGTCAGCATTGTAGCAAGTCCATACAAAATAATAGGAGAAACCATTGTATATTGATCCTGGAGACAGGACTATTAAACCTACACTCCCTCCCCATGGACGGGAAAACCAAGATGACAACATAGCAGATCCCTGGGTCTGCAGAGACATAGATCGTGCCTCTACATCACAGCTCCATACAGCTCCTCATTCTTGAAAAGTCACTCCTCAAGTGTGTCTGCGTGTAACATGCATTCTCCTAACATCAAGAAAAAGGTGCGTGTCCCAGAAACAGCAGCTGCAGGGTATGTTTTGTCAATGTGCCAGGGCCTGACCAGATCAAAATCACAGGGGACGGTGTTGTTTGACCTTGCTCACAATGCACAGACTAAACTCCAGGAACAAGCAGGGAACCAGCGCAGCCAGCGGCTCGAATGTGACCAGCGAACACATTCTTGCATTAGAAGAAGCCTGTAGTGTTGTGTGCTAAAGCAGCATCATGGCCTCCAGACCCATTCCAACCTAAAGATGCCAACGGGGTCCCTTAAAGACACAGGAGAAAGCTAAAAACTTGGCTGTTTCAACAAGAGTAGAGGCACCTGCAGCCGCTTCCAACTGTTCTGTCATTAGGGTTAAGTCAGCGCCGGGACACTCTCAGGAGTAGCTGTGTGCTTTACAAATACCCTATAACATAACATAACATGAGACCCTCCCCCTGGCCAGGTTGCAGAAAAATAGTAAAAACAAGGTCCAAGTCGCAAGCAGAGTCAAAGCACTGAGCATAGCAGGGGCAAAGTTCAATAAAATCAAAATCAGAATAAGGTTGATTAGCGCTAAAATACGAGAAGAAAAAAATAAAAATGTCTTGTTGAACATTAATCATCGGAATCATATGAGATCCGTTGAACCTTGGAAGGCAAGGTGTTCCAAAAGACGGTCCCCCTCCTCAAAGACAAGGAGGGACAACACCCAATTCAACAACTCGAAGGATCATACGTGCTCATCATAATCCATAGCTTCAAAAAGCATGGTCGGACATTCTGTATAGTACTCAATGTAGCTGTGGTGCAGCAGGCGCAACGCCCCTTCACAGATGTCCCATTGTGCCAGCACTTCATTCATGGCCGCCATCAGCATCCGGGTACCAGTTACACATGTTTGATCATGACGCAATAGGGGCCACAGCAACAGGTCGTAATCAGGGCAAGGCTGTATGGCGTTTGAGAGGCACAAATCCAAAGCCCAGGAGAAAGAACAGTCACGGCACCAAAAAACTGGATGAACTC
The DNA here is from genome assembly GCA_963921515.1 of Calotriton arnoldi. Taxonomy (NCBI): domain Eukaryota; kingdom Metazoa; phylum Chordata; class Amphibia; order Caudata; family Salamandridae; genus Calotriton; species Calotriton arnoldi. Next base: position 411,254 of record CAWUFW010007654.1, on the reverse strand, counting down.
ATGTAAAGTATGCGTATCTGTAAGTCACATTGTAGGCACACCCACAACAGCCATAGGCTCACAACCAAGGAATTCCTGCAATCGGCTACGGTACAGCTCCAGCTGGACCGGATGATCGAGTACCACATGAGGGTCAGCCATTATGAAGTAGTAATACAAGCACCAGGACAGCACCAGCAAGCAACAGGATCGACGGCAACCCAGCCAAAAGCGCTGGAAAAGAATGGAATGAATAAAAGCCGGAATTACACCAAATATCCTTCGAAACGAGGACACAGGACCTGAGCCCAACAATTTAAAAAAAGGTGCAAGGCCTCCTGTGTCAGAAACATTGGATAATTGGTGTATCAACTCCCCAAAATGTAGGAGGCGATTGCTATTTAATTGGGGTTGTATTTCACTTGATGTCCGAGCCACCTGTAGCTCGAATGTTTCACGGGCCGAGGTCAAGGCAACCTCATGTTGGAATAACAGTGCTTTGAGCCTCCTTAATTTGTTGAAGCTTGCTTTCATAGTGGGAACAGAAGGCCACAGAGAGCTATCAGCAATGCCATCCTGGGGCGGAAACAGGACATTGCTGCAAGAGGGACACCGTTGCCGATACACCGGCGTGCGCCGAAGCCATGCCCTCATGTGCAGCTGTGATCAACGCATGTCTGCGGTCCTCGTTGGGAATCAGCGGATCCCCAACGGCAGGAATTGTTACTGTCGGGACTTGTTCCGGGGACAATTGGTATTCATATTTGGACGGAGAGCCCTGTGGGTATTACGTCCCGTCTCTGGTAGCCACTACGGCTGCCAGTGTGTCGGTATCGACTTTTGTCACAGACCTTGTGACTGCTGCTACTGAACAAGTGGCTACTGCATTTCTGGCTGAGTGTTGCCTGCAGCGTGGGGTCCCACGCGCTGATTGCCAAGAGTATGTATTACATGTGTAAGTGGCAAGCCCTCTATGAGAGCCGCCACTCATACCCACAGCGTTTCATGCTTGATGGTGTTACCCACATGACATGACATGACAGTAGCATGCACCCAGAGGGTGGGCTCACCCGAATGGAAAATGAAGGAGCGCTCGGGGTCTTGGCTCATACATGCCAACTGTTGTGTGTGTATCTTCATTGCCACAGCATGAGCCAAAGGCCTAGCCCCAATCGCAGCGCGAGTTCAGCCAGGCCTGAACTCCACATCTGTGTCCGCCCTATCCTTACCAAGGCCTACACACACATGGCCGCCCACCTTCAACGGCCAACATTACAGTGTTGTTGTCAGGCTTTCGGACATGCGCAGACAGGCATGACAAAGGTGTGCCGTAGGAGTGCAAGTGATGCAACCGCGCAGTGCACACAGGTAAATAGGCCCGGGGGGAGGGAGGAGCAGCTGTGAGGCTACGTAACACACATTGTCCCCGCACATTTGCCAGAAGCAATAAATGGCAAACATGTATCCCAAAGTCACACAAATCACACACCACAAACCTTGTGAGTCTGCCAACACAGCATGCAGAACCACCAGTTTACACTGGTTTCACTTACCTCTCACAGGTGGTCAGGGATATGCACTCTGCCCGTGGATGATGACACCCCTCCGAGCCCCGAACACCTCGGCCCAGGGCCAGTACAATGTGGCCCACAAACGCACCAGGGGCATTGTTGAGCGCACATTTGGCGTGTCTAAGTCACGTTTCAGGTGCCTGGATATCACAGGTGGTAGACTCCTGTACAGCCCAGGAATAGTGTGCAAGTTGATCATTGCATGTTGTGTATTGCACAACATATGTGTACGCAGCAATGCCCCATGGATCCAAGTGCCAGATGCACCAGACGATGATGAGGGAGATGAGGCAGGTGGGCCACACCCCACTGCAGCTGCAGCAGGAATGGCCCGAAGGAACACAATCATTGACAAATTCTTCGCATGAGCACGTCACATTGTGATAGTCCTTAGCAATCATGGTACAGTACAAAATGACCACATGACCAGCATGTGCAGATAAATTCATTGCAACACACATTCCCTGTGTGCATGTCAGTCCTCTGCATTAGCACATCACTCGGACAAGTGTAAGTGCAACATTGAGTGCTAACAATCTCACATATGGCAAATAGATGGTGGGTATGTCGCCTCTGTACTGAGAGGCTGTTCAGGGTGTCACGTATTCGGAATGCCATTTCAGGGTGTCAGATGTAGTACGTATTCCCACTCATCAGCGTATCACATGTGTACACATACATGACATGTAGGCTGTCATTGGTGTTCCAAATCAGACAACAGGGTGTCATTCGGGGTCAGATATGAAATTGCGGGTGTCACTTGGGGTCAAATATGGAATAGCGGGTGTCATTTGGGGACAGATATGACCCACCCTGATGCAGAGATGCACCCTGTGACTCAAGTCCCACAACATGAGCAACATGGACGTAAGGGGGATGGGGTCACAGTGAACACCTCAGCAACATGGGAGATGCACTCCAGCTAAATAGGTAGCAGGAATACCGTGCCGGAAGGCGAAGCAGTGACACCCCCCCAACCACATCACTCTTCCAGAATGCTAGCAGATGACAAACTAACATTAGGGAGGAAAGCTCCTTTGTCTGTACTGGAGGCGGTAGCACTTCTGCACCTCCGACCTTGGAGTTGCATGCGCCCGGCTCCCCCTTAGAGATAACATAGCAGCTGATGACGACTCCCACACTACACACAGCGCTAACCAGGGACCAACATATACACACCCCACACACAGAGGTCCTTGCTCACAGTTCTATTGCATGGAATGACCTTCACACTTATGCACAGACCATCCCAGGAGTCCAACCGCTGCACACTCAAACAAATCATTGCTCCGAGCTGTGGCATCCACATAACTTGGACTTAGGCATTTTTACACACAGCCCTATTTCCTACATTGACGTGGGGCTAAGTTGGGAAATTGCGAGATTGTTGTTTAGGAGCACTGAGGCCACAGGTAGTTCACACATTCCCAGTCATCTCACTGCCTGTCTGGTTCACGGTCAGACATGCGCATTGATATCGGTTCCCAGGGAGTACCTTTTTCTGGTATCACTGCCCCTACATCCATCCATGATTTCATCCTTGCTTGCTAATGGACATGACGCATCTGTGTGAATTAGAATGTTTTGGTCACATTCGGTGGAGTGTTGAAGCTGGACCAGTACATGGCCATGCATACCCCACTTTACATTGTTGCCCCGTGGAGGGCCAGCCTTGTGCATGTGCATGGGTTTGCACATGCATGGGTTTGTTGTGAGATTGATGATGTGTGGGGAGGGCCCCTCTGGGCACATTGTCAACGGGGGCATACTTGCTGTTTCTATGTGTGCTGCAGTATGCCAGGGAGATCAGGGACATGATCCATGGTCATTGTGGGTGTGCACTGTGCTATACTTAATTGTGCATGTGTGCCGTTGTGCCCATCTCCCCCGTTCCCCCAGTCCCTGGTCGTTACTCACCCTGTTGCTGTTGGGTCAGGTCATGTTGTGCAGTGTCCGGTCCCCCAACTCCTGCCACCGTCTCCCCACTGATGACTGTGGACACCATTTCCTCCATCTCATCCAGCTCCTGCTGTGGCGCTGGACTCCCACCTCCAGTCTGCATTGCTGCTTTCCGGTTGTTAGGGGGTTTCTGCTTGGTTTTGCGCTTCACATCATTCCAGCGCTTCTTGCAGTCGTCCACTTCCCTTCTCTTCACTCCGACTGCATTCACCTTGGCCAAGATGGACTGCCATATTGCATTTTTAGTTGCCAATGACACAGTGGAGGTGATGAACAGTTGTTAGTGGTGTTCTGTCACCTCCGTAATCAGGATCTTGTTTTCCTGCGGACTGAATCGCGGGTTCCTCTTCTTCTTCTCCTTGCCCTTCTCCTTCCCCGAGGTCCCTGGCTGGTCCTCCGGGGGGTTTGTGGGGTTCTGGTTGGGCTCTGTAGTTGCTCCAGCGTCCTCCATGGTGCTTCTCAGTTGTTTGGGTTTGGGTTTTGGTTTCTCTTTTTTTTTTTTTTCAGCTTTTATGGTGATTTTTCCCGCCTGACGTGGGAATTGCAGGCCTGGTGCTGCTTATCGCTGATGTTTTTATGGCTGTTGGGCCCATCGCCACTTTTTTCACATTCGGGTTTCCTTTTTTATCGGCGTCCCGGTAATTTTATCGCAGACATTTGACGCGTTATCGGGACACTTTCGCCTGTTGCCGGCGTGTTGTGAATACGCCGTTAACGCGGCATTGGTTTCCCGCGATGGACGGCGTTATGTGAAATTGCGTTAGCCTAGGTTGGCAATAATTTTCGCAGGTTCTTGTGAATATCCCCCTGTGTGTTTTTCAGCAAAAAATAGCATTTTCCCAATTGGGCTGTAGTTGCTATTTTATTGTTATATAATATGTCTAATTTGTCTTGGGTTTACAGCTATCGCTTAACGCCCATACATTTAAAGGACCTTCCTTTTTAAACGTGGACCTTCGTTTTTGAAACGTGTTTAGTGCATATTGCAAACACATTTAACGCACAGTAATAAGAAGCTACTTATGCTAAAATGATTGGGATTTTTTTAGGTTGGTATGAGTATGTTTGCTGCAGAGAAATAACACCTGCTTCCTATGCACTCTGTGACAAACAGTGAAGGCTAATGTTGCTGTTTACTTAAACTTCAAAGGATCACATTACTGGCCATGCTCTTGCTAATAGTGACGAGAGGCGCTTTGTGTGGCGCTACACAGTCAGCCCGCACAGCACCATGTGATCACACTGGCTGGGCAGTCTTCCGTTACTTTGCATTCTTCGCTAAAAGTAAAGCCAAGCTGCAACCCTCGCCTCTGAGCCAGGCACCCAAGGGCCTCTGTGCACACCGTGGCCGATGGAGCTGTGCTTTTAAGGCACAGTAATAAGTAGCTAGTTAGAACTGGGGATAGGCTTTATTTGGAACTTATATTGGTGCAAATTGCTAAAAATTCACATGTAACAATAGCTGCTTATTTGATTTTTAACAGAAAATGTTGTTTCTTTAATTGCAATTAATTTGAAGACAATTTATTAAAACAAAGGAGTATTTAGAGAAGTACTTAATTTAGAAAATGTAATTATCACATATAAAAGCAAAACAGCCACTGCTATGTTGTACTTTATAATATTCAAAACCTAAATAAGGTCCAAATAAAAGCATACATCCAGTGCTTAATTTGTAAAACATAAAGTTTGTAGGAAAAAAAATGCATCCACATATCTAAGAAATAAAAAATTACACATAAGCCTTTAATTAATACGTGTATGTCTGCAAAGGGCAAAAAAAATAAAAAAGTTGCACTATCAGCTTGGCTTGTAGCCACAGTTTCATGTTGTACGAATTAAGCAATGATTTTTGGCCTGTATTTGTCACTAATGTAAGAGCAAGGTGCTAAAAAATGAACCATGACAGTTGCTGCTTAGCTTTAAGCACACCATCCCAACTCTTCATATATTACAAAATAAGCAATAAGTATAGGCTTCATTTGTAACTTACATAGGTGCAAAATGGTAAATATTAAAAAGTAGCAGTTGCTACTTGCTTTGCTTTTAGCTCTACCTATTCATATTTTACAAATAAAGCACTAGGTATAAGATTTATTTTAAACTTATGTGAGTGCCAAGTGCTAAATTAAAATAGACCAATTGCTGCTTGTTAGATTTTTAACAGTCAGGCTTTGAAACTTATATGAGTGCAAAATGCTTGCAATTTCTATATAATTGTTACTACTTGTTTGATCGGTGACAGCTATATTTATTTTTTACTTGCTTATATTTTGAAAAAATGCATTAGAATAAAGGAGGCTTTAGAGCTGTACTTAATTTGTAAACAGCTAAAACTTTAAACATTACAATAGCTGCTTTGCTTTTAGTCAGGCTTGGCAGTTCGGGCTGGACTGTTCCCATGAGGCACAGGGTCAAGACTGATTTGCATAAGCTGGGTTCAAACTGGAATGGCATGGTGAGCAAAAAAACGATGGATTTAGGCCCAGATCTCTGTACTAGGGTGAATGTATGACATTGTTCTGCATTCTGTCCATCAACTGTTGTTTTTGCATTTGTCACCCCGAGTGGGACGGGTATGCCCAGACATGGGTCCCGTGCTCTCCATGCCACTGGAATCAAGCTATCCTGGCTGAAAAGGGGTGAAACCCTGAAATCGGTCCTAGGATGCTTGTTTCCAGTCCAGGGAGGACCTGGCTTGGCAGTTCGGGCTGGACTGTTCCCATGAGGCACAGGGTCAAGACTGATTTGCATATGGCTGGGTTCAAACTGGAATGGCATGGTGAGCAAAAAACGATGGATTTAGGCCCAGATCTCTGTACTGGGGTGAATGTATGACATTGTTCTGCATTCTGTCCATCAACTGTTGTTTTTGCATTTGTCACCCCGAGTGGGACGGGTATGCCCAGACGTGGGTCCCGTGCTCTCCATGCCACTGGAATCAAGCTCTCCTGGCTGAAGAGGGGTGAAACCCCAAAACCGGTCCTAGGATGCTTGTTTCCAGTCCAGGGAGGACCTGGCTTGGCAGTTCAGGCTGGACTGTTCCCATGAGGCACAGGGTCAAGACTGATTTGCATATGGCTCAATTCAAACTAGAATGGCATGGTGAGCAAAAAAACGATGGATTTAGGCCCAGATCTCTGTACTGGGGTGAATGTATGACATTGTTCTGCATTCTCTCCATCAACTGTTGTTTTTGCATTTGCTTTTAGTCACAGCAGTTTTATTTGACAAATTAAGCACTGGGTATTGGACTTCATTTGGAACTTTAGTAAATACAAAAAGCATGCTAAATGATCCATCACAATTGCTGTTTTGCTTTTAGTCCCAACTATTTATATATTACACAAAAAACACTCAGTAAAGCTTTATTAGAGATTGATAGGTGCATACTTCTGCAAATTTAAAGATAACAATAGCTATGTGTTTCATTTATCAAGCAAAATGGTTGAATTAATTGCAAATAATTAGCAAATCATTTATTTAGAAGGAATATTTACAACAGTACTTCATTACTAAAATATAAACTTTGCAAACTTAAAGCAAAGCAGAAGATGCTAAATTACTTAGCAGTGTATGTTTTACAAAAAAGCACTAGACTTTGGACTTTATTTGCAACTTTCTAAATAAAATTTATTGAAAATAAAGCATAACAGTTCCTACTTTGCTATTAGCCACAGCTATTCATGTTTTACACATTAAGCAATATGTATAGCCTTAATGTTGTACTTATATAGGTGCAAAATGCTCAAAATTTACATATACTAATTGCTGCATGTGTCAGTTTATACAGGCAAATTTGATTATTTAATTACTAAAAAATTGAAGACAATTTTTATTTAAAAAAACTATTTTGAAAAGTATTTAATTTATTAACTATCAATTTACATATATAAAAAAAACAGCAATTGCCATTTTGTACTTTCCATAATCTGCACCAATAGAAGGTTCAAATAAAGCCCTATATCCAGTGCTTAATTTCTTACACTTTAATACTAGGGCAAACAAAACAAAATGCAGCCACATAGGTCACAATAAAAACTGACACATAGGCCTATAATTGAAACTTGTATATCTGCAAACTTTAAAAAAAAAATCTTGAAGTGGCTGCTTTGCTTTTAGCACCAGCACTTAATATTGTACAAACTAAACACTATCTTTTTGGCTCTATTTGTAGCTTATGAAACACAAATGCTAAATAATAAAATAACCTCAACAGTTGCTGCTTTGCTTTAAGCACCCCATTCCCACTCTTAATAATTTACAAAATAAGAAATAAATATAGACTTCATAGATGCAAAATACTATAAATTTAAAAGTAGCAGTTGTTGCTTGTATACATTTTTAACAATAAGATTGTTTATTAAATTAACAAAAAAAGATTAATAACAATTTAGTCCAAAAAACAAGTATTTACAGCAGTACTTAATTTATAAAAAAAAGTACCAAAGATAAAATCAAAACAGCAAGTGTTACATTGTACTTTCCAGCATTATGCACCTACCAAAGTTTAAAATAAAAGCCTACATACAGTGCTTAATTTGTGAAACGTAAAGTTAGGGAACAAAAAGCGACATTTTAAAAACACTAACCAACAACTCACAAAAGCATGCAATGTTACACTATAACACACTTTCTTTACAATGGATCCCGTCTAACTATTTACTATTACATAAATAATCTTGCATTTACAAAAATAAGCAAATAACAAATGCCATCTGTTACTCTTCGGTATAGGAAAACAATGGTCCTGGACTTATATTAAAGCTTAGTTGCATGGAACATTCATAAACAGCATACGGTACATGTATAGTTTATATCAATAATGTACCATTAGTTTATTTGTAAAGCATATTCAAATATATATATCCTCAGAATACAAAAAGGCACACACTATTGCTTTATAGGTGACTCTTATTTTATTCGGTCACTTTTCATAACATATTATCATATTCAATGTTCAGGATAGGGAGGGGGTTGCTCCAAGGGAGAATGTGAAGAAAGAAGGTGCTCGTGAGGTATACAGGAAGGGAATCCAATCAGGCAAATCAATGGTTCATCATTTTATACATTGCAATCTCATTAGTAAAACTGGTAGTGATTCATGGTGGCACCAGTTCTACATTGGAGCCTGTCCATTAGGTAATTCATGGTTATTCATTTTGTTCTTTTTCAAATGTTAACAAACAGCGTTTGTCTGTAAGCGGGCAGGACTGGGATAATGTCAAGTACAGGCCCCGAACGGGGGAGAGTGTCGACGTTTCGACCCTAGTGCAGTGAGGGCAGTTTGTATCGGCTGCAAGCGGGTCTTCCTCAGGACAGAAAGAAGGGATGGGGGAGCAACTGGTCATGGGTGATGCACAGTTAAGGTGCCGCCCCTAGGCATGGATATAAAGGTCCGCAATAGAATTGCGGCTTGATAGAGGCTATCAGCAGTTTATGGTGGTGCAAATTCAATCATTGGGTGAGAAAAATCGCCCACGGCGTCTTAATAAATCATCTTCGCACAGCCCGGGGGAATCCAGCTGGTCTGCTCAGACATCGCCAGTTTTCCTGCGATAGCAGCCGCAAAAAACATCGCCACAGATGACACCGGCAACTAATGCTAATGAGATGCAGAGTAGGCGTTCCTGTGCAAAAAGCCGCGAAAACACCACTTCGCAATATTCTCTACGACCAGCCAGATCGGCGATAAGATCCCAAAACAGCCGATAAGGCGCGTTAGCAGCAGGGATTTAACACCTGCTCTTACCTGGTGTTAAGTCAGACGACAACCTGCACCACAAAAGGGAGCCCAGACCAGAGCCTCACCTGAAGAACAACAGATGCCATGGAGCTACTGATCATGCAGCTCGGAGCCCCAAGAGGACCACAACACCCACCGCCACCACATCCAGGCCCGCCACCCCCCCGGACCACCATCACCCCGGACTACCACAGAGGCAGCGCAGACAAAGACAGCGGACCTTCTGAAAACGCACCAGCCTCACAGACTTAACACCAGAGGATGTCATTGCCCACCACAGGCTCAAAAGGACAACCATCCTCCGCATCCTGACCATCATTTCCCAGAGGCTGACGGTACCAACACAGCGGACAACCAACATCCCTCCGCAGACAAAGCTGCTGGCTGTGCTGCACCTGTTGGTCTCTGGTACCTTCCAACCAACAACTGCCAGAGTCGGAGGAGTCTCACAGCCAGCCCTATCCAAGTTTCTCACACCTGTCTTGGATGCCATCATCAGCTTGGTACCCCAGCACCTTTACTTCCCACACACTGCACAGGAACAGCTGGAGACCAAGCAAGGCTTCTACGCCAAAGCTGGCTTCCCGCACGTATTGGGGGCAATCGACTGCACACATGTACTGCTCATGTCCCCTGCCGCCACTGCACACAATTACTGCAACAGGAAGCACACGCATTCCATCAATGTGCAGGCAATAGTGGACCACCTGGGACTTTTCACCAATGTCGTCGCCAACTACCCAGGCAGTGTGCATGATTCCTTCATCTTCCGACAGTCCATCATCAACCAGCGCTTTCAGAATGGCACCTATGGGAATGCATTGCTCGTTGGTAAGTACCAAATGAACACACCACACACCTCAACTACACAGTCAGGCAACTCAAGACTCTGGGAATGCACACGTTACAAACTCACATACAACATGCTAAACAACATGCCCACCTACCAGACACGACAGCACAACTTACTGTGGTAACCTGGGCTAGCCATGTACACAAGCCATCAACGGCATGGCACCTCAGCCACACAATAGCAGAATGTGGGGAGAGGTATGAACCAGGCATGTGCGAAGGAGGCAAGTGTCACATGAATGAGAATGAACACAATGCCAAGTGTGGCATGGATGTGCTGGCCAGACTGCAGTATGCAGACCACAGACATGTCCATGTCGACATATACTGCTGGTGTTTGGAGTGTAGTGGACAGTGGATGCAACCATGTCACCCCAGGCAGTGGGGAAGATCGCGGAAATGTAGCTTGTTACGTCCCCCCCTTTAAGCGTGAGCGGAGTGGGCTGTCCCGGCGTAACCCAGGCCAGCGTAGGGGTGTGAAAAAAAAGCCCGTTGCTCTGGGTGTTGTTCTCTTCCGGAATGGCAAACGTGTCTGCAGGGAGGCACCTCTCAGCACGCCACGAGGCTGACGCCGTGAGCGGCGGTGCCTGCGATCCTGTGCGCCTGCTGCACCCCAGGCCGCTGGTCCCCAGACCCGTCTTGGCCGCCCCTGCGTACCCAGGCCTCACTGCTCACCTGCCGACACCGGCGTGTCTCAAAAGAGGGCCCACCACGTGCCGGTGCAAGCTCCAAGCTCGAGTCCTGCGACCTTGGCAGCCTCCTCAGACCATCACGGCCTCCGCGACACAGGCCCCCAGCACTCCTTTCTCGTTGACGTACTCCACCGTTGCCTCTGGCCTAGACTGCGGTCCAGTAGGTCACACATTTGGAACTGAGTCTTGATTTCATGATGGCGGAGTTCATATGTTAATGGCAGCATTTACATCACTGTACTCCCTTCGATCTGGTGCCACCAACTCTGTGCATCGCAAGCCAACGACATGTGTCTGTGCGCCCTTGATGACTACTGCCTCCGGCCTACACTGCGGTCAAGTAGGTCACACATTTGGTACTGAGTCTTGCTTTTTTCATGGCAGAGTTCATACCATTGTACAGGCCTCATCGCAGACTGCATCCCCTTTCAGCTCTGGTGCCACTAACTCTGTGCCCCGAAATTCAGGGACACTCTCTGGTTGAACTTTGGTGGCGCCTGAGTCTATGGCCTGGGGGTTGTCTTCATTATCATGTAGCTGATACTGACTTGGTGTTAAAAATGAGTCTGTAGCATTCATCTCCTCCATATTGCCTGTTTATACTTGGTTCTGCCCTCTGCATCATGCCCTGGAAGAACACCTTCCACTGTCCCCCGAAACACTCCGCGACATTCACCTTCGACATTGACGAGGACCCACTCACCTCCCGTGGCCCTACCTCAGTGCACCGCAAGTCACCGTCCCGTGGCGGTGTGCCTGTGCCGGCCACAGTGCATCCGGGGCCACTAACTCTGTGCAGCTTAAGTCGTGGACCCTTGCTGTTTGAACTTTGAACTTCTGGTTGTCTGATCACTGTTGTAGTTGTTGCCAGCACCAACCATTCCCTGAGGGCTGGCTTACACTCACCCCACACCCATCCAGCACAGGCGTCACTGGACATGTGACCCTGGCAATAAAAGTGGCCGGGCGCACGTGCCCGTAGCCAGTTCCACAAACTATCTAAGTGTGTCCGTGTGGTCATTGTGTATGCATGAGGGCCCCGGGCCCTACCACATTACATTGTGCTGTGTACAGCGGATGCAACCATGTCACTTCAGGCAGTGGGGAAGACCTGGGACATGTAGCCGTGTCGTACCCCCCTGTAAGCGTAAGCGGAGTGGGCTGGCGTATGACAGTCCAGCCTAGGGGTGTGGATAATCATCCCGGGGCTCTGGGCGTTGCTAAGTGTTGGCCTTGCCAAGGAAGTAACGAATGCATGGGTCTCTGTTGTAGTGTCGGCGCCACCTGTCCCGCAATGGACAATGTTGCGATGTAGCATGCCCCGGAGTGAGGGCTCGGCCAAAGGGATAAATGAAGGGGTGCAAGCCCGCTCGGGGTCCGGGATCATACATGCCAACTGTTGTGTGTGTCGCTATTACTGCAGCATAGGCCATAGGACTACCCTCAACCGCATCGCGAGTTCAGCCAGCCATGAACTCTACATCTGTGTCCGCCCTATCCTTACCGTAGGCCTACACACACGTGGCCGCCCACCTTCAGCGCACAACATCACAGTGTCGTTGTCATGCTTGTGGACATGCACAGACAGGCATGACAATGGTGTGCCGTAGGAGTGCAAGTGATGCAACCGCGCTGCGCACACTAGTGAATAGGCTTGGGGGGAGGGAGGAGCAGCAGTGAGGCTACGTAATACACATTGATGCCGCTCATTTGCTACAAGCAGTACCTGTCAAACAGGAATCACTAAGTCACACATATCACACACCAATGAACTAGTGAGCCTGCCACCAGGTCCATATGGGGAGTTCCTAGAAGAACTGCCTGAAGTGATGGCTAGTCTCTTACTTAAGAAATCTCACATCACTATACTTGGAGATTTAAATCTTCACATGGAGGATAAAAGCCATCCAAATGTAAAGAGACTATTATCAGACCTAGAAAGCCTACAACTGATTCAGCTGGTAGCAACAGCCACACATGTTAAAGGACATACTTTGGATGTGGTAATCTCCAATGATCCCGACCTGACAGCAGCCATTCCTATACCGGTACCTTGGTTGGACCATCATTTTATTCTTTTCGATGTACGAAAGTTAGGAAATGAGTACAGAGAAGCCACTTCTAAGGCTACGATAATGAAAAGGTGCTGGGATAAGATCAAACCGGGAGCTTGGGGGGACGTCCTAACAGACACAGCGAGTCTGATTTCAGAAATTCCAGGGTCAACTGAAGAAGGATACTCGCGATGGGAATCCTGGATCACGCAATCCCTAGATGTAGTAGCCCCTAAGGTTGCCCATAAGCCCAAAACCAGAACTAGAGTAGAAGGTTGGTTGAACCCTCAGTTACTGGCGTTAAAGAAAAACTGTAAAAAAATTGAAAGGGAGTGGAGAAAAAGTTATGACCCCCAACTCAAAATGAAGTACAAATCAGCTATTAGAAATTATCACAATAATTTTAAAATGAGCCAAGCTAAGTTCTTTGAGGAAAAAATCATTGGGGCTCAGAACTCATCAAGGGAATTGTTCACAGTAATCAAGACCCTGACTAACCCACCCACTGACAGTGGTCCATCCGAAACTTCAGAGGAGAGGTGTAACAATCTGGCCTCATATTTCCTCTTTAAAGTAACGGATATCTACAGTTGCTTTAAAACGGATGGAGACCACACAACAGAGTGGGAAAAAGATCACAAACTAGCTCCTTCACAACAGGTTATCACCAACTTCCCGATTATGGAACAGAAGGATCTAGAAGCCTTATTGGAGATGGTGAAGTCTGGCTCGCCCCTGGACCCAGCACCTCCGCATATTCTAAAAACAGTAACACCCATTATTGCACCTATTTTAATGAAGATTATGAATCAGTCACTAGAAACAGGCATAGTCCCAGTGGCCAGGAAACATGCTGTGATAAAGCCTCTATTGAAAAAAGCCAATGCAGATCAATCGCAACCAGGGAACTTTCGCCCCATCTCCTTGCTACCATTTGTCGGCAAGCTATTAGAAAAACATATTAATAGAAATCTGTCAGAATTTCTAGAAATCAACCAATGCCTCCACCCCACACAGATGGGCTTCAGGGCACAACACAGTACAGAAACTGCCCTGCTTGTTGTGGTGGAGGAGCTAAGACAATCATTAGACCAGGGAAAACCAGCTGCATTGCTCTTATTAGAGCTGAGCGCTGCTTTTGATACAGTGGATCATCGTATATTACGCAGAAGGCTCTCAGACATTGGGATCAGAGGCATGGCGCTCAAATGGTTGACATCGTTCTTGAGTGATCGAACATTTCAAGTACAGGAAAATACCACTCTTTCCAAAACCATGTCTCTGACGTGTGGCGTACCACAGGGATCGTCATTGAGTCCAACACTTTTTAATGTCTATGTTGAGCCGCTTGCTAAGATTGTGCTGGAATTTGAAATATCCATGACTTCGTATGCCGATGATATGCAGTTGGTTATTTCCCTGGACCCAAAAAACAACAGGGATGGTGAGAGACTATCCTCCTGCTTGGTAAAAGTTAAAGAGTGGATGACGACATGTTGCCTAAAGTTAAATGGTGATAAAACGGAGCTACTACTCCTTGGAAATAAAGCAATACCTAGGCCCATTATAGACTGGCCTGCATGCCTAGGTAATCCACCCATTCCTGCGGAAATAGTAAAAAACCTAGGATTCTGGCTAGAAACTGATCTCTCTATGGTGACCCAGGCCAAGAAGGTCACAGCAACTTGTTTCGGACTTCTTAGAAGCCTGCGTAAAATCATAGATAGAATTCCCATACAATTAAGGAAGACAGTGGTCCATTCTCTAGTCACTTCGTGACTGGATTATGGAAACTCATTGTTCTTGGGGGCACCTAAATATGTTACCCAGAGACTGCAGGTGGCCAAGAATGCAGCCGCAAGGCTGCTGTGTAACATCCCGGTATGGGAGTCAGTAAAAAAGCATCTACTTAGACTCCACTGGCTCCCGGTAGAAGCCAGAATAAAATTCAAGGCACTGGTTATTATTCATAGAGCACGGCACAATAGAGGCCCAAAAAAATTTAGGAGGCTAGTTTCTCCCTACATTCCAAAGAGGCAGTTGCGATCTAGCACGGAAGAATGCCTAAAACAGACAAAGGTTAGGAGGGAGAAATGGGGAGGAAGATCTTTCTCCCACCTAGCTCCCAAACTCTGGAACTCCTTGCCATTGGAATACAGACTGATAATCAGAGAACTACAGTTCCGCAAAGAGATCAAGACTTGGTTGTTCATGCAATATCTTTAAGACATGGTTGGCCCGCATTCAGTACCTGACCGCGCAGCACTGGGAAGCCTTAGGGCAGCCATGCGCTTTACAAATCCCAATAATAATAATAATGCACAACCAACTTTTGACTCATGTCTCTCTGCACTGTCACAGGTGATCAAGGATATGCACTCTGCCCTTGGATGATGACACCCCTCCGATCCCCGAACACACAGGCCCAGAGGCAGTACAATGCGGCCCTTAAATGCACCAGGGGCATCGTGGAATGCACATTTGGTGTGTTGAAGTCACGTTTCAGGTGCCTGGACATCACTGGTGGAAGGCTCCTGTACAGCCTAGGCATCGTGTGCAAGATGATCGTTGCATGTTGTGTGTTGCACAACATATGTGTACGCACCAATGCCCCATGGCTACAAGTGCCAGATGCACCGGACGATGATTAAGAAGATGAGGCAGGTGGACCACACCCCACTGCAGCAGCAGCAGGAATAGCCCATAGGAACACCATCATTGACAATTTCTTCAGATGAGCACGTCACATTGTCACAGTCCTTAGCAATCATGGGACTGTACAAAATGACCAAAGGCACAGCATGTGCAAATAAATTCATTACAACACACATTCCCTGTGTGCATGTTACTCCTCTGTACAAGCACATCACTCTGACAAGTGTAAGTGCAACATGTAGTGCTAACAATCTCATAAATTGGAAATAGATGGTGGGTGTGTCACCTCTGTACAGAGAGGCTGTTTAGGGTGTCACGTATTCGAAATGCCATTTCTGTGTGTCAAAGATAGTACGGAATCCCACTCATCAGCGTTTCACATGTGTCCCAAATCATTACATGTAGGCTGTCATTTGTGACCTACAATTGACAACAGGGCTTCTTTGGGGTCAAATATGTACCACCATGATGCAGGGATGCACCCTGTGACTCAAGTCCCACAACATGAGCTACATGGACATAAGGGGGAATCACTGCCCCTACATTCGTCCATGCTTTCATACTTGATTAATCATAGACATGACACATCTGTGTGTATTAGAATGTATTATACACGTTCAGTGGAGTGTTGAAGCTGTCTTAGTACTGGGCCATGCAGACAACACTTTACAATGTTGCCCCATGGAGGGCCAGCCAGAGTCCTTTAGGGGTTGACAAGTTACTCGGAAGGGGAAGAGTCCAGTCCGCAGGCTGATTGCTGTGTCATTGTTGAGCATGCAAAATATGGCAGTCCATGTCGAGGTCCAAGGTTAGTGTCGCAGAGTGTGTCTGGGGACAGTGGAAGGTGTTATTCCAGGGCATGATGCAGAGGGCAGACCCAAGCAGAAACAAGCCATATGGCGGAGATGAATGCTACTGCTTCCTCCTTACCACTAAGGCAGATTCATCCTCATCTTCGTCCTCTGATGTTTCATGTGCCTCACATGTGGGTGGTGGTGTTTGGTTTGCAGCACTGTGTGACACTGACACATCAGGGGCCGGAGATGTGGATGTAGAAGTAGCAGCAGCATTCATCTGCGCAATGTCTTGTGGCATCACTCCCATGATGAGGATCTGCAGGCCATGGAAGATCCCATCTACAGCTAGATGACCTAGTAATAAAGAGAGACATTTAAATGTACATTATAGTATGCCAATGGGAATTAAGAAGCTGTGACCGAAGAGTAGCAAAATCAATCACTAATATTTTTTTTAATTGAAAAAATTACATATAAAACAAATTCAAGGTAAAATTAACATAACATTACAGAAATATTATACCAATGGCAAATGTATTACAGCAAAGGATATACAATGCAATTTAGAAAGTATATTCCAATACAATGAAGGATACAAAATACTAAAAACTATTGGTAGTTCTCCCCATATTGAGATCATTGCAAAAAGATCTTTTCGCTATGATAAGACAACTTGGGATTCCCACATTTTTTCTAACACTATCTGCTGCTGAAACAAAATGGCACCATTTAATAAATATATTGTTAAGAATACAAAAATTAAATAAATGCACAAAAGAAGAATTTGAAAATATGCCTTGGGAAACAAAATGTAAATTAATACAACACGACCCAATTACATGTGCTAGACATTTCGACTTTCAAGTCAGAAAATTATTTAATTGTATTATAATGCATGAAAGTAATCCTATTGGGAAATTAATTGACTATTTCTATAGAGTAGAATTTCAACAAAGAGGTTCACCACACATACATGCTATATTATGGATTGATAATGCTCCACAATATGGAATATCCGACATAAAACAAATAGCTGAATTTATTAATAAATACATCACATGCAAAAAATCAGAGGAAAAACAACTACAACCTTTAATACAACTACAAAGACATGCACACACTAAAAATTGCTGGCAGAAAAACCAAAGAACATGCAAATATCACTGTCCTAAATACTCAATGCCACAAACTGTAATCTTAGAACCGTTAGAAAATGACAAATCAGACAAAAAATTGCAACAACAAATAGAAACTATTCATGCAACTATGAATACACCAGAATTGAATACATTAAATTTCACAAACTTTTTTGCTAAAATGCATTTAAAAAAAGAAGACTATATTATATGTATATGATCTATAATTGAGAAAAATAATATTTTGTTAGAAAGAACACCAGCAGAATGCTTCATTAATAACTATAATCCAATTATTTTACGATCTTGGAAAGCAAACATAGATATACAATATATATTAGATGCTTATGCTTGTACTGTCTATATAATTTCGTATATAAGTAAATCACAAAGAGGGATGAGCAAAATTATAGCACAAGCTGCAAAAGAAGTATATTATAATAGTAATATCAAACAACAACTTAAACATATAGGCAACAAATTCCTAAATTGTACAGAATAAGTGCACAGGAAGCTGCTTACCTAATACTACAAATGCCATTATGCAAAAGTTCATGTTCTTTTGTATTCATAAATAAAAACACTGCAGAAAAAAGAACTTATTTAATGAAAAAGTTAGGGGCATATTAACAAGGCCCGGCGATAAATAGCGCAAAGCGCGCTTGGCGCATGCATATTTATCGCCGGCTATCTCTGTAATTTATCGCCCGGTTAGCGCGTTATCAACAACGCGCATCGCCGAGGCGATAAAATTCCAGAGATAGCGTGGATATCGCCGTTTTCCATGGTGGAAAACGGCGATATCCTAGATGATAGGGCCTGTGGTCTTAGCCACAGAATCCACTCCCATGTTAAGTATGCCTTAGTCAGGAATTTAACAGACGTTAAATTCCTGCGTTAAGGCATACTTAACGCGATTTAAATAATCGCTAACCCTCCTTGATAATATCGCGAAGCTGCCTTCGCGATATTATCCCTGTTTGGTTTCACAGCCACGCCTACTTTGCATCTCATTAGCGATGCAAAGTTAGGCGTGCTGGGAACGGGCGCTAAGTCAGAAAAACACGCGATAGCGTGTCTTTGCTGATAAGGCGATGAAATTATCGCCGCTTTTCGCCTGAAAACGGACGCAAAAGCGGCGATAATTTCATATCGCCGCCTTGTTAATATGCCCCATAGAAACTATAAATTCCTTACCAGAAACATCAACTAATATACAATTTGACAATATAATAGTAAAATATAGAAACAGACCAAAAACTTTAGAACAATGTACATTAGCCGATTATGCATCAGTATATAATCATAACCCCAAAAAAAAGCAAACCCCAAGCGAAAATGACAATAAAAATTTGCTAGCTGAAACAAATTTTTATAGTTCAGTTGAAGAAGAAGTAGAAATAAATTACTTAAATGGACAGGAAGACAATATACCCTTAACTAAAAACTATTCTTTAAACAAGAGCAGAAACAAAAAATTATACAATACTGCAGATTTAACAAAGAAAATGATTCAGAAAATTATTTTAGGGAATTATTAATGCTATACTATCCATGGAGAGAGGAAAACAAAATATTGTTAAATAGCAAAACATACTATCAAAGATATATAGAAGTAAAAGATACTGTAAAAGAACATTACAATAAATATAATAAAAATAAGGAAATATTAACAGAGCTTCATCATAACGATCCTGACAACACAGTACAAGATCTATTATCTACAATAGATACAATACCATCTAATACATGCCCAATGACACTCAATATAGCCAACAGGAACAACATTTAATATATGACTTATCATTAGATTTAGGTATTAGAGGCAATAATGAAGAAGAAAGCTTAACTAATTGTATGTTAACAGATAAAAATTACTATAATATAATGCATAAATTAACAAAAGAACAATTACATTTTATTTACCATCATTTAAATTGGATAAAAACAAAACAAGAACCTTGCTATACATTTTGCACTGGTGGTGCTGGAGTTGGGAAATGTTTTTTAATAACTGCTCTATATCAAACATAATATGTTATTAAAATACAAAAGCGGGCGAAAACCCAGAAAATATATATGTATTACTTACAGCTCCAACAGGAAAGGCTGCACATAATATAAATGGAAGAACACTACATAGCACATTCAAAATACCTGTATCCCAAACTTTTACTTATAAACAATTAACTCATGAAAACAGAACAATACTCCAAAGTCAACTAATGCATATAAAAGTACTAATAATTGATGAAATATCAATGGTTGGAAATAATATGTTTAATTTCATACATAATAGATTACAAGAAATTAAAGCATCTAATGAGCCATTTGGAGGCATATCCATATTAGCAATAGGAGATTTTTATCAATTAAAACCAGTTTTTGACACATACATATTTGATAATTCTAAACATTTATATAGACCATTAAGTACAAATTTATGGACAACACATTTTAAATTCTTTGAAATAACAAAAATAATAAGGCAATTAAATGACTTACCATTTGCAGAACTATTGAACAGATTAAGTGAAGGAAATCATGCAGAAACAGATATTTTATATATTAAACAACGAGAATTAGAACCAAATGAAAGCATTATACGAAACATACCATATATTATGCCAACAAACAAAGAACTAAATAACACAAATAATAAAGTTTTAATTCAACATATGCAACAATATCCTGTTTTTATAGCTATAGCAAAAGACACAGTTAGTTCTGATATTACAGACCAAGTAAAAGAAGCCATATTAAAACAATTACCAACAGATCCAACTAAAACTATGGGACTAGCACATACTTTACATATTGCATTAAAACTACGCTATGATGTAACTTGTAATATAGATGTACATGATGGATTAACTAATGGAGCAACTGGGATAGTAGAATTAGTTGAAAGTATCAACAATATACCAATAATAATTTGGATATCTTTTGATAATGAAAAAATCGGCAAAATGACAAGAGCAGAAAACAAACATTTATATAAAGAAGAAATTTCAAAAAAATGGACACCAATACATCAACTATCAAGACATTTTCAATTCACAAATACATTTATAACTATAATACGCAAACTATTCCCACTACGGCAAGCATCAGCTCATACAATACATAGAACACAAGGTGAAACTATAGAACCACTTTATATACATTTTAACAATAGCACAATACATCACTTACATTATGTCGCCATAAGCAGAGCTAAATCAATATCAAACATATACATTAAAAACTTTAATGAAACTAAAATAATTGTACATGAAAAAGTAAATGAAGAAATGCAACGATTAAAATCACAAATGCCATTAGAAATATCAGTACCACAATTAAGTAATTACAAAAATAAATGTAATATTATTGTACAAAATATAAGCTCAATTCAAAAACATTTTACATCATTCACAAGTGATACTAACTTGATGAATGCAAATATTATTTGTTTAACAGAAATAAACACACCTCACAAAAAACACAAACAATGCATTCTCAATTCCCGAATATCATCATATAATTTTTGATAAATACCACAATGAACAAACAAAACATGGCATTGCAATTTACTACAAAAACACCATACAAATACAACCTATTTATAAAACACAACAACAAATAGACATATTGTATTTCACACTACATATAAATAACAAAGATTACTTAATTGTTATATTATGCAAACCACCATATGTAACAATTGTAACACTATTGCAAACATTAACAGAAACCCTTAGACTTTACCCCAATTATAGATATATTATTATGGGAGATTTTAACATAGATTTAAACAAACAACAACAGCAAACTACATTACTTCAAGAATACTTACAAATACACTTCCAATGCAAACAAATAATACAAACTTATACTACAAATTACCAAACAACATTAGATCATATATACACAAATGAACCTATTAATCATTATGGAACAATAGATTCTTATTACAGTGATCACAATGCTTTATGGATAGCAATTTAAAAAAACATTGAAACTTATTCTAACAAATTTTTATTGTTATTTCAGATGATATCAATCCAAGAAATCAAAGGAAAATCAAGAGAGGACAAAAAACCAAACCAAGAATTCATTAAAGCAAATATAATTACTTGCACAAGCAAAACGTACTACAAAACAGCAAACAATGATGATAAAGTACTTTATCACATGGCATTGGCAGATACAACTGGCAGCATAAAAGCCACTTGCTACAATGAAGACTAATTTCAATTGACAAAAGAGAAAAATGGCATTTTAATACGAAATTTTTTAGTCAAGAATTATTCAATCCTAATAACGAAACAAACCAAAATTACAAGAATACCAGCAATAACAATACCGGATGCAATTGAACTAGAAGCAAAATGTATATTACAACCTCCAGCTCCACCATCTTCACCAATAAATGCTGTCAAAGAAGCAAAAGTAAAAACAATGATGACAGTCTGTGGAACTATAATAGAAGTAAGTCAATTAAAATATATTGCTCGCTACAAATTAGCAATACTGTAATCACACAACTTAAAAATAAAATGTAAGAATAATAATGTTACAAATGATATATTATCAAAATATTAAAAATTTCATCTTTTTCAGGAAGAAGACATCAAAAATATTTTTATCGGAGGACAAGAAACAAAATTGAGATCAATTACTATAAAGGACAGTACAGGCATCGTAAAAATAACTTTATGGAGAGAAGCTACAGATTTCCCAATTAAAATCGGCAAATATATCAAAATAACACGTCACTTACATGAATTTAATAATGAGAAGATTCTAAATACCACAAGACACAGTATATTACAAGTAAGTACACATTTAATTTACATAATAAAAAAAATAAAACATTGGATTTGAAAACAACTATTTATACACAATTTACAGGCACATGCATCAAGCTAGGATTTTGCGAGTCCTTAATAGCGAATATTAAGGATTCGCAATTAAGGACTTGCAAAATCCTATGCATGTAGGAATCGCTATAATAATAGCGATTCCTTCACATTCCTATTTGCGACTCGCAAATTGCGAGTCGCAAATAAGGAATGGCTTCCTATTCATTCCTATGGGCCTACAGGCCCATAGGAATGAATGGGAAATTGCGAGCGCTATTTGCGAGTACCAATAGGTACTCGCAAATTGCGCATGCAATTTCAAGGGTGCAGGGGTGTCAAAAGGACACCCTGTTGCACCCCTAAAATTGATCCGCGCACATATGTTGCGCACACACATGTCCCAAGGACATGTGTGTGTGTAACCTTCAACTTTGAAAAATGCACTTTAGTGCATTTCTCAAAGTTTTGCAATTTACCATGAAGTTCAACTTCATGGTAAATTGCGCCCTAGTAGCGAAATCGCTAATTTTTTTACTTTGTTGCATTGCATTTAAGGAATCTCAATTTGCGATTCCTTAAATGCAATCGCAATTTAAGTAATCGCAATTTAGAGATTACTTAAATCGCGAGTTTTGCATTTGGGATGATGCATCCCAAATGCAAAAATACCGTTCGCAAAGGGGCAGATTCTGAGAATCTGCCCGTTTGCGACCGGTTTTTCTTTTGATGCATGTGGCAGTTAATATACTACAATTATACTAATGTTTTGGCATTTATTTTTCAAAGCCTACAGAAGCCCCCCCAGAAACAATAACTATACAAATTTATGGAATCGAAAAAACAACCCAAGAAATTACAACAGTAACCGCACAAATATTAAATACAGAAGGATTACAATCAATGAACATCAACAACGAAATCTTAATGGATTGGTTCCTCATTACTCCATTGACAGAAGAATTAGCAGATGAAATGATGGAACATTTACCTGCAACATGTGAAGTTATATACACTAATGGTTTTATTCAAAAATCCTAAAAGAACTACCAAATGTATAAAATACATTGACCTACTATTGTAATGTCGCAGAAGAGTCTGCCAATTTATACTTACATGCCTAAACTTTTTTACATTTTGTAACTTTTTAAAAAATGTAAGAACCTGTAATTACAAAAAACAAGTACAACATATACTTTCACACTTTAAATACTACAATGCTAAACCAAAAGTGTCACATTCTACAAACATTACTACTCTTTAGAATGTTACAACAAAAATATATTTGACAATTTTCTAATAACATTCCTTACAAAATGCAAAACTCTTTGCCACGGTTACACCTTTTATGCCCTATATACTGTACCCTGATATTAAAAAAGCATTTGTTTTTTAAAGTATGTTTACATATTATATAACCTTAACTGTTTAGCATTTTTTGCCAGTAACAAAACGTTAGCTGCATATAT